>CAJQUW010014586.1:0-223617 GCA_907163375.1 Prostheceraeus crozeri | reverse complement strand
TTTAACTTTTGCTGAAGTGTTTTAGACCTGCGCATTCGCCTCTCTAGCAAGCAATAATCCGAAGTAAGAAGGACATATAAGATTATTTGTTCATACTTGCTTTAATCTCCTCTTGCTGTAAATAAAGCATCCAACGTGCCCATCATTATGTATATTTCATGCTCCTCAAATTACTGGGATCCTTATTGTATATTTGAAGCATGCTCAAAACAACGACTATTAGGAAAACGTCTCTGAAATACGGCTTCTCAAAAACATGCTCAAGAAGCGATTCATCAATTCCATGCATACAGCAGAGATGATAGAATCTCAGGTTCGAAATCGTGGTTCTAAAACCATCTCTGAAAACAATCTTTTGAAGTAATTTTCAAAGCACGGTTTTTATAACACGCTTATAAACCTGGTTTAACTACTGTTATTTTCATAAAATCATGTCAACTACCGGCATTTCAACATCGGTAACGAAATCTGAAAAAATGATGGTTGTATTTTCAAAATGCCATCTATAGTTACAAGATAAACTTCAAATGCAAAACCGATGCCATCATCGGCGAGAGCAATAACGCGAAATACGTACCGGCATGCATTATCTCATTATATTACATAATGTAGTAGTTAACAAAATCTGAGGGGTTCCATTAACTTCTGAAGGATGCCGCCTAGCCGCCTAGCACTTCACCGACAAAAAAGCTTCAGACAAATTGGGTTAAAGCTACATATCAGGACAACTAAATAAAGGACGTATATACTGAACTTCTTCAAATAAAGAGCAACTCAATTCATTTTCACGTCCATAAGAAATCGAAATATTCATAAAACATTAGAAGATTCAGAAGAATCTATTGAAAAGAGGTTGCATCATTCAAAGAAAATAAATCAGATGACAATTTGAAAAGATTGATGTCATCAAGAAAACTACTGCAAAATTAAATCCAAGAATTTTCATAGATTTTCATTAGATTTTCTTCGAAAGAATCATGAAGAATATTGTAGAATACTAAATGGAAAGAAAAGGATTACTCACTATTACTTCAAAATTGAAAATGACGGACTTTAAAACTGAAATGATCAATTCTGAGATATGTGAGATTGTTCAAGATTGTATCATTTTAGAAAAGGGGGAGATTTGAACAAATTTATACAGATTTTGATGATATTCCTGACTTTGAAATTACACTGCATGAATTACAATCGAATTTGGAAAATACTAAAAACTGAAAGTCAAGTGGCCCTGATCAATTTGTGTCTGATACATTCAAGATTAATGAAAATGCATTGATGACTTCCGTATGACTTTGTCAGGTAGATTATATCATTTCTAAGTGATCGTCGTTATCGCATAAGTCTCCAAGACACGGTGTTCAGTTCTGTTCTTAGCATGTCTTCCGGCGTCCCCCAGGGATCTGTTCTTGCACCGCAACTTTTCTCTGCACATATTGGCTCGCTAAAAAACAGTGTGGATGGCGCACTAATGGTCAAATACGCAGATGACGTACTTGTAGTGATCCCGGTATATTCGGATACTGACATTAATCTCACTATTTCCTTCGAGGAAGACAATATAAGTAATTGGAGTCGGAATCATGGACTGTGTTTGAATACAGGAAAGACTAAATGCATGTACATTCGCCGTGGTTTACCTGTTCCGATTACTGACAGGTTGCTTTGTGCATCGATCAAATTTTTGGGAGTTATCTTTACTGACTCATGTAAATGGGATGAGCACATTGGTTACGCATGCAAAACTGCTAGCAGAAGAGTTTATGCGTTGCGTCGTCTGAAGGCTGCCGGCTTCTGTAAAGCTGATCTCATTCGTGTTTTTGGGGCATTTATTCGTTCCATTATGGTATATAACTCTCCACTTTTTATTGGCCTTAACAAGAAAAACAACAGTCGTATGGAAAAACTGTTCCGTCTCTGCCATCGTATAATCTGCGGCAACGAGTGTATGGGAATGTGTCTTGGTGACCTTGAAGCACGCCGTCTTCAGAGGGCATGCAAAGTGTTTGGGGACATGTTACATCCTGAAAGCATACTTCATCACTTGGTTCCAAGAAGACTACACTATTCTGGGCACCTCGAGTCATGCCTTTCCCAAAGTCATCGAAGGTCTAAGCCATTCGTTCCTTTTTGTACCTCTTTTTATAATTCTTTACTTTGATGAATCGTAATCTATTCCTTACATGCATTTCCTTACTTTTACGTTCGATACTGATTTATATGAAACATTTTACGGAAAGTACTGTAGTCATTGTGAATCCATGTCATGTGTAAATTTTGATTTTCATTACTTTGAAATAAAACGCTTTACATACATACATTGCCCATTTTGCAAATTCTCTATAATAAACTACTGCTTGATAATCAAGAACCAATGACATTTTCTGAAAGTTGGATAGTACCTGTTGCAAAAAAGGTAACAAAAATAAGGTAAAAAGCTATCGTCCTATAATTTGAAGCTCAAATATTGAAAAACTGTTAACCAAAATACTCAACAACAGACTGTGCAAATGGTTCAATAGAAATTGCATCATTCATCAATGCCAAACTGGTTTTATAAAGGGAAGTTAGTTCTACAGTGCATAATATATACATAGTAAAAGAATTAATGCAAGTCTACAAAAAAAGGACATCCACTATAGATTGTATATATTATAATATTATATAATTATATAATATATATAATTGTTTATATGTATTATACATATATATAATATTATACATATCATAATATTACTATATTAAACTATAGTTGTTTTACTGATTTATCAAAGGCCTTTATTGATCTTACAAAAAAACTTCTTTTATACAAATTATATGATATGCTTCCTAATGGCAACTTTCTCCGTCTGCTGAGAAGACTGATAAGTGAGAAATATATACATGACCGTATGAATCTGATGCTTTCACTTTGAAAAATGGAATACCCAAGGAGACAGTTTGTCACCAACTCTGTTTTCAATATTGATAAATGATCTTGCAAAAGAAATTGACTTAAATATTGCTGATCGCAATGTAGTCAAACTTGGAGAAGCTAAAATCCCCTGCTTTATTTATGTCGATGACATCTTCTGATGACCAATGATCAGTGTTTTTGAGCGGATCGAAGTTTCCGCTTTCGCTCGCTCATCGCTCATTTGCTCATAATCGCCCTGTCGCTCGCTCACCGCTCATTTCCTAAAAATCATGCTTTCGCTCGCTCACCGCTCAAAATCATCGAAAAATGCCGCCCGCTCGCTCATTTCTCGATAATACCCTCCTTAGTTCTACAAACTTTTTTTATGTTCAGAGCTAATTTCATGATTTAAATCAAATAAACACCTTTTATAGGCGCTGAAGGGAAATTAACCATTTCATTTTAGTTTAAATTTGAAACACACGATGAGACAATGTAAACCATCATACCAATGTACTGAATTAGCAATTGCACGAAATTAGTTGAAACAATATATTTTGATGAATTATAACCACAGAATTCTTTTTATAGAAATGGGCAATAATCTAAACTAAATCCTTCATGCTGATCACATGAATCAGTATACAATTCTTGGCGAAATACTTGGACAAAGTTCGCAAGGTGCGTTAAGAGGCTATGTAAATGAACTTGTATGAAATCGTGACAAAATAATAGATAATTCCTAAAAGTAGCTGAAGATAACATGCGTGACTTATTGAGTGACTGAGTACTGAGTAATCAATAAATGTTAGAAATCTGCTATAAATAAAATCACCTGAAAAACGAAATTGTTGAATTATGTGAAACAGCAATGCTGCGCCCAAAAGGACCTGCGACATCGCCGCCAGTCGTCACTGAAATTTCGGCCCACCAAGCTCAGTATCTGTCAAGATGGTCAGTCCGCAGCAGCTCGTCGTGCCCAGGTCCTACCTTCTTCCACCTTTGCACTCAACTTCTTCATGGTTATCTTTACACTTAAATACCGGCTTTAAACAAGAAATATTCCTCACTGACGGAGAAACGAAATCGCGGCATCCTACTCTCAGAAGGCATGAGCTCACATTTACACCCTTGCTTCCATTTGGAAAATTCTTCATGTTTGGCAGCTTTCCTTTCGTGGGTGTTTCTAATGCTCTCTTCCCAGGGAACGGTTAGTTTGCCCATAATCATTCTCTTCCCTATCGCGTTGATCAACGCTAGATGAAGTCGCTGGACAGATAGGGATAATTCATCTGGCAGCTGTCTATCCACTCAAGCTTCCCACTTCCGCGATACAGATCACACGATGAGTCTTTCGTCTCTTTCTATGACCACTCGGTATAAAGTCATTTCCCGTTACTTACCTGTGGGGGAGACGTGTGTAAAGTTGGCGTACCGACCAGAACTATTATTTAGTACAGCGAGATCCTATTCGAAGCAACTTCTTTATCAAGATCAGCCTCTTGAATCTGGGCTCAGATTCCACAAATTCACAGTCGGCATTGAGAAATTCAAGTTTACAGATATAAGTGGTTCCGTTGTGAAGTTAGCGGAGTCAACTTCTGAGTTTCGATGATAGGCGCAGTAAATCAATTTTATTTTGTCATTACCGTGTTCCAATTTGTGACACTGATCACAAATAACTTCATTTTTCACAACAATGCAGTTAAAAACGGTAGTATCGCAACATCTACATGAATGTGTGTGAAGTTAGCGAAACTACCCAACGGAACCGCTTTTTTCATTAAAACGTGATTCTTCTTTATTTTACGTGCTGATTTTTACATCATCGATTTCAGCCCCCTGATCAGATTGCACAAATTCGCATTCGTTATCGAGAAATTCAAGTTTGAAGATAAAAGTGGTTCACTTGGGTGGTTCCGCTAACTTCACACACGTGGGGTGGAGAGACTGCTTCCACAATCGTTAGCAGGACCAAACCGTATCGGTGCGTGTAGCATGCTCTCTGCAGTGCCACATGATAGCCAGAGAGGGCACAGCAAAGATTTGTATGTCAAACAGATGACATTGAGGGTCGGATTCCTTATCGTGTCACATCAGCTGCGGTATGAGCAGGACATTTGAACGAACGGTCTGAACTTACGATTGAACGGTACTTTTTTCATTTTCTGATGAACGAATTACCGAACGGCATGTCTGAGAAGCCGATGAACTGTGATCGGAACGAACGACTTTTTTGCTTGATTGAACGGTAATTTAGCCCCGGAAACCCAGTATGATAAATAATCCTTGATTAATAATAAAATTAATATAAAATTAAAATAAAATTAATGATAAAAAATCCTTGATACTTTCCAAAATTGCTTATTTACACATTCTGACTTCAATAAAAAGTGCCTATTTGGGCATGGTTCACCAGTAACCCATCGGGTTTCGTGGTGTATAGTGAAGCCTAGGAAATGTTGAAAAAAGAAAATCTATTGATGCTCTTCGAAATTGCTTGTTCAAGTACGAAGACTTCAGTTCCATGACATTTCGTGAATAAAATGACAAGAGACTTGCTAATACACAATGCTTCAACCTCTTGTTATTGATTTAATGCTCCAAAAATGCATGTAATTATTCTACTACTCATCATCTACTAAAACATCTAAGCATATCACCATCAATGCGTTTTGGCAGTGGTGAAAACTGAAGAAGCAGGACTGAAAGAGTTCCACGTCCTTTCATTAAGCAACTAAATTTTTCATGATGCTCTAACTTAATTGGGTTTGATACAAAGGGCGTGTATGAAATGTACCGTTTGAAGTCAACCTATGTTTCGCATTGTCATTGTGAGACAATACCGACAAAGAATTTTGATGGTAGAACAGAATTTAGATGGGAGAACATTCTACATCACCAGCTTCCACATTTCTCTGAAAAAGCCAATGTTAGCTAGAAACGACAGCACTATACTCGTACAAGGCTCAACAGCACTATATAGGGTCCATCAAAATTGAATATTGTTTTGACTTATAAGGAACGGTCGAACGGGTGCTCTATGCCATGAACGAACAGAACGGGGGTGATAGGTCATTCGAGCGGTGAACGAACGAGCGGGTCTGAAAGGCTAATGAACGGAAGATCGAACGAACGGTGAAAATGTGACCGTTCAAATGCCCTAAGTATGAAACATAATCATCGAAAGACATTCCTGATCGTTTTTTTTTACATCGAGGAGTCAGGATGATTGCAGGAAATTGCTCATCTAGGGAGCCATCTGGGAGTGATGGTCGCAGTTCACTGCATGAGGGAAAACATGAAATCCGAACTATAACGCTACGTTCGAGTGCTTGAAGAACATGTTTATCCTTTAGCATTCAGTTTAGGTGATCCATCATCTGATTGGATTCTCATGGATGACAATGCTCCATGCCATCATGCCAGTGCAACTCAATGGTATAAAAGACAGGCAGGAATACGAACCTTAGACTGGTCGACAACGACTAGGCCTTTACTGGGCCAACATATAACAAAGAAAAATATTTAACATGATTATAGGAAACAAATTCATTCAATTATAGTTAAAAAGCTTAACTGTTTTGCTATAAAATGTCTTGTTCTAGCTAATTTCTAACTATTTATGAAACGGACTGTATGTGTATGTTTGACATGTAGGCTATTCCATGTAGGGCCTACACATCAATCTGAGGAGACAGAATAGAAAAATGTCCTCAGACATGATGTTTGAGGACATCTTTCCATTATTTGTCCAGGCGAACGAGCACTCAGCAATCTTTATAATTGAGGAGATTTTTCGCTTAAGTTCGGTAGAATTTCAAATTTAAAAAATCTGCCAAAATTGGTGAGTTCACATCTTGAAATGCTTTTTACAACATGGAGGGATGAATGAGTTGGAGCAAATGAACATCACGATAAGACAGCTCAGAACCTAAATATGTTTTACCGTGAATTTCATGTGATATGGAACATTGGTTTGGATGGTAAAGGGGAGGCCGATTCAGTCCTACGCGCTTCTGAGTCCGGTATGGATAGGGTTAAAATGAATCAATGGCCGTGGTCTTAAAATCAATGTACCGTACAGTGGAAGCCATATATGCCTACATGGGGACATGTAGTCCAAGAAGACTACACTATTCTGGGCACCTCGAGTCATGCCTTTCCCAAAGTCATGGAAGGTCTAAGCCATTCGTTCCTTTTTGTACCTCTTTTTATAATTCTTTACTTTGATGAATCGTAATCTATTCCTTACATGCATTTCCTTACTTTTACGTTCGATACTGATTTATATGAAACATTTTACGGAAAGTACTGTAGTCATTGTGAATCCATGTCATGTGTAAATTTTGATTTTCATTACTTTGAAATAAAACGCTTTACATACATACATTGCCCATTTTGCAAATTCTCTATAATAAACTACTGCTTGATAATCAAGAACCAATGACATTTTCTGAAAGTTGGATAGTACCTGTTGCAAAAAAGGTAACAAAAATAAGGTAAAAAGCTATCGTCCTATAATTTGAAGCTCAAATATTGAAAAACTGTTAACCAAAATACTCAACAACAGACTGTGCAAATGGTTCAATAGAAATTGCATCATTCATCAATGCCAAACTGGTTTTATAAAGGGAAGTTAGTTCTACAGTGCATAATATATACATAGTAAAAGAATTAATGCAAGTCTACAAAAAAAGGACATCCACTATAGATTGTATATATTATAATATTATATAATTATATAATATATATAATTGTTTATATGTATTATACATATATATAATATTATACATATCATAATATTACTATAATTAAACTATAGTTGTTTTACTGATTTATCAAAGGCCTTTATTGATCTTACAAAAAAACTTCTTTTATACAAATTATATGATATGCTTCCTAATGGCAACTTTCTCCGTCTGCTGAGAAGACTGATAAGTGAGAAATATATACATGACCGTATGAATCTGATGCTTTCACTTTGAAAAATGGAATACCCAAGGAGACAGTTTGTCACCAACTCTGTTTTCAATATTGATAAATGATCTTGCAAAAGAAATTGACTTAAATATTGCTGATCGCAATGTAGTCAAACTTGGAGAAGCTAAAATCCCCTGCTTTATTTATGTCGATGACATCTTCTGATGACCAATGATCAGTGTTTTTGAGCGGATCGAAGTTCCGCTTTCGCTCGCTCATCGCTCATTTGCTCATAATCGCCCTGTCGCTCGCTCACCGCTCATTTCCTAAAAATCATGCTTTCGCTCGCTCACCGCTCAAAATCATCGAAAAATGCCGCCCGCTCGCTCATTTCTCGATAATACCCTCCTTAGTTCTACAAACTTTTTTATGTTCAGAGCTTATTCCATGCTTTAAATCAAATAAACACCTTTTATAGGCGCTGAAGGGAAATTCACCATTTCATTTTAGTTTAAATTTGAAACACACGATGAAGCAATGTAGACCATCATACCAATGTACTGAATTAGCAATTGCACGAAATTAGTTGAAACAATATATTTTGATGAATATAGCCACAGAATTCTTTTTATAGAAATGGGCAATAATCTAAACTAAATCCTACATGCTGATCACATGAATCAGTATACAATTCTTGGCGCAATACTTGGACAAAGTTAGCAAGGTGCGTTAGGAAGCTATGTAAATGAACTTGTATGAAATCGTGACAAAATAATAGATAATTCCTAAAAGTAGCTGAAGATAACATGCGTGACTTATGAGTGACTGAGTACTGAGTAATCAATAAATGTTAGAAATCTGCTATAAATAAAATCACCTGAAAAACGAAATTGTTGAATTATGTGAAACAGCAATGCTGCGCCCAAAAGGACCTGCGACATCGCCGCCAGTCGTCACTGAAATTTCGGCCCACCAAGCTCAGTATCTGTCAAGATGGTCAGTCCGCAGCAGCTCGTCGTGCCCAGGTCCTACCTTCTTCCACCTTTGCACTCAACTTCTTCATGGTTATCTTTACACTTAAATACCGGCTTTAACAAGAAATATCCTCACTGACGGAGAAACGAAATCGCGGCATCCTACTCTCAGAAGGCATGAGCTCACATTTACACCCTTGCTTCCATTTGGAAAATTCTTCATGTTTGGCAGCTTTCCTTTCGTGGGTGTTTCTAATGCTCTCTTCCCAGGGAACGGTTAGTTTGCCCATAATCATTCTCTTCCCTATCGCGTTGATCAACGCTAGATGAAGTCGCTGGACAGATAGGGATAATTCATCTGGCAGCTGTCTATCCACTCAAGCTTCCCACTTCCGCGATACAGATCACACGATGAGTCTTTCGTCTCTTTCTATGACCACTCGGTATAAAGTCATTTCCCGTTACTTACCTGTGGGGGAGACGTGTGTAAAGTTGGCGTACCGACCAGAACTATTATTTAGTACAGCGAGATCCTATTCGAAGCAACTTCTTTATCAAGATCAGCCTCTTGAATCTGGGCTCAGATTCCACAAATTCACAGTCGGCATTGAGAAATTCAAGTTTACAGATATAAGTGGTTCCGTGTGAAGTTAGCGGAGTCAACTTCTGAGTTTCGATGATAGGCGCAGTAAATCAATTTTATTTTGTCATTACCGTGTTCCAATTTGTGACACTGATCACAAATAACTTCATTTTTCACAACAATGCAGTTAAAAACGGTAGTATCGCAACATCTACATGAATGTGTGTGAAGTTAGCGAAACTACCCAACGGAACCGCTATTTTTTCATTAAAACGTGATTCTTCTTTATTTTACGTGCTGATTTTTACATCATCGATTTCAGCCCCCTGATCAGATTGCACAAATTCGCATTCGTTATCGAGAAATTCAAGTTTGAAGATAAAAGTGGTTCACTTGGGTGGTTCCGCTAACTTCACACACGTGGGGTGGAGAGACTGCTTCCACAATCGTTAGCAGGACCAAACCGTACCGGTGCGTGTAGCATGCTCTCTGCAGTGCCACATGATAGCCAGAGAGGGCACAGCAAAGATTTGTATGTCAAACAGATGACATTGAGGGTCGGATTCCTTATCGTGTCACATCAGCTGCGGTATGAGCAGGACATTTGAACGAACGGTCTGAACTTACGATTGAACGGTACTTTTTTCATTTTCTGATGAACGAATTATCGAACGGCATGTCTGAGAAGCCGATGAACTGTGATCGGAACGAACGACTTTTTTGCTTGATTGAACGGTAATTTAGCCCCGGAAACCCAGTATGATAAATAATCCTTGATTAATAATAAAATTAATATAAAATTAAAATAAAATTAATGATAAAAAATCCTTGATACTTTCCAAAATTGCTTATTTACACATTCTGACTTCAATAAAAAGTGCCTATTTGGGCATGGTTCACCAGTAACCCATCGGGGTTTCGTGGTGTATAGTGAAGCCTAGGAAATGTTGAAAAAAGAAAATCTATTGATGCTCTTCGAAATTGCTTGTTCAAGTACGAAGACTTCAGTTCCATGACATTTCGTGAATAAAATGACAAGAGACTTGCTAATACACAATGCTTCAACCTCTTGTTATTGATTTAATACTCCAAAAATGCATGTAATTATTCTACTACTCATCATCTACTAAAACATCTAAGCATATCACCATCAATGCGTTTTGGCAGTGGTGAAAACTGAAGAAGCAGGACTGAAAGAGTTCCACGTCCTTTCATTAAGCAACTAAATTTTTCATGATGCTCTAACTTAATTGGGTTTGATACAAAGGGCGTGTGTGAAATGCACCGTTTGAAGTCAACCTATGTTTCGCATTGTCATTGTGAGATAATACCGACAAAGAATTTTGATGGTAGAACAGAATTTAGATGGGAGAACATTCTACATCACCAGCTTCCACATTTCTCTGAAAAAGCCAATGTTAGCTAGAAACGACAGCACTATACTCGTACAAGGCTCAACAGCACTATATAGGGTCCATCAAAATTGAATATTGTTTTGACTTATAAGGAACGGTCGAACGGGTGCTCTATGCCATGAACGAACAGAACGGGGGTGATAGGTCATTCGAGCGGTGAACGAACGAGCGGGTCTGAAAGGCTAATGAACGGAAGATCGAACGAACGGTGAAAATGTGACCGTTCAAATGCCCTGAGTATGAAACATAATCATCGAAAGACATTCCTGATCGTTTTTTTTACATCGAGGAGTCAGGATGATTGCAGGAAATTGCTCATCTAGGGAGCCATCTGGGAGTGATGGTCGCAGTTCACTGCATGAGGGAAAACATGAAATCCGAACTATAACGCTACGTTCGAGTGCTTGAAGAACATGTTTATCCTTTAGCATTCAGTTTAGGTGATCCATCATCTGATTGGATTCTCATGGATGACAATGCTCCATGCCATCATGCCAGTGCAACTCAATGGTATAAAAGACAGGCAGGAATACGAACCTTAGACTGGTCGACAACGACTAGGCCTTTACTGGGCCAACATATAACAAAGAAAAATATTTAACATGATATAGGAAACAAATTCATTCAATTATAGTTAAAAAGCTTAACTGTTTTGCTATAAAATGTCTTGTTCTAGCTAATTTCTAACTATTTATGAAACGGACTGTATGTGTATGTTTGACATGTAGGCTATTCCATGTAGGGCCTACACATCAATCTGAGGAGACAGAATAGAAAAATGTCCTCAGACATGATGTTTGAGGACATCTTTCCATTATTTGTCCAGGCGAACGAGCACTCAGCAATCTTTATAATTGAGGAGATTTTTCGCTTAAGTTCGGTAGAATTTCAAATTTAAAAAATCTGCCAAAATTGGTGAGTTCACATCTTGAAATGCTTTTTACAACATGGAGGGATGAATGAGTTGGAGCAAATGAACATCACGATAAGAAAGCTCAGAACCTAAATATGTTGTACCGTGAATTTCATGTGATATGGAACATTGGTTTGGATGGTAAAGGGGAGGCCGATTCAGTCCTACGCGCTTCTGAGTCCGGTATGGATAGGGTTAAAATGAATCAATGGCCGTGGTCTTAAAATCAATGTACCGTACAGTGGAAGCCATATATGCCTACATGGGGACATGTAGTCCAAGAAGACTACACTATTCTGGGCACCTCGAGTCATGCCTTTCCCAAAGTCATGGAAGGTCTAAGCCATTCGTTCCTTTTTGTACCTCTTTTTATAATTCTTTACTTTGATGAATCGTAATCTATTCCTTACATGCATTTCCTTACTTTTACGTTCGATACTGATTTATATGAAACATTTTACGGAAAGTACTGTAGTCATTGTGAATCCATGTCATGTGTAAATTTTGATTTTCATTACTTTGAAATAAAACGCTTTACATACATACATTGCCCAATTTGCAAATTCTCTATAATAAACTACTGCTTGATAATCAAGAACCAATGACATTTTCTGAAAGTTGGATAGTACCTGTTGCAAAAAGGTAACAAAAATAAGGTAAAAAGCTATCGTCCTATAATTTGAAGCTCAAATATTGAAAAACTGTTAACCAAAATACTCAACAACAGACTGTGCAAATGGTTCAATAGAAATTGCATCATTCATCAATGCCAAACTGGTTTTATAAAGGGAAGTTAGTTCTACAGTGCATAATATATACATAGTAAAAGAATTAATGCAAGTCTACAAAAAAAGGACATCCACTATAGATTGTATATATTATAATATTATATAATTATATAATATATATAATTGTTTATATGTATTATACATATATATAATATTATACATATCATAATATTACTATATTAAACTATAGTTGTTTTACTGATTTATCAAAGGCCTTTATTGATCTTACAAAAAAACTTCTTTTATACAAATTATATGATATGCTTCCTAATGGCAACTTTCTCCGTCTGCTGAGAAGACTGATAAGTGAGAAATATATACATGACCGTATGAATCTGATGCTTTCACTTTGAAAAATGGAATACCCAAGGAGACAGTTTGTCACCAACTCTGTTTTCAATATTGATAAATGATCTTGCAAAAGAAATTGACTTAAATATTGCTGATCGCAATGTAGTCAAACTTGGAGAAGCTAAAATCCCCTGCTTTATTTATGTCGATGACATCTTCTGATGACCAATGATCAGTGTTTTTGAGCGGATCGAAGTTCCGCTTTCGCTCGCTCATCGCTCATTTGCTCATAATCGCCCTGTCGCTCGCTCACCGCTCATTTCCTAAAAATCATGCTTTCGCTCGCTCACCGCTCAAAATCATCGAAAAATGCCGCCCGCTCGCTCATTTCTCGATAATACCCTCCTTAGTTCTACAAACTTTTTTATGTTCAGAGCTTATTCCATGCTTTAAATCAAATAAACACCTTTTATAGGCGTTGAAGGGAAATTCACCATTTCATTTTAGTTTAAATTTGAAACACACGATGAAGCAATGTAGACCATCATACCAATGTACTGAATTAGCAATTGCACGAAATTAGTTGAAACAATATATTTTGATGAATATGGCCACAGAATTCTTTTTATAGAAATGGGCAATAATCTAAACTAAATCCTACATGCTGATCACATGAATCAGTATACAATTCTTGGCGCAATACTTGGACAAAGTTAGCAAGGTGCGTTAGGAAGCTATGTAAATGAACTTGTATGAAATCGTGACAAAATAATAGATAATTCCTAAAAGTAGCTGAAGATAACATGCGTGACTTATGAGTGACTGAGTACTGAGTAATCAATAAATGTTAGAAATCTGCTATAAATAAAATCACCTGATAAACGAAATTGTTGAATTATGTGAAACAGCAATGCTGCGCCCAAAAGGACCTGCGACATCGCCGCCAGTCGTCACTGAAATTTCGGCCCACCAAGCTCAGTATCTGTCAAGATGGTCAGTCCGCAGCAGCTCGTCGTGCCCAGGTCCTACCTTCTTCCACCTTTGCACTCAACTTCTTCATGGTTATCTTTACACTTAAATACCGGCTTTAACAAGAAATATCCTCACTGAAGGAGAAACGAAATCGCGGCATCCTACTCTCAGAAGGCATGAGCTCACATTTACACCCTTGCTTCCATTTGGAAAATTCTTCATGTTTGGCAGCTTTCCTTTCGTGGGTGTTTCTAATGCTCTCTTCCCAGGGAACGGTTAGTTTGCCCATAATCATTCTCTTCCCTATCGCGTTGATCAACGCTAGATGAAGTCGCTGGACAGATAGGGATAATTCATCTGGCAGCTGTCTATCCACTCAAGCTTCCCACTTCCGCGATACAGATCACACGATGAGTCTTTCGTCTCTTTCTATGACCACTCGGTATAAAGTCATTTCCCGTTACTTACCTGTGGGGGAGACGTGTGTAAAGTTGGCGTACCGACCAGAACTATTATTTAGTACAGCGAGATCCTATTCGAAGCAACTTCTTTATCAAGATCAGCCTCTTGAATCTGGGCTCAGATTCCACAAATTCACAGTCGGCATTGAGAAATTCAAGTTTACAGATATAAGTGGTTCCGTTGTGAAGTTAGCGGAGTCAACTTCTGAGTTTCGATGATAGGCGCAGTAAATCAATTTTATTTTGTCATTACCGTGTTCCAATTTGTGACACTGATCACAAATAACTTCATTTTTCACAACAATGCAGTTAAAAACGGTAGTATCGCAACATCTACATGAATGTGTGTGAAGTTAGCGAAACTACCCAACGGAACCGCTTTTTTCATTAAAACGTGATTCTTCTTTATTTTACGTGCTGATTTTTACATCATCGATTTCAGCCCCCTGATCAGATTGCACAAATTCGCATTCGTTATCGAGAAATTCAAGTTTGAAGATAAAAGTGGTTCACTTGGGTGGTTCCGCTAACTTCACACACGTGGGGTGGAGAGACTGCTTCCACAATCGTTAGCAGGACCAAACCGTACCGGTGCGTGTAGCATGCTCTCTGCAGTGCCACATGATAGCCAGAGAGGGCACAGCAAAGATTTGTATGTCAAACAGATGACATTGAGGGTCGGATTCCTTATCGTGTCACATCAGCTGCGGTATGAGCAGGACATTTGAACGAACGGTCTGAACTTACGATTGAACGGTACTTTTTTCATTTTCTGATGAACGAATTATCGAACGGCATGTCTGAGAAGCCGATGAACTGTGAGCGGAACGAACGACTTTTTTGCTTGATTGAACGGTAATTTAGCCCCGGAAACCCAGTATGATAAATAATCCTTGATTAATAATAAAATTAATATAAAATTAAAATAAAATTAATGATAAAAAATCCTTGATACTTTCCAAAATTGCTTATTTACACATTCTGACTTCAATAAAAAGTGCCTATTTGGGCATGGTTCACCAGTAACCCATCGGGGTTTCGTGGTGTATAGTGAAGCCTAGGAAATGTTGAAAAAAGAAAATCTATTGATGCTCTTCGAAATTGCTTGTTCAAGTACGAAGACTTCAGTTCCATGACATTTCGTGAATAAAATGACAAGAGACTTGCTAATACACAATGCTTCAACCTCTTGTTATTGATTTAATACTCCAAAAATGCATGTAATTATTCTACTACTCATCATCTACTAAAACATCTAAGCATATCACCATCAATGCGTTTTGGCAGTGGTGAAAACTGAAGAAGCAGGACTGAAAGAGTTCCACGTCCTTTCATTAAGCAACTAAATTTTTCATGATGCTCTAACTTAATTGGGTTTGATACAAAGGGCGTGTGTGAAATGCACCGTTTGAAGTCAACCTATGTTTCGCATTGTCATTGTGAGATAATACCGACAAAGAATTTTGATGGTAGAACAGAATTTAGATGGGAGAACATTCTACATCACCAGCTTCCACATTTCTCTGAAAAAGCCAATGTTAGCTAGAAACGACAGCACTATACTCGTACAAGGCTCAACAGCACTATATAGGGTCCATCAAAATTGAATATTGTTTTGACTTATAAGGAACGGTCGAACGGGTGCTCTATGCCATGAACGAACAGAACGGGGGTGATAGGTCATTCGAGCGGTGAACGAACGAGCGGGTCTGAAAGGCTAATGAACGGAAGATCGAACGAACGGTGAAAATGTGACCGTTCAAATGCCCTGAGTATGAAACATAATCATCGAAAGACATTCCTGATCGTTTTTTTTACATCGAGGAGTCAGGATGATTGCAGGAAATTGCTCATCTAGGGAGCCATCTGGGAGTGATGGTCGCAGTTCACTGCATGAGGGAAAACATGAAATCCGAACTATAACGCTACGTTCGAGTGCTTGAAGAACATGTTTATCCTTTAGCATTCAGTTTAGGTGATCCATCATCTGATTGGATTCTCATGGATGACAATGCTCCATGCCATCATGCCAGTGCAACTCAATGGTATAAAAGACAGGCAGGAATACGAACCTTAGACTGGTCGACAACGACTAGGCCTTTACTGGGCCAACATATAACAAAGAAAAATATTTAACATGATATAGGAAACAAATTCATTCAATTATAGTTAAAAAGCTTAACTGTTTTGCTATAAAATGTCTTGTTCTAGCTAATTTCTAACTATTTATGAAACGGACTGTATGTGTATGTTTGACATGTAGGCTATTCCATGTAGGGCCTACACATCAATCTGAGGAGACAGAATAGAAAAATGTCCTCAGACATGATGTTTGAGGACATCTTTCCATTATTTGTCCAGGCGAACGAGCACTCAGCAATCTTTATAATTGAGGAGATTTTTCGCTTAAGTTCGGTAGAATTTCAAATTTAAAAAATCTGCCAAAATTGGTGAGTTCACATCTTGAAATGCTTTTTACAACATGGAGGGATGAATGAGTTGGAGCAAATGAACATCACGATAAGAAAGCTCAGAACCTAAATATGTTGTACCGTGAATTTCATGTGATATGGAACATTGGTTTGGATGGTAAAGGGGAGGCCGATTCAGTCCTACGCGCTTCTGAGTCCGGTATGGATAGGGTTAAAATGAATCAATGGCCGTGGTCTTAAAATCAATGTACCGTACAGTGGAAGCCATATATGCCTACCAGGGGATTGTCTGTGTGTAGGCCTAATTTGGTTGGTTTCAATTCTTCCAAAATTTGTAGTTCTTTCGCAGTTCTTTCACGTTTGACGATACTGAATGTCTCTCAAGGATCTGCATGTGGATGTGTTCCAGCAACGAAATGTTTCTATCAAATTAAAGCATTTTATAATGTCTTCGTGCAATTTGCATAGATATTAATACATCTATGGGGCGAAGCAACGTTTGGGAGACCGATTCAAAAGATGTGTGAAT
This sequence comes from Prostheceraeus crozeri, assembly GCA_907163375.1. Taxonomy (NCBI): domain Eukaryota; kingdom Metazoa; phylum Platyhelminthes; order Polycladida; family Euryleptidae; genus Prostheceraeus; species Prostheceraeus crozeri. The sequence continues at coordinate 206,440 of CAJQUW010014586.1, read as the reverse complement.
AAATAATGTGTCGATGGTCGGATGTTGAGTGCATCATCGATCACAAAGACCTTCTTCTTGATAAGTTCATATTCACAAAAAGAATCCAGATAGGCATTCAATGCATTCTGTCAGGAGTGTGAGAACCAGCACAGAAGAGAGAAAAACTTCGAATGTTTTATTCATCAATCAAGTTATATACATGCATATGCTATAAAGGAGCTTTCATAGAAAGCATTTTTTTAAAAGAAGTTTCAAATATTATGCTTTTTTGATTATTTGATCTTTTATTTTTTGTTTTTCTAAGAATGGCTCGCTCAACAGCTCGCTCACGACAAAAATCACCGCTCGCTCGCTCAATTTTCGCTCACGGAATATTTTTTTCACTCGCTCATCCGCTCATCAGAAACTTGAAAAAATGCCGCTCGCTCGCTCGTTCGCTCCGCTCGCTCAAAAACACTGCCAATGATATAAATAGTTTGGTTAATCAGATACAAAAGATCCATGATTTTTGCAGATAAAATTGCTTGAACATGAATTTCGATACGACAAAAATCATCATTCAAAATACCAAACACGAGATTAATCATGTACAACTTAATACAATAAATGCAGTAAAGCGAATTGAAATAGTTCGTGAATATAATTATTTGGGATTCTGGATAGCAAACAGCACAAAGAGACATCTACTTTCTCTAACTAAAAATGGCAAAAAATCGGCATACCTAACTGCTGAAAAACTTCAAGAAGTTGGATGCACTCATGGAGCTGTTCTGAAAATTCCTTTGAAATGCTAACATTATCAAAAATGCAAAATGGTGGAGTATATTGCCATTATAATAAACTATCTGAGCTAAAGAAATACAGTTTCAATTCTGCAAACGTTTCTATCATACATTTTTGTTTAATAGGTGAGTTCGGACTATTTCCTTTTGAATATTATTACTTCGATAAAGCTGCAATCAATCTATGGATTAGAATTGATTTCAGCGAAAATGATGGCATAATGAAAAGTTGTTATGATAATACTTTACATAACCTAGACATTGGAAAATACTCATTCACCTGGTGCTGGAGAATGGAAAAACTTTTAAAACAACTGAATTCATCATATTTATGGCTGAATCAAAACAATTTGGAAATAAGCAAACAAAATGCAAAAACAGAGTCCAAACAAGATTAATTGAACATTTCAGAGCCCTATGGATAAATGATGCGAAAAAAAGTAGAATTGGGATTGACTATCTAGAACTTTGCCAATTCGATTGCATCCTAAAAACCTATTTAGACCTCAATAAAAGGTAAAAAATATTAACACCATTATTGAAATTATGATGCAGAAACCATGATTTGGCAGTAAGAAGTGGTAGCTATAGAAACTGATTAAGTTATGAGAAAAGGCTATGTAATTTATGTGATGATAGAACAATAGAAATCGTATTTCATTTCATTTGTGAATGCTCAGTATGTATGTACATGTAATAGATAATGCATAGATTTGAGGTCATTATTTGCTATACCGAGAGCCGACGGCTCGAGGTTATTATGACAAATAATGACTGAAGAAATCTGTGCATTATCTGTTATAATGCATGACTTTTTCCATAGAAGTGTGCACCACGTTAATAATTTCCAATCAGGAAAATAATTACCTGCTCCGTGGAAATTATTAACCAGCGGACATAGAAAGCCTTGCAAAATCATGCATTATGCAACAATATCAGGCTGCATTTCATACCCTTCTTTTCACGCATCTGGAAACAGGATTTCTATGCTATATTACAAACTTTAGAAATGAGGAAAGTCATTCATTGAATTAAGCGAATACATTAAGAACGCGACTAACATCAGAACTGACAGATTGCAACAATGACCAATGGCATCGAGATCTATGTTCAGACGCATTAGAGATTCATAAAATGCTACATCACATTCACTGCGAACTAGAAACACGAGCAATAATCGAGAGGTCCGGAACGTTTATCAAACTTGTGCAGCACTCTCATTAACCGATCCTATTGCAGGTAAGACAATTTGAAGCATCATTTACATGTACGTATTGTTAATTATTAGGCCTTTACTTTTTCATGTGTTTCATGTATGTTCCGGACCTCTCACACATTAGGACTTGCTAACTAGGCGAGAAGGGTGTCAAGATTATTTATTAACAAGCAAACATTTATTAATTCCGTTCATCAACATTGTCTTAAATGATTGCAAATCTAATGTATTTCATTTCAATTGACGCTAGTATCAAAAATATCTATCAACTTAAGTAATGGATAATGCAAATATTTGAGGTTATTATGACAAATGATGACCGAAGAAATCTATGCATTATCTGTTATAATGCATGACTTTTTCCATAGAAGTGTGCACCAGGTTAATAATTTCCATCCAGGAAAATAATTATCTGCTTCGTGGAACTTATTAACCTGTGCACATAGAAAGTCTCAGAATATATCATGCATTATATACAGCTTTAAATGAATTGTCTTGTCCTTCCAGACTATTCAACGTCTATCATTCTCACTTCAAATCATAATTTGTAAATATCTCATTTCTCATTTTATTTTTCACCCTGCGTATAATGTAGATATCCTGTCACTTTATTTTACCTGTAAAGCAGATTACTGCACGGGCGTGCATCAATATTTTCACTATTGCACTGGTTGAATTATAGATTTCTATATAGATATATGCGATTGAATTATATAAAGCCCGCTTATTATTTAACTCATTAAACACCATAGAATTAGATTTGTCATATGCATAATGGTCATGATATCAGTGAAAAATAAAACTACCTACACAACTCGTGCAAAGATATCCATTTTTTGCTTTCTCCTCGATCAACATTCGATGCCATCGCCCTTCGGGCTCGTGCATATGTATGTTGACCTCGAAGAAAGCAATAAAGATGGATATTTTGCACAAGTTGCGTAAATAACTTATGTACTCCATCGCATGCTTGTCATCACACAACCTGTCATACTTGTGTTATAACTTGATCTAGGTGTTTTCATTCATTGGAAATACAGTATAAAGTTCTGATATTCTGATATCACAGCTGTGCGTGAAAGTCATTTCGCTGGAATACGTGTGCAAATACTGATATTCGAGCGAAATTCAAAACCTCAATTTTATGAAAGTTTCACTGGTGAACCATGACACTTGACTACAATTTTATAGCATGCTTTGCACATTCACATGCATGTTACAATAGCAAGAAATTCATCTGTCTGAAAATGTATTTCTACTCTGAATTCTATGTAGTTTATTTATTGGCCTAACCGCAGATAACAGCCCGCAAGAAGCTTATCCGTACGTAGCCATGCGCGTGAGTAGCCTACCCGCACCCTTACACAGGTACACTGTTCAAGAAAAGTCTCGTACAAAATGTTTTACTTTTTTTGTTTGAGGTTTCTCTTTGGTTCAATTGTAGCACATGCCCGAACCTTTCTCTGTCACTCGAATTTTCAAGAATGTCTGCTTCCCTGCCTGGTGGGTCCTACTAGACATCTTAGAGCATCAAAACATAAAATATTGCTATATTGCTATACGTTATATATTGCCAATATACATCTGCTTCATCTGATGGTGTAGAAACGGTAAAGAGAGATGAAGAAATGAGGTCAGCAGAATTATTAGAAAATCAGTTGCTTTTTGGATTTTCAAGTTGGCAAAATTCGAAATCGCAAATATGCAAATCTGTCATTTCTAACGCTATGTATCAACTTTGCAGCTCTAAAAAATCGATCGATATGATTGTATTTTTTCATGTAAACATCGAAGCTACAGACAATGTGCTAGTCGTCCGGTAGCTACTGACACTTTCTTCTTAAATTCGCGCACAAAAGGCTTAATAGCATGGATTTGTAGATCTTGAAACGCTGAATACAAAATCAAATTCCTAAGTATCACATTCAGTCGCTTTCAGTTATAGGTAGGGTTGAAGGATTCTCATTGGAATCCAATGGTAAAATTCAAGAAATGTCTTTGGAATGTGAAGCACTTGGCAATTTTCGTACATTTTCTTTTGCAGAATTTTTTTCTTTATTAGAATGCCATGAAATGTGAAACATGATTGAGTTCAGAACATCAACTTCGATATAAAAGTTCAAGTGAGTCACATGATTCAGTATTTGATGTCTGTGACCCTCTACAAAATTACTAAAATCGCCAAAATTAAGTCAAAACATGAAATTTACCCATTTTGTAGAAGCCATGCAGTCGGCCTGAGATAACTCGTCAGAGCTCTGCATAAAAAAAGGACCGAAGTCGTCCTTAATCGACCTGAAGTTGGACATGTGCCGAACTGAAGCCAACCTGCCAGATACTTAAACCAGCCGATGAACTGGCTTGAAGTTTGCTTTGCCCGAAAAAGATAGCGGCAATGTTGCTTAGTAATGGTTGACATTGCCGTTACTGAGCTTGTTGGCTGATACGATTTGTACTGCACAATATTTATGCAAAATCACCGCGGATGAAATTTAGGCCTTTATTAGATCCGAGGAAACAACTTTAGAGCCCAGTCAAAAAGAAAGATCTTTGTGAGCTCATTGAATTTTCACTCAAAAAAGATAATGGATTTCATTTGGCTTGCATAGTGATAGCAAGACATCTGAATGAAAGAGTCTTAACATGAAATGACAATAATTTTTCTTGTGATAAGAAGTCAGAATATGTTGTTTAAGATGTAATTAGTCAATTAATTTATTTTCAATTTTCAATTACGAAATAGTGCTATTACCTGTTGTACTCGTCACATTCTTCACCTGTATCTTGTTTCGCTTTAGAGAATAGATAAATAGATGGAAAGCGTCGCGAAATCCCTTGCAGCTTCCATAGTATAATAGGAAATTCATTGCGAAAATTGAATTATATGAGATAAAGGTTGTATGCATCAGAAGCAAAAATGTGCCTTCATGATATCCAGCCGCCATCATCCATAATCGAAAATAGTGAAAAATGAATAGGGGACAAAGACATAGACATTGAAATATACCAACGAAAAACATCATTTTCACCGAATCCACAGCCTCTTTTGTCTGCTGGTCATATTGGTTTGTTCCTTTTTTCTTACCATTATATCTTGTCAAAGTATAAATTAAAGTAACAGTTGACAAAATCAATTGAATTGCAAAAAGTAGATATGTCAGCAATGCAAAATTTAAGTATAATCTTAGGATTGTTGAGATATAAGTATCATCGCTAATTTCGCTGCAGACGCATCCATCAAATCGGAATAACGTGAAATAGAGCCTCCGAGGGACCTGCATAGCAGTTATGACGATATAGGAAACAATGATAAATGCCTTCTGATTAATAAACCGCATTTTATGAGGCATGATAACAAGGGCAAATCTTTCAAAAACCACAGCAACAACTGAATACCAGCTAAAATCTTGAAATCCGTCTGCAATGAGATAATGAATGGAGCATGTGTAAACGTTATTGCTAACAAATGACTTCGCATATTGTAAGTTGTACCAAATAGTAAACATTCCCAATGGCATTCCAAACAGGTCACAAATTGCAGCGACAAAGAAATAGAACCTTGTACTCCTCCGCAATCCTTTGAATCTCTTTAGAACGATAACCGTGCATATATTTGCTATAGTTCCAAACACCAATATCACCATCGCAATAACAGCTGCTGTCAATCGTATTTTGATATAGGGATTTTGATTCCATCGTGGAAAGTTGATTGCATAGCGGACTTTAATTATTCCGTTCCAAATATTTGAGTAGTTTTCATGTTTACAATCAATAGTACTGTTCATGCTTCGTTAAAGTTTGGATATGACGATTTGCGGAACTTGGTTCAGTCAGAATAATGTTATAGATAGTTTCTGTGCACGAATGAAATGTCATCAATTGTGATAGCGCGCCACGATTGGAGAAGCTCGTATTGGGTACAATAATGTCTTTCCTTGTGTCATTTCTTCCATGTTTATCTATCTCTCTGATTAGTGTGCACAAAAATGAGCAGATTGAATCGAAACAGTGTCGAACAATGGGATGGATGCACGCACCATAATATTGTATGTCAAAATGCATTTTTGAAACATGCTCGTTGAACCACTTTATCTTCCATACATATGCATCTCAAAGATATCTTAATATTGACTTGCATACAACAATCAGTTGATGCCCGCGACATCCGACCGAAGTTTCGCGTCGTAGGACCGGGGGCACAGTCCACCCCTCAAATTTTCCATGTTCCGTTAGATACAACTTTTTGAATACAGGCTTGCTGTATATGTATATGTATGTCGAGTCCCTTCTTTCGAATTGTATAGTGTCTTGTTTGAATTGTTCGAAGACCTTCATACCAAAAATCTAAATAGTAAATTTGAATCTTCAAATTTTTTCATCTTTCATGAATCTATGTATTTTTTGACTCCTCAAGAATTATTCATTGCGACTAAAATGCATGTGCAAAGTATTACTCATCATCTTACTATTCATTTCTGTCACACTTCCGTCTATTTTCCGTCACCATGACATTTCGTGTAGACGTTCAGATATACTCAACGATGATTACCAACAGGATTTTTTATGCTACTCCCAGCTGGTGGGGATTCACGACCGCAAACGAAATGAGACGGATAGAGCAATATCTGAAGCGAGGAGTGAGATGCGGTTACAGCAAAACGGCCGAAAAAAGACTGTTTATGAAAAAAGACTGTTATAAAAAAAATAATAATGTAGCACGGGGTCACCTGCTCAATCGATTTCTACCACCGGAAACAACACATGGCCGGAATCTGCTACCTAGGCTGCATCCACTGCGGAGAACAACCATCAATGCAATCGACGTAAAGAACTTTATCCAGCGAATGATTCATACTGATACTACTTCTTGTTGACTTCTTATCTTCTCCCTTGAATGTGTGTAATCGTTGTGCGTGTGTCAATTTGAAATACAGCATGTTATCATTATCTACTGGAGGAAATTCAAATTTCTTGCTATTAGTCTTTTTCAAACGTACATACCGGTACATGTGATCTGATATTAAGCAAAAAAAAACCTGCATCCTTCACGTCCAAATCTAACAGTGGGGATAATCTTTCACAATTTCGATTTTCGAAGCCTTAGTGAATACTAGACCTACAGAATCAGTAAGTCTATCACACGTGTGATCCTGCATTCATGATATTGCTCTAGCTAGACACCACTTGCAATGACACCGAGTGCTGATTTATTATCGAGGTTGATGAAGACTTGATCACACGTTGTAAATTTATTCCCTCATTGTACTAAACGAGGTTCGGAGAATTTATTTGGGACTGACGAATTTACCTCTGGGTAGTTCATCATGGGTGTGAAGCATATACGGAGGCTTCTAGAGAAAACATGCAATCCGCAGTAGATCCTCTAAGCCATAGAAAACAGACACACTATGATAATAAATGACTAAATGACTGGAGCGGGCACGTGCATTGAAAACAATGCTGCTCCGTGGACATGCATTGTCATGACAACGATACCTAAACGATGGCGGCTTCCAGTGGTTGACAGTGTGTTTTGATTAGATTCACAGTCAGCGCGAATTTCATTTCTCTACAGATGTGAAATCTTTTTGAAAGAATAACTTTCAATATATTTTGCAACTGCGGCAGGCTTCAGTAATTTGATTCTTCATCAGATTTAGTAACTGACTTAGATCTGTGTCTGACCGATGAGCTGCAACAATGAGTAATTGTCCATTCTACATGATAGCCTAACATACCTGAATCCTACGAGGGACATTTGTTGAAGCCTATTAGATCCAAGATTTTTACTTCCTATCATATATATCCTATCATGCATTTCGTTAAATGGCCAATCAATAGCACAGAAATCTAAGTTTGGAACGTGTCATTCATGGAAGCATGGGACTCGAAAAGGTGCCAAACTGTGAAAGTATGAATCTATGTAAGTGTGCGTTGTGATGATGTCCTCAGTGATCACTGTGCATCTTCACTGTATTTTTCGAGGATTCCATACCTATGCAATTATTTCCCGCTCAATCTATCAATGTTGAAAAATTATGTCACATTCTTCAAGTGCACCTGTGTTGACTCTGAGCTTTTATCTGAGCATATCAATGCACTAGAACCTTCATCAGTTGTTCGGAGTGATCCCATGTCCTGATGTCATTAAGGAAAAACGTCTCGTTTAAGCGCGAGTACTTTCGTTGGTAACCGACCGAACATATTCATCGTCGTTGTCCGACGATAACCGTGTATCTACAAAATATGAAATTTTTCAGGAGACACAAAAAACATTCTTGTAAACGCGTAACTATATTCTAAGTTTTGTAAATTCGGGAAATGCATATGAGAGGAATGCTTTATCACAAGTTTTGAGCACCTTTTGATATTTTCTATTTTAGTGTAGATACACGGTTATTGCCGTGAATATTTGTCAGTAGATACACGGTTATCACTTTTTCTTACAGATGTATGTATACCACGAAGCATATTTCAACACAAATAATGGACGGCAGTAGTTTCAATTAAGAATAGTCATAATCATGTTCAAACAGCACGTACAGGCTCCTTGTGCAGGCAGGTATATATCAAGGGAGCAAGGATAGCAATACATAAAAGAAAAAAACATCAATCTGTTATAATCTTTCCGCACATCTAGCATGTGTGAAGGAGTACTACCTCAGTGTAATTTAAAACAATGTCTTAGCTCAAACAATTCTGTATGTATTATATAATCAAAAATTGAACCACTTGGTAAAGATACTAGTTCAATGCGATAGTGAGTGATTTCTGTATTTGGCTGCGGAATTTTTCTTCGCGTTGTCGTACAGTTGGGTTGGCTGAGATACTATCGACGTATCTTCTCCTCTTTTATCCATGAGTACCCACATGTCATCAAAATTAAGTTTGAAAGAGATTCTGCCATTCGACTCGTATCTCAAGGCTCTTATGTCAACATCTTGCGGCTCTCCAACACGTTTTCCAGGTCTTATGCTACGAAGTGAGGCAATTTCAGAAAAATTCAAAAAGAAGTAATGATCTATGTATTTTACAAAGTACGGTGTAGGCTTTGATCGAGATTATTGAATATAGCGCACGTAATCTGCTGGGCAGTAAATATTCTTATTTTTAAGTCATCGCTCGATAGTGCTGTGGACACTGTCCACTTCCATTTGCGTGTGCCCACGCTCAAGAATTTTTTGGATCACAGTTTTATTATGTGTTTGGGAGAAAAGTGACAAAGCTTTTGCAATAGTCACATTTCTGTTCTGATAAGTACAGCCGTCAGAATATATCACATACTCATCAAAAGATGTATCAGAACTTAAGAAATCATATAGGCATGAAGCAAATTCATTCGCTGTAAGCCCTCCTTGTTCCTCATGCCAAACATAGCATGTTGTATCTTTAGTTATGCAATCATAAATAGTAAAATTGTGGACGCACAATTTTGTACGGTAATACACTGCTGACGCTTTTAGAGATGGAGAAACTAGAACTGCTTAGAGATTCATCGTTAGCATTCGGATATTTGTGTTATTTGAAGCAATCTCCTAATCTTTTGTTTTCTCAGTCTGTGCCTTTTCCTTTTTAGCCCTATGTGCAAGATAGTCATTTTCCGATAAATTTCCTTCTTTGAAGGCAACACAGGTATCGCACTGATCTTTCCTAGGATGGAATATGGCCAAATTTGCACCATGAAATTCATCCATAAACACTTGACGAGATACAAAAACATTTCCCATATTTTTGCAGTGGTTCACATAGCTATTGTAAAGATGCAGGTGGCTAGTAAATATAGGCTCTAAGTAATTCTTATTGGTCGACTTTCGACAATAATGTGATGGAACTAATGGTAAACTGCTCAGGAATTCCCTGACGTTGGAGCGGCCAAGAGAAGAAGGACTTTGTATTATTGAAACATCAGAAGTGGAAACAATGATCTCATCGAGTCTCGTCTTTGAATGCGTTCTTACGAAATAGTCTGTCAAACCAGTCGTATTCAAAAACATTTTCTTGCAAACTGACACTAGTTGGCCATTAATTTTTAGATGATTCGCTAGAAAACTTTTTACGCAGGACATCATTTGAGGTTGTCCTCCGTGTAACCTTGTTGACAGAAACTAGTGATTGTACAAAAACCTTTTTTGTTCCCAATTCATGGACCATACATCCTTAAAGACAGCATCTCTGGCCTCATCAGGAATACTTGAGCAGCGTAAAGACCGGCAAAAACAGCGACTTTTGAAAAATCTAGCACATTTTACGTCTGGCTCATAAGTTGAATTTGTCGTGTCGTACTTCCTTCCAATATACTCTTCACCTGTTACCCGCTTCTGTTTATTAACATTTTTTGCCCAAGACCTGTCGCTCTTCGCTCGTTTTCCCTTAGCCATGGAGTTTGTTTGCATGGTAGTGATGATACTTTGGCCTACTGGAATTATATCGGAATCGATGGAATCGTCAGAAGGACTGGAGTTTGTTGTAATGTTTTCAGCGCTGCTACCAGCTTTTCCCTGAATCTTATGAGAGATCTCAGAGGCCGATCTGACTACGACGCTACCCACACTATCCAATGCAGGATTGTGATCGATATACTCATCTGGATCCTCTGTATTTGAATTGGTTGATTTCTCCCGTAATACTCGAGATACTTTTTCTTGGTATTTCTCCCGAGCCAATTGAACCATTTTCCAACTTCTTTTTGAAGACATCTAAAAAGAAAACAAATTGATTTGATTATTCATAAAGCAAAAACGAGTGCTGTATAGTATAGGCAAGACAAAACCAGGCAGCAATAGGCCTTTATAATGTATATACTCTCTAGTACTTTACAGTAACGGCCTTAACAACATTTCGGAATTGCTTGACAGGATTTATTTTTCTATTCCATTAAAATTACGTTAATGTTCTAAGCACTCATCAGCTAAGTAGGCTTTTAATAATATGAATTTGACGTCAAAACAAAGAAACAAGAATATTTTCATAAATTGTAAGTTAGAACATCTGTAACAGAATGCATGTAGTTATCAACAAAATTAATTATAAATATAGTATCGTATTAGAAATAATTATTTATTGAATCATGATTGACTTCGTCACTTGTCGTATCTAAGCAGAAATCATATCAGCAAGCTGTCTTAAAGTGGCGATTGCGTTTCATATATAGGCATCTATATGCCTATACAAAATTGGTCGAATAGCAGTGTAGTATATCTACAGTGCAAACCAGAATAATATACTCTAAAAGATGAAAAAATATGTAGATTATATGGATACTTTGCAAAGTTTCTAAGGATCCCTGTCTATTTGTACTCAAAGCCTACCGCGTTCATCTTTTATCTACCCATAGGTCTTTAAATAGATAGGCTTTACACCCGTATTGTAGACTCTTATGCATTAGCAGACACATAACCAAGTGTCTGATAGTTCAATAATAAATCAAATTAACACATACCAGAGCGAACGAGAATTACTGGTCACCAGCATCAAATGCCAAAACAACTTGAAATGAAGTCAACTTTGAATAGTAGCAACGTGCGTATCGAATACTGTCTTCCTCTTCAGATAACTATGACGTTGATGTAGGGTGCAAACAATAAATGATGACTCACGATCGCTTTGATGTCGGGAAAGTGGTTTATGAGATTGCTATTCTTTCGAAGCGACCGCACGAGCAGTTTGTGATTCTATGATTCATGGTTTTGTAGATACACGGTTATCGTCGGACAACTTTTAGTGCAAAGTTGAATTGTGCGATTAGAGAATTGTGAAATTTTCCAAGTTCCCGTTAGCTTTTAGACTTAATATCATAATACATTGTGTAAAAGGTGTAAAGGATTTAGAAAGTGCAAAAAACGAATTTTGAAAATTTTGTAGATACACGGTTATCGTCGGACAACGACGTCATGTGAATTCTGCATAGACCAATAGAGATTAATGACCAACGAATGTACTCATGGAAAGAAAGATGTTTTTCCTTTAAATTAGGGCATGGGATCCCTGCAATCAACTGACTCTGGCCAAGGATCATGCCTTTTCAAAGCTACTAGTGTCCTTGTTGACTCCTGCACACATGCTGAGCCAAATCCATCGCATTTAACGGAAATACAAGATCGGTCTTGTACTGACAATATAAAGCTAGATCTTGACAAATGTCAACTCTGCGCTGCCAAATAATGGCATGTTTTAATTTTAGAAAAATGTTGTGCAGCCAAATGACCGACTCCTGCATTTCCTCTAGTCAGAGGTGGCTGCACTCGATTTTAGTTATGTTTCTTTTTGCATTTTTCTGATCATTCTTGGGAGACTGAAATGTTTGTACAATATCAATTTATCATAATAAATGTATAATGAAGATATTCGTTCTTTTTAACAAATCTGATGGGATGGACTATTATACTGCACAACATTGTACTTTAATTTAAATTTTCATTTCCAGATTATCATCACTTCTAGGATGATGAATCTATTTCTGGTAAATAATACTAACATCATGAGTCAAGGTGCAATTATTGACCACTCTCAATTGATCCGCAAATATTTGGTGAGATCTAATTTTTTCTACCTTCCCAGAGGAACTGAAGATGCAAAAATATATGCATCATGAAATGCTAGGTACAATTGTATTTTGATCGCAATCGACAAATAGGGTCAAGTCAGGTAATTACGCCACGTTATCCAAAAACACTACAAATATCCATACAAGTTTCTACAATATACACTATTTTCACCCGAAAATTGGTGTATACCATCTAGATAAACGCAAAAATCAAATCAAGTAGCAACTATTGGATTGACATTATTGACTATTGGATTGAAAATTATAGCAAGCGAACGAAAAGGTGCCACATTCTAAAATCACGGCGCGAAATTACACCCATCTTAGAAATCACTGATCTAGTTTTCCGATCATAGCAACAGAAGTCCCAGTGGTAGTCATCGATCACATTCACGGTATTTGATACAATACTGTTTGGGTGGATATGAATAGCAAAAAGTGCATATTCATAGTTAGTCACATATTCTGTCACTTCACTGAGTTGTTTCCTTCACGCATCCACGAAACAACTTAATTCCTCTTTTGGCTCGCTCGTGGCTTCATTTCGATGCTTTTCGTTGCAGAAGTCTTAATACATGTTCTATGAAACAGTATTTTCAGGTGATGCTTTTTGAGATGTTTAGAGCAATTTTAAAGACTTTGATAATTTGCAGGTTTTTTGTACATTTGAGCCCACTGTTGCATTAATGCATCAGTAGGATTTTTTATCGTCAAACCTCTGATTTGTCCACTGATTTGCTGATTTGTACTTAGGTAGCATCTATAGAGTGTAGTCAAGATAGTCAAAGTGTCTGGATGATCACTATATCTTTGTATCAAATGAGAAGGAAAATACTTACCTATTCTTCCGCGAGGTCTCCATTTCATAAAATTGATAAATCGAATCGATTTGCGGGCGTTCAAGAGAGAAAATTTCAAACAGGTTTTTCAACACCTGTTTAAGGAAGGTTATTTTGGAATACATCCAAAGAGAAATCCTGTTGTCATTACTACGTCATTATTTTATAGAACCCAAATGTTCAGGTGCTGCATTAATGCACCAATGGGCTCTAATGGGTTAAACCAAGCAAGTTATGGTCACCAGAATCCTAACAGCTACTGCGCATTATGCAACTTTTGACAGAAGAAAAACAAATTTGGAACTATACTTTTGACGTAACAGCTATTCTAAAATTTGAATATTGGTAATATTTTGACTGATTTCAGCATATTCACTTCTAATGTATTTCACTGTAATGTATCAATTCTTGATTAAATAAGTTAAGATTACATAAAGTATTCTTCCCATCAACATAAAGATATTCACAAATGCAAACAAAGGTCTTGAATTTGAAATTATCTGCTTATTTTGTATGATTGTTTGAAATCTGAAATTCAAATTTCAAACGTGAATTTTATTATTTTTGAGTATTCTAGCTCTGCATCTAGTCAGCAGTTATTTGAAATTTTCATAATCATGTTGCATTTGCTTTATCGAATTGGGCTGTTTCTTCACCTGGAGAAACTAAACACTAAAATGTGCGATTTTAGCGCTCTTTCAGTTGAACTAAAAGTTTCAAATGATTGACCTTTGACCTCATCTAGCATAATAATGCAATCTCATGACGATTAATAATCATCATTTTATTGACCAGCTTGACCAGATCTTTCGACTGGTGTATGGCTTATTAGTTTTTGTTGTCATTTTCCCTTTTAAAATAGTGATCTAATGGAAATTTGTTGAATTTTGGCATTTTTGACCTTTGACTTTCCCCTCAGCCCTGGGATGACCTCGAAAATGAAGGTAATACTGTTTTTCTAAATCCCTATTCAATGCCCATTTGATTGACGTATGCTTCGAAAAATTGGTGTAATAGTTTGGGAGATCAGCAGGGGGTGGGGAGGTCATTATGTGATTTTCATTATAAAGTTGAATACTTGAGTCACTGATTATTACTTTGCACCAGACATGTGTCAGTTACTCAGAAAACATAATTGATCGCAAGTACAAATGACCTACTTACAAATGTGATTGACTACAGCTACCTATAACTCCTAAATTCGTTGCGAGTCTAGAGCTTGTCAGGCAGAAGGAAGTCCTCAACCTACAAAAAGGCCGATCATAGATTTGCACAGTATCACTTCAAAGAACACCTCAAATTTTATAACGGCCAGAACTCGACGATTCTTTGCATGTATTGGTTCATCCACTGACCCATCTACTTGGAACGAGAGAGATTACTACGCAAAAGCGATCGAGAAAGTGAAATCCCTCAAAGCTACACTAATGACTTTGCTGAGCACAGTGTATCCTTAATGCAGGAATATGTTTCCATTCTCACAAAGGACGAAGATGTCAGCACCTTTTTCTTGTGATCGAATCACGTCGACATCCATTCCCTGATGCTCGGAAAACGACAGTTATTCAAAACACGTGATGTATTGATCCTTTTAGCACTTTACTGAGTAGATCTCCGACTTCCATGATTCTTCCATGATCACTCGAGAAAACTATGCCGAGGCCAGCCGACTGAGCCAAGCCAAAGCTGCGGCTAAGCTTTGTCGTCCCACCGAGTCCCCTGTCGAAACTTTGTTCTGGTACAAAACACATGAATAGGCCGAATTTTTGTTAAAAATTAGTCTTTTCAATTTTCAGTTCTGAAGCATTTCTGGCATCGTAAGTTAATTTTCAACTTCTTATCCTTTTTATTGACGTTGCCTGCTTTCATTATATACAAAACGTTTAACTTTTGCTGAAGTGTTTTAGACCTGCGCATTCGCCTCTCTAGCAAGCAATAATCCGAAGTAAGAAGGACATATAGGATTATTTGTTCATACTTGTTTTAATCTCCTCTTGCTGTAAATAAAGCATTCAACGTGCCCATCATTATGTCTGTTTCATGCTCCACAAATTACTGGGATCCTTATTGTATATTTGAAGCGTGCTCAAAACAACGACTATTAGGAAAACGTCTCTGAAATACGGCTTCTCAAAAACATGCTCAAGAAGCGATTCATCAATTCCATGCATACAGCAGAGATGATAGAATCTCAGGTTCGAAATCGTGGTTCTAAAACCATCTTTGAAAACAATCTTTTGAAGTAATTTTCAAAGCACGGTTTTTATAACACGCTTATAAACCTGGTCAACGTTACAAGGTCAACTTCAAATGCAAAAACGATGCTATCATCGGCGAGAGCAATAACACGAAATACGTACCGGCATGCATTATCTCGTTATATTACATAATGTAGTAGTTAACAAAATCTGAGGGGTTCCATTACACTTCTGAAGGGTGGCCCGCCTACACTATGCGACAAGCCGAACATTTTCTTTCAAAGACTGCGAAGATCTTACATTTTCTGACAAGAAAATGCAAGATCATTGTTTGACAAGAAAATCTAAGATCTTGCTAAGATCTTACATTTTCTGGAAGCATCTTCCTGAAACCTAAGATTCTGACATCATCTTTGGAATAATTTTCCATGTTTTCCTTTTTAATTATTAAGATCAACACTTACTAAAAAATCATCGTGCCTTCGTGGAGGTTTCATGCCGAAAATGTGACAAAAATACAACAAATAGCAGTCTTGTTTAAAATTTTCGAACCTGGGTTTATCCCTCAATTCACTTTCCGTTTCTTTGATTTTGCATTCATAAAGAAGTTCCTCCGTTTCATTGCTTTTCATTCGTGATAAAAAAAGTTCTCCGTTTCCTTCTTGACTTTGCGTACATCGAAAGAGAGTTGTCTACTTCTTTGAGCTCGTTGCGCCACTAAGAAGGTTCTCAACTTCGCTGACTCAACTAACGTCCTAAAGAGAGTAGGTACAAGACAGGAATTGTATCTATTGTTAACGTAGAATTGCTGCTTGCAAATGAACCACAATGATCTTGATTAAGTGAAATACTTTGTCACTTTGAGGATTTCATTCATGTGAAATCATAGAATAAGTAGATTGAGGAAGATCTGTGGATGCATGCAGATCCAGAGCATTTTCTAGTAAAATATCCATTTCTTGAACATAAAGGCGAATCTTGCGTGTGTATCAATAGGTCATACATGTTTGTAAAAAAGATTGAGAAGAATACTTAATAATGAAACATTTCATCCAAAATAATGATTTGCTTTTAATCAAATGATACATGACAACAAATAAATAAAAGATTTGAAATATTGTGTAAGTTAAGAGATAACAGGAGAACATTGGAAAATTCCCAGTTGAATCACGTTTGTCTGACCAATTTTGTTGCAATTTTTCGGCTGATAGTGAAAAATTTGGAAAGGGAAGCTCTGAAGTATCTGTTTATGTCATGAAGTCAAAAGAGTGTGTGTGGAATGATGTAGACTACAGATGTAACACACAAACTAGTAAAGAAATATTCGAGCACTGATTGATCTATTGAGCTGAGGTAATGCAGAAATATTGGCTATTCAAAGTATCTTAGAACAAGGCTATGCATTCTAGGGTCGATGAACTTCATCGTTGAATCGATGTATAAGTTACGAAAAAAATCAGGGTGCTGCAATGTCATCTGAATTGATCTAATTTCTGATGTTATATAAACAACTGGAATATCCTATATTTTTATAGATGCTTGACTTGTGTTTTGATCAGTCAGCATGTCGTCTCTCATTTTGATGTGCTTTGAAAATCCTTCCTATTAATACATCGTAATGTGTAGGTCATCTCGACGAGTATAGGGCACTAATGCAATTATCAGCCATATCAATAGTCTGGATAGCATTGTTGACAAGACTGGATGGTGGCTATTGACATTTCCAAATAAATTTCCAATGTTTTCTGAAAGTTGAGCATGTTTTGAACAGCACGCCGTTTTCTCCGTCAGGATGTAAAGTTTGAATTGGCGTGAGACCGACAATAAGAAGTTGCTCAACTCTCACACAGCAAAAAAATTGACCTGAAGGTGTCCTGCAGTTGATCTAATTGCATCGGTATTGGTTCGATGATATGATATCTAAAGTGTTTCGCCTGTTTTAACTCCGAAAAATAATTGCAAATAGTTAAGCTGCAGTTGGACCTGTGTTCATTTTACTTTATTGAAATGCAGACATATAGAGCACATTAAGATCTCAATCTCAGCGACCAAGCTAGGGCTAACGTATTTGTCTCCAATTTGTTTAATCCCGAATATCGCCGGTCGCCCAAGGCAAATTTTATTTCTATAGTTGGTCTACACTTTGTTAGAGGAGTCTGACCTGGCAACTCCTCTGAGCTCCTCTGAATACTGTACTGTTAGTTGTGTCACAACTGTTTTGACAGACTGATCGTGCCAAATAAAAGCGTGTGGGGGTTGATTAGGCCTATTGTTCTATTCGACATATTTGTATCAGGACTATATGACGACTGGTCTTCGAACAAGTGCAGCAGCAATTATAAATTGCGAAAACCTTCAACGGAACCCAGGTATTATTCTTAGCAAACTATCTAACAAAAGAATTGTTATTCCGACGCAACTTTGCGTGAAAACAATCTTACAATAGGGAATATATACGTTGAATATCAGTGATGGTGACATCGAAAAGATAGATGTCAGATTGATTGATATCGGCATGGAACTTGTGAATGTGTTCAGAAAGCGTGTTATAACTGTCGTTTTTCTTAATGCAGTTTCGATATTCCTTGAATCGGATCTTAAAAGGACGATTGGTCGAACCAATATAGTTCATTTTGCATGTCTTGCAGACAAAGTCGTGCTACAATTATTGATATCAACCATTTTACAAACGTCACAATTACAATTCACCCGACGCATTATTTTTGAAACAATCCTTTATATTTTTTTGATAGACGAATAGAGTTAGGAGACAACGAATATTTTGCTTTTGATTTATGAAAATGAAAACCTCCCTATGCCATTATGAATTATTTAGCAAATAGCCACTTACACGTCTTTTTGCGTCGGAATAAACCTAGCATGACACGCCAATTGTCCTTCCTAAAAGCAGTATGCTGCGCACCGCTAAATTGTATTTTTTTCATTTTCTTGCCTTGATGCTCGGCGCGCACTGAGTCTTGTTTCTTTTAAGATTTCATGAAACAGGTGCGCCGGATATATTTATTGCAGGGTGTGTTGATTAGCATTTGTTTTCACTGTCTTTGCGGCAGTGACAGTGCCTCAGTCAGCCATCATTGATTAATCATTTAAAGTTAAATATAAGACCAATGCCATTATTTGAGACCTACTTTTTCTTTAATAATTACCGTGATCTCTTCATACCACACATTGATTCATGAAAATTCGGATCACCCTTTAGCATGAGCTGAAATCCAAACTGCTGTAACTTATTGAATATTGCACACGATTCTTTAAATTTCGGAATCTACATCAATATCGACATTAATTAACTCTATGTTCGACAATGCAACGTGTCATTGGAGTAATAACTAGGCATTCGAACGATGTCAGTATAAGCTGTAGACTCATTAGAGTGGCATTGAAGCTCACTTTTGCTGATGTGTTTTACAGATGTCTTACAAACGAAGAAGATATGTTTCTTCCAAACACAACTTTTTCAAAAGTCGTCGTGTCTGGTCACATGTCCCAGAAATGGTTGATTGCACGCATAACTTGGGTGATCAAAATTGTGACACATCAAATATGGACGAATCAGAAATCACAGTAGAGGAATCTTCAATCGCCAAAAATGATCCTACATCTGTTGGTAGCAATGCCATGTCAAGTGATGCAAATGAGTGTGTTTCATCCAATTCCAGCTCTGATCATTCAGATAGCGATGATTCGGATAGAAGCTTCTTATATGATGACAATTGTGATAATGAATATTTAGAATGTTCTAACTTGGTCGGTAATGGAGATGTCGAGGAAACAGCGGCTCTGTACTACAACCTAGCCAGCAACGATATCTCACAAAGAAGTTATGATAAATTGGCAGCTGTTATGAAGGTACGGATAAGTTATTAATCCTCATTTGACATGAACTGTTTGTTTGGCTTAGCGGTTGAATGGATTGGATGTAACTGGTGGCAGTTGGCGCGACCCAAGTTTTCAAATTCAGCTGATATTACTCTACCATCTGTAACGAAGCTCATTCCTTTTCAGGCTGTCAAAAATGTGGACTTGCCTACCTCACGAAGTTTATTCAGTCGCATGATGCAAACAATTTCCACTTCAAATTACATATCGTCCGAATTTATATGTTCGGCATGTGGTTTATCTGATGACATAAAATGCAGCTGTGGAGGGAAATGTTCATCTTTGTTCCATATTGATTTGAGAAAGCAAATGGAATACATCATCCAATATTCATTCGAGAAAATAATTGCCTATAATGACATCCTAGTGGCTAAGAGGAACACCGACGTTCTTTCATCAGTGCTGACAGATGAAGAAAGACGCGCTCAACTAAGCGGTGACACCCTGAACATCTACATTATGTTGTCCACGGATGGTGCATCGTTGCTGCGTACTTCGAAACATACATTGTGGCCGTTGCATGCTATTATTTTGAATTTGTCTCCGTTTAATCGACAAAAGATGGATAATATGATACTTCTGTCACTATGGGAGGGACCTACCAAACCAAAATGGGATTTTTTCTTGCGCCAAGCTGTTCGACAATTAAAATATGAATCCTCATTTACAGTTAGATACAATTGCAAGGACATAAGAGTGATTGTTCATACACTGGCTTCCATTTCAGATTTGCCAGCAACAGCTGGGCTTTTGAACATTGTTCAGTATAATGGAGCGTATGGATGTCCTAAATGCAAAGTGAAGGGTGAAGTGACTCGTGTTGATGGAGGCTTTGCGAGAACTTATCCCCTTGAAATCGGAGATGGAATGGAAGACAACGAATATGCTTATTATTCGTCACTAGCAGAGAGTTCCGGGAACTCGATATTCGGCATAAAAGGCAGTACTCCTGTAGCAGACATAATTTCTCTGCCGTCAAATATCATTATAGATCCAATGCACTGCATTTATGAAGGCATTTTTAAGATGATATTGAATGCTTTTTTTAATTCTAGGTATCACACTGAACGATTTTACATTGGAAGACGCCATACTATAAGCTACGTAGAAAAGTGCATTGAAAATGTGAAAGTTCCTCATTGGTGTTCTCGCTTCCGAAGGATACGTGATATGAGTGTATGGAAAGCTCATGAATTCCGTAATTTTTTTGTATATATATGCTTCCCAATTATTTGCAGTTTTTAGCGAAATGAAGAAATAAGGGAGTGTATTTTCTGTTTGATATTATTTGTTAAAGTTCTTAACAAATCTCCATTATCTGCTGACATTCTGATCGCTGCACGCACCTTCTTAGATCGATTTAGTTTTCTGTTTAAAAAAGTTTTTCCTCCTAAGTTGATGACTCTCAACGTTCATTTATTGTATCACATACTTGAGGACGCATCACGTTTTGGACCACTGCATGTTGCGTCAATGTTTGCTTTTGAACGCAATATCAAGTCTCTTAAGTCTTTGTTTCATGGAAGTAAGTATCACGGAAAGCAGATAGTCGAGAAGTCCTTTTTGCGGAAGGGTAGTCTCTCTATAGTCAGCAAATCTAATTTCAAAAGCAGTGTTCCATCATTTTTCAACGATCACAGTGCTGTAGAAGCACTGTTAATAGATAAAGATCGATGCAGAATTCGTGGGTTGGTGTACCACAGCATACATTATCCTCGGAAACAAAATTCTTGCAGTTACATTTGTAAATTTCATGAATCAGAAGGAGCTGTCAAATATGGGATCATTCAAAGATTTTATCCTAGTGAAGGTCAGACTGTGGCCGACATTGAAACTTTTGAAGTTGTTCAACAATTTCATCAGGAAATGACTTTTGATAGTCCAATAATTTCGTTATTTGATTTGTTTGATGACATTGTAATAATTTCTTCACAAACATCGTTGTCCAGGCACGTTCATGTTTTAAACATATCATGTTTATGCATACAAATTTCAGTTAACTTAGACAGCGCTGATGTTGAAGTTTTGATTCCAGTAATACATTTCAGCGATTATGCCTAATAAATGTCACGTGGGTACCACCATTTGTACAAGCAGTGTTTTTTTCAGTATGTTTTATTGGCATGGTATACTGCTTATATTTTGAAAAGGTCCTAAAGGGTATCTGTAAGTAATTGTTAAGTCATAGAAAGCGTTGTTCAATAGAAGACGCTTGAATTAATTAATTGCAATCTAATTTCTGAAGATGAAAGTTATCCATGTTTTGATGATTCGACGCCTCAGAAGTTGGACAAGTTTTCACTTTAGTTTTTTGACAATATATCCGCAGTTATTCACAATTGATCAACTTTAGCAATCATCATCATAAATCGCTTTTTCTAACCTACGTGTATACTATTATTTTGCTTGACTTTCCTGACGTTTTGACAACAATATGTGCAAGTAAAATGAGAATTCATAGAATTGATCCACTGAACATCCTCAAGTCTCTGGGTTATGGAAAGGGTCAAGTTCCGATTTTGAAACTTAAAGGAAGTTTGTCATTGGTATTAACAAACGAATCTCATGGTAGAAGAGATTTTGTAATTTCCACAAGCTATCTGCATTGCCGCACATTTTTGTATTTTGTGCTATATACTGACCTATACTACTCTTTCCAACTTTCTGTTGGAATGTGCCTTAGTCCCTATGTCATGTTCATTTTTAAATTATCTAATTCAAATGAATTTTTCAGAATGTCGACGCCCCCAACAAAACGTCCGAGGAAGCAAAAGCCCCAATCATTCCCTGGTCTTCCTGGTCAAGCAGACTATTTCCTTTTTTACTATTTGAAAACAAAGACTTACAGTGAGCCAATTTATATTGGCAGTAGCTTCATTGACATGCCAATGGAAGACAGACTCGCATTGAATGAGGTGAGTGTGAGCATATGTGTGTGTGTGAAAGAGAGAGAGAGAGAGAGCGATTCCGGTAATTCATTCTTTCGCTATTTTCTGCTTTCAGAGGGATTGTGTCACACTAAAGAGTGGTGGAGAAAAATGGTCTGCCATGGTTATCGGTCGAGGGCACATAGATGAGATGGTCGAACTTTCCAATAGGCTCTAAGACGTGATAGATGAAGGAGTGTCGACAGACGGCCTGGTGGACGCGCTGAAAGAGCCGGAAAATGCACCTATTGGTAAAGTAAGTAAGATCATTCACCAAACCGCGTCCATTCATAGTTTATTAAGAACTCAATGGTATTTTAAGCCGCATAACCGCAAGGTCTTAGTTGTGATTGTTTACTTATTTATCAACGTCAGCACTTTTTTTCATACATCATCAATTTTGCTTTGTTATATCAGAAGTATTTCTCAAACGTAAAATTCATTAAAACTATTTTGCAGTCAAAGAAACAAGAACAGATTCGGAACATAGAGGTTGTCCGCACGTCTTCTCTACTAAGGACACCACGTCAGACGCCCGTATCTCCCTCTTTGAGATGGCCAGATGAGACAGACGGTGCTACGACTTGTGCAAGATCACCGCTGCAGGAAGTCTGCTGCGACACAGCATCTTTGCCTTCCCAACCCACAACCAATGCGACGAAAATTAAAAGATCTCCTTTATTGATGCAATTGGTCGAGATCAATAAATCTATCTTATCAGAACTGAGGATTATCAAGGAAACGAATCGTAAGTTCTGCCATTCTCAAATGCTTGGTTTCAATGCTGGTTTTATTTCTTCAATGTCGATGGAATGACAAAAAAAATCAAATCAGTGGTATAATTGTTGTCAAACGTATATTTGAAACGCTCAGCTTGATGAACAACATATGCAGCCGACATTTTCATTGCATGATAGATATTATTAACTAACATTGAGAGCCAAAAGCTTACTAGCTACTGCTATCTTCCGGAAAAGTATGGTAGCATTACTGTAAACCTACCTTACTTATTAAGACCGACAGGGAAACTTCCAAAATAACTAAGTTCTTTGTGTTTTGAAAAGTTACTTGCACGCATGTGTACATTGATTGCAGTGAAAATGCTAACTTTGATGGAGGAAAAAAACAAACCGACCAAGGTTAAGCACAAGTCATACGTAAGTTCAATTTTCGCCCTGCATGAGCATGACTATACTTTTGATCGCCATCATTATGTTTCTTGCTGTTTTTCTGCAATTGCATGGGTGTGTTCATCTTTGAATTTTTCTGAATTTTGGCGCCGGATAATTTGTATCGGACCTTAATCAAAAGGGAGTCCTCTCGTCTGGTCGTCTATAGATCATGACTTCCCATCAGCACTGGTCGAAACGATATCTGTTTGTTAAATTGATGATATTCCATTGTCATTATTCTATGATTTCGAAGGAGAGAAAAATAGAGGATCAAACAGGGAAGCATATTTTTTCTGATAAATTAGAGCATGCATGACACTGTGCTTAGATTTTCATCAATTTGTGAAAATATGCTACTGTACAAGTATTTTGACAAAATAACTGAATTTCAGATCATCAAAAACTATAATAATGAGGATGTGGATATTGCGAAGCTGTATGCTGCAGATGAACGGCAGATGGCCTTGAAAATTTTGAATATATTGATGAAGGACGTGCGCGGGAAAATTATGGAGCCGCAGAAAAAAACTGATGAGTCTCGATTGATTCCATCAGAGATCGTCAGTCAGCTAAAACTAAAACGTAAGTACAGTTGTAAAATATATTAAATCTGAGTGTTACTAATCGTCAAAATATAGCGTAGGCTTCATAACCATTGCGAATAGCCGGCGTATATCTCAATATTGCACATTGATCTCAATCAAAATGATTCGGCTTTGAACATTAGAGCCTCATTTGCTGGTCAAAAAAATTGAATTGTTAATGCTTCTAGTTTTGGTGTTTGGTGATTTCTCAGCTTTTTTTCTTAGGCCTACGCGTGTCATGTCTACATATAATGCGCAAAATCCACAATCATGCTCTTATTGATTACAATGATGAATAGAATTTTGTGTGTCATAGCATTAATGCTCTTACGAATGCTCTTCTATCATGAATAATGTTACTAATCTTAGAATTCTGAAAGTCCATGAACATTTTACTGTCAGAAACTAACATGTATTTTTCATATCAAACATATGCTATCATTTTTGCCAATAAAAATCTCAACCTGTGAATTTGTTATTTGATTTCGATTATTCATGAACTGAAGCTATAGATCTGACACATAAAATCTAGTAAAGTTGAACAGTAGAGTAATGAATAAAGGTAATTCAATGTGCCCCACAAATGGTGCACATTGAGCCACTTTGGTAAACATTTTAAAATTAAAATTGTGAGGAGATGAAATATCAGAGAAACAGCTCAGATTATAACTTAGCATGCTCTAAACTTCTCATCCGAGTTTTATTGTGGCCCATTTGATTTAGAATATTAAAACCGTTGAGAAAAGTTCAAAAACATGCTCAATTTGCCTCACCCTCCCTTTTGTCACTTGCATGTTGCGCAGCAGAAAAAGCTAAGTCACAGTGAAATGCTGATTTTCTTTAAATGTTTGGTAGTCTTCTTAGTATTCAATTATCTATTTAATTATTAACCGACTCGCATTAAAGCTGGATATGTTTGAGATTTATTCAAGATTTTGATTATTATTCTGACTGATAAAAACTTCGTTATTCAATGATTGAACAAATTTAGCATTGAAAGGGAATTCGCAGGCCGTCATCATCATTGAAGATGCACTAAGAAAACATGAAATGATTGCAGATGAGCGGCTCAAAAGAATATTCTTTTTAATTTCAGATCATGTGGACAACATGTTCGGAGAATATGATTGGGACGTTATCAGACGTTCCATAAACCAAAGAATTCGTGATTTGGAGAAAAGGTCTTGAAAGATTGGAAAGTTTTGCTAACTGATAGTGTTTTTGAACTTTTTAACTTTACACTCTTTTGCCTTCTTTTTAAACTGGAATAAAACAAGCACTTCAAAAAAGTTTGTCCATTTTTTCTTCGAATCAGTCGTTATGGAGTAATTGTCTCGGTTGTTCAACGGATATACTGGTTATCTCATATTACGGGCGGGACATGTAGCTTAATTAGGCCAACATTAAAATGCTCAAGGATGAGCGATAATCAATTGAGAGCGAAAAATCTAAAGATTCTAAGATTCTGTCAGAATCCCATTTAAGCATAAGAATCTGACAGAATCTTACAAAGATCCTACATTTTCTGTCAGATTCTGATCAGATCTTGCTGTATCTTCCACGATCTTACAAAGATTCTGACAGAATCTTTCAAAGATATTCAAAGATTAAGTAAGAATTGACGCATAGTGTAGCACTTCACCGACAAAAAAAGCTTCAGACAAATTGGGTTAAAGCTACATATCTGGACAACTAAGTAAAGGACGTATATACTGAACTTCTTCAAATAAAGAGCAACTCAATTCATTTTCACGTCCATAAGAAATCGAAATATTCAGAAAACATTACAAGATTCAGAAGAATCTATCGAAAAGAGGTTGCATCATTCAAAGAAGATAAATCAGATGACAATTTGAAAAGATTGATGTCATCAAGAAAACTACTGCAAAATTAAATCCAAGAATTTTCATAGATTAATAATTATTTCTTCGAAAGAATCATGAAGAATGTTGTATAATACTAAATGGAAAGAAAAGGATTACTCACTATTACTTCAAAAATGAAAATGACGGACTTTAAAACTGAAATGATCAATTCTGAGTTATGTGAAATTGTTCAAGATTGTATCATTTTAGAAAAGGGGGAGATTTGAACAAATTTATACAGATTTTGATGATATTCCTGACTTTGAAATTACACTGCATGAATTACAATCGAATTTGGAAACTGAAAGTCAAGTTGCCCTGATCAATTTATGTCTGATATTTTTAAGATTAATGAAAATGCATTGCCCATTTTGCAAATTTTCTATAATAAACTACTGCCTGATAATCAAGAACCAATGACATTTTCTGAAAGTTGGATAGTACCTGTTGCAAAAAGGTAACAAAAATAAGGTAAAAAGCTATCGTCCTATAATTTGAAGCTCGAATATTGAAAAACTGTTAACCAAAATACTCAACAACAGACTGTGCAAATGGTTTAGTAGAAATTGCATCATTCATCAATGCCAAACTGGTTTTATAAAAGGTTTATAAAAAGTTAGTTCTACAGTGCATAATATATACATAGGAAAAGAATTAATGCAAGTCTACAAAAAAGGACATCTACTATAGATTGTATATATTATAATATTATATAATTATATAATATATATAATTGTTTATGTGTATTATACATATATACTATATGATTTATATACTATATATAATATTATACATATCATAATATTACTATATTAAACTATAGTTGTTTACCTGATTTATCAAAGGCCTTTATTGATCTTACAAAAAACTTCTTTTTTACAAATTATATGATATGCTTCCTAATGGCAACTTTCTCCGTCTGCTGAGAAGACTGATAAGTGAGAAATATATACATGACCGTATGAATCTGATGCTTTCACTTTGAAAAATGGAATACCCAAGGAGACAGTTTGTCACCAACTCTGTTTTCAATATTGATAAATGATCTTGCAAAAGAAATTGACTTAAATATTGCTGATCGCAATGTAGTCAAACTTGGAGAAGCTAAAATCCCCTGCTTTATTTATGTCGATGACATCTTCTGATGACCAATGATCAGTGTTTTTGAGCGGATCGAAATTCCGCTTTCGCTCGCTCATCGCTCATTTCCTAAAAATCATGCTTTCGCTCGCTCACCGCTCAAAATCATCGAAAAATGCCGCCCGCTCGCTCATTTCTCGATAATACCCTCCTTAGTTCTACAAACTTTTTTATGTTCAGAGCTTATTCCATGCTTTAAATCAAATAAACACTTTTTATAGGCGCTGAAGGGAAATTCACCATTTCATTTTAGTTTAAATTTGAAACACACGATGAAGCAATGTAGACCATCATACCAATGTACTGAATTAGCAATTGCACGAAATTAGTTGAAACAATATATTTTGATGAATATGGCCACAGAATTCTTTTTATAGAAATGGGCAATAATCTAAACTAAATCCTACATGCTGATCACATGAATCAGTATACAATTCTTGGCGCAATACTTGGACAAAGTTCGCAAGGTGCGTTAGGAAGCTGTAAATGAACTTGTATGAAATCGTGACAAAATAATAGATAATTCCTAAAAGTAGCTGAAGATAACATGCGTGACTTATGAGTGACTGAGTACTGAGTAATCAATAAATGTTAGAAATCTGCTATAAATAAAATCACCTGAAAAACGAAATTGTTGAATTATGTGAAACAGCAATGCTGCGCCCAAAAGGACCTGCGACATCGCCGCCAGTCGTCACTGAAATTTCGGCCCACCAAGCTCAGTATCTGTCAAGATGGTCGATCTGCAGCAGCTCGTCGTGCCCAGGTCCTACCTTCTTCCACCTTTGCACTCAACTTCTTCATGGTTATCTTTACACTTAAATACCGGCTTTAACAAGAAATATCCTCACTGAAGGAGAAACGAAATCGCGGCATCCTACTCTCAGAAGGCATGAGCTCACATTTACACCCTTGCTTCCATTTGGAAAATTCTTCATGTTTGGCAGCTTTCCTTTCGTGGGTGTTTCTAATGCTCTCCTCCCAGGGAACGGTTAGTTTGCCCATAATCATTCTCTTCCCTATCGCGTTGATCAACGCTAGATGAAGTCGCTGGACAGATAGGGATAATTCATCTGGCAGCTGTCTATCCACTCAAGCTTCCCACTTCCGCGATACAGATCACACGATGAGTCTTTCGTCTCTTTCTATGACCACTCGGTATAAAGTCATTTCCCGTTACTTACCTGTGGGGGAGACGTGTGTAAAGTTGGCGTACCGACCAGAACTATTATTTAGTACAGCGAGATCCTATTCGAAGCAACTTCTTTATCAAGATCAGCCTCTTGAATCTGGGCTCAGATTCCACAAATTCACAGTCGGCATTGAGAAATTCAAGTTTACAGATATAAGTGGTTCCGTTGTGAAGTTAGCGGAGTCAACTTCTGAGTTTCGATGATAGGCGCAGTAAATCAATTTTATTTTGTCATTACCGTGTTCCAATTTGTGACACTGATCACAAATAACTTCATTTTTCACAACAATGCAGTTAAAAACGGTAGTATCGCAACATCTACATGAATGTGTGTGAAGTTAGCGAAACTACCCAACGGAACCGCTTTTTTCATTAAAACGTGATTCTTCTTTATTTTACGTGCTGATTTTTACATCATCGATTTCAGCCCCCTGATCAGATTGCACAAATTCGCATTCGTTATCGAGAAATTCAAGTTTGAAGATAAAAGTGGTTCACTTGGGTGGTTCCGCTAACTTCACACACGTGGGGTGGAGAGACTGCTTCCACAATCGTTAGCAGGACCAAACCGTACCGGTGCGTGTAGCATGCTCTCTGCAGTGCCACATGATAGCCAGAGAGGGCACAGCAAAGATTTGTATGTCAAACAGATGACATTGAGGGTCGGATTCCTTATCGTGTCACATCAGCTGCGGTATGAG
Organism: Prostheceraeus crozeri; assembly: GCA_907163375.1. Taxonomy (NCBI): domain Eukaryota; kingdom Metazoa; phylum Platyhelminthes; order Polycladida; family Euryleptidae; genus Prostheceraeus; species Prostheceraeus crozeri. The sequence goes on along the minus strand of CAJQUW010014586.1, from coordinate 177,399 downwards.
CAGGACATTTGAACGAACGGTCTGAACTTACGATTGAACGGTACTTTTTTCATTTTCTGATGAACGAATTATCGAACGGCATGTCTGAGAAGCCGATGAACTGTGATCGGAACGAACGACTTTTTTGCTTGATTGAACGGTAATTTAGCCCCGGAAACCCAGTATGATAAATAATCCTTGATTAATAATAAAATTAATATAAAATTAAAATAAAATTAATGATAAAAAATCCTTGATACTTTCCAAAATTGCTTATTTACACATTCTGACTTCAATAAAAAGTGCCTATTTGGGCATGGTTCACCAGTAACCCATCGGGGTTTCGTGGTGTATAGTGAAGCCTAGGAAATGTTGAAAAAAGAAAATCTATTGATGCTCTTCGAAATTGCTTGTTCAAGTACGAAGACTTCAGTTCCATGACATTTCGTGAATAAAATGACAAGAGACTTGCTAATACACAATGCTTCAACCTCTTGTTATTGATTTAATGCTCCAAAAATGCATGTAATTATTCTACTACTCATCATCTACTAAAACATCTAAGCATATCACCATCAATGCGTTTTAGCAGTGGTGAAAACTGAAGAAGCAGGACTGACTGAAAGAGTTCCACGTCCTTTCATTAAGCAACTAAATTTTTCATGATGCTCTAATTTAATTGGGTTTGATACAAAGGGCGTGTGTGAAATGCACCGTTTGAAGTCAACCTATGTTTCGCATTGTCATTGAGAGATAATACCGACAAAGAATTTTGATGGTAGAACAGAATTTAGATGGGAGAACATTCTACATCACCAGCTTCCACATTTCTCTGAAAAAGCCAATGTTAGCTAGAAACGACAGCACTATACTCGTACAAGGCTCAACAGCACTATATAGGGTCCATCAAAATTGAATATTGCTTTGACTTATAAGGAACGGTCGAACGGGTGCTCTATGCCATGAACGAACAGAACGGGGGTGATAGGTCATTCGAGCGGTGAACGAACGAGCGGGTCTGAAAGGCTAATGAACGGAAGATCGAACGAACGGTGAAAATGTGACCGTTCAAATGCCCTAAGTATGAAACATAATCATCGAAAGACATTCCTGATCGTTTTTTTTACATCGAGGAGTCAGGATGATTGCAGGAAATTGCTCATCTAGGGAGCCATCTGGGAGTGATGGTCGCAGTTCACTGCATGAGGGAAAACATGAAATCCGAACTATAACGCTACGTTCGAGTGCTTGAAGAACATGTTTATCCTTTAGCATTCAGTTTAGGTGATCCATCATCTGATTGGATTCTCATGGATGACAATGCTCCATGCCATCATGCCAGTGCAACTCAATGGTATAAAAGACAGGCAGGAATACGAACCTTAGACTGGTCGACAACGACTAGGCCTTTACTGGGCCAACATATAACAAAGAAAAATATTTAACATGATATAGGAAACAAATTCATTCAATTATAGTTAAAAAGCTTAACTGTTTTGCTATAAAATGTCTTGTTCTAGCTAATTTCTAACTATTTATGAAACGGACTGTATGTGTATGTTTGACATGTAGGCTATTCCATGTAGGGCCTACACATCAATCTGAGGAAACAGAATAGAAAAATGTCCTCAGACATGATGTTTGAGGACATCTTTCCATTATTTGTCCAGGCGAACGAGCATTCAGCAATCTTTATAATTGAGGAGATTTTTCGCTTAAGTTCGGTAGAATTTCAAATTTAAAAAATCTGCCAAAATTGGTGAGTTCACATCTTGAAATGCTTTTTACAACATGGGAGATGAATGAGTTGGAGCAAATGAACATCACGATAAGAAAGCTCAGAACCTAAATATGTTGTACCGTGAATTTCATGTGATATGGAACATTGGTTTGGATGGTAAAGGGGAGGCCGATTCAGTCCTACGCGCTTCTGAGTGCGGTATGGATAGGGTTAAAATGAATCAATGGCCGTGGTCTTAAAATCAATGTACCGTACAGTGGAAGCCATATATGCCTACCAGGGGATTGTCTGTGTGTAGGCCTAATTTGGTTGGTTTCAATTCTTCCAAAATTTGTAGTTCTTTCGCAGTTCTTTCACGTTTGACGATACTGAATGTCTCTCAAGGATCTGCATGTGGATGTGTTCCAGCAACGAAATGTTTCTATCAAATTAAAGCATTTTATAATGTCTTCGTGCAATTTGCATAGATATTAATACATCTATGGGGCGAAGCAACGTTTGGGAGACCGATTCAAAAGATGTGTGAATAAATAATGTGTCGATGGTCGGATGTTGAGTGCATCATCGATCACAAAGACCTTCTTCTTGATAAGTTCATATTCACAAAAAGAATCCAGATAGGCATTCAATGCATTCTGTCAGGAGTGTGAGAACCAGCACAGAAGAGAGAAAAACTTCGAATGTTTTATTCATCAATCAAGTTATATACATGCATGTGCTATAAAGGAGCTTTCATAGAAAGCATTTTTTAAAAGAATTTTCAAATATTATGCTTTTTTGATTATTTGATCTTTTATTTTTTGTTTTTCTAAGAATGGCTCGCTCAACCCCTCGCTCACGACAAAAAATCACCGCTCGCTCAATTTTCGCTCACGGAATATTTTTTTCACTCGCTCATCCGCTCATCAAAAACTTGAAAAAATGCCGCTCGCTCGCTCCGCTCGCTCAAAAACACTGCCAATAATATAAATAGTTTGGTTAATCAGATACAAAAGATCCATGATTTTTGCAGATAAAATTGCTTGAACATGAATTTCGATACGACAAAAATCATCATTCAAAATACCAAACACGAGATTAATCATGTACAACTTAATACAATAAATGAAGTAAAGCAAATTGAAATAGTTCGTGACTATAATTATTTGGGATTCTGGATAGCAAACAACACAAAGAGACATCTACTTTCTCTAACTAAAAATGGCAAAAAATCGGCATACCTAACTGCTGAAAAACTTCAAGAAGTTGGATGCACTCATGGAGCTGTTCTGAAAATTCCTTTGAAATGCTAACATTATCAAAAATGCAAAATGGTGGAGTATATTGCCATTATAATAAACTATCTGAGCTAAAGAAATACAGTTTCAATTCTGCAAACGTTTCTATCATATATTTTTGTTTAATAGGTGAGTTCGGACTATTCCCTTTTGAATATTATTACTTCGATAAAGCTGCAATCAATCTATGGATTAGAATTGATTTCAGCGAAAATGATGGCATAATGAAAAGTTGTTATGATAATACTTTACATAACCTAGACATTGGAAAATACTCATTCACCTGGTGCTGGAGAATGGAAAAACTTTTAAAACAACTGAATTCATCATATTTATGGCTGAATCAAAACAATTTGGAAATAAGCAAACAAAATGCAAAAACAGAGTCCAAACAAGATTAATTGAACATTTCAGAGCCCTATGGATAAATGATGCGAAGAAAAGTAGAACTGGGATTGACTATCTAGAACTTTGCCAATTCGATTGCATCTTAAAAACCTACCGGTATTTAGACCTCAATACAAGGTTGAAAATAATAACACCATCATTGAAATTATGATGCGGAAACCATGATTTGGCAGTAAGAAGTGGTAGCTATAAAAACCGATTAAGTTATGAGAAAAGGCTATGTAATTTATGTGATGATAGAACAATAGAAATCATATTTCATTTCATTTGTGAATGCTCAGTATGTAATAAGTAATGCATAGATTTGAGATCATTATTTGCTATAATTACCGAGAGCCGACGTCTCGATGTTATTATAACAAATAATGACCGAAGAAATCTGTGCATTATCTGTTATAATGCATGACTTTTTCCATAGAAGTGTACGCACCAGGTTAATAATTTCCATCCAGGAAAATAATTACCTGCTCCGTGGAACTTATTAACCTGTGCACATAGAAAGTCTCAGAATATATCATGCATTATATACAGCTTTAAATGAATTGTCTTCTCCTTCCAGACTATTCAACGTCTATCATTCTCACTTCAAATCATAATTTGTAAATATCTCATTTCTCATTTTATTTTTCACCGTGCGTATAATGTAGATATCCTGTCACTTTATTTTACCTGTAAAGCAGATTACTGCACGGGCGTGCATCAATATTTTCACTATTGCACTGGTTGAATTATAGATTTCTATATAGATATATGCGATTGAATTATATAAAGCCCGCTTATTATTTAACTCATTAAACACCATAGAATTAGATTTGTCATATGCATAATGGTCATGATATCAGTGAAAAATAAAACTACCTACACAACTCGTGCAAAGATATCCATTTTTTGCTTTCTCCTCGATCAACATTCGATGCCATCGCCCTTAGGGCTCGTGCATATGTATGTTGACCTCGAAGAAAGCAATAAAGATGGATATTTTGCACAAGTTGCGTAAATAACTTATGTACTCCATCGCATGCTTGTCATCACACAACCTGTCATACTTGTGTTATAACTTGATCTAGGTGTTTTCATTCATTGGAAATACAGTATAAAGTTCTGATATTCTGATATCACAGCTGTGCGCGAAAGTCATTTCGCTGGAATACGTGTGCAAATACTGATATTCGAGCGAAATTCAAAACCTCAATTTTATGAAAGTTTCACTGGTGAACCATGACGCTTGACTACAATTTTATAGCATGCTTTGCACATTCACATGCATGTTACAATAGCAAGAAATTCATCTGTCTGAAAATGTATTTCTACTCTGAATTCTATGTAGTTTATTTATTGGCCTAACCGCAGATAACAGCCCGCAAGAAGCTTATCCGTACGTAGCCATGCGCGTGAGTAGCCTACCCGCACCTGTACACAGGTACACTGTTCAAGAAAAGTCTCGTACAAAATGTTTTACTCTTTTTTTGTTTGAGGTTTCTCTTTGGTTCAATTGTAGCACATGCCCGAACCTTTCTCTCAGTCACTCGAATTTTCAAGAATGTCTGCTTCCCTGCCTGGTGGGTCCTACTAGACATCTTACAGCATCAAAACTTAGAAATATTGCTCCGATAGATGACGATCTATTTCATCTGATTGTACAGAAACGGTAAAGAGAGATGAAGAAATGAGGTCAGCAGAGTTATTAGAAAATCAGTTGCTTTTTGGATTTTCAAGTCTGCAAAATTCGAAATCGCAAATATGCAAATCTGTCATTTCTAGCGCTATGTATCAACTTTGCAGCTCTAAAAAATCGATCGATATCATTGTATTTTCATGTAAACATCGAAGCTACAGACAAATGTGCTAGTCGTCCGGTAGCTACTGACACTTTCTTCTTTAATTCGCGCACAAAAGGCTTAATAGCATGGATTTGTAGATCTTGAAACGCTGAATGCAAAATCAAATTCTTAAGTATCACATTCAGTCGCTTTCAGTTATAGGTAGGGTTGAAGGATTCCCATTGGAATCCAATGGTAAAATTCAAGAAATATCTTTGGAATTTGAAGCACTTGGCAATTTTCGCACATTTTCTTTTGCAGAAATTTGAAACATGATTGAGTTCAGAACATCAACTTCGATATAAAAGTTCAAGTGAGTCACATGATTCAGTATTTGATGTATATGATCCTCGACAAAAATGAGTAAAATCGCCAAAATTAAGTCAAAACATGAAATTTACCCATTTTGTAGAAGCCATGCAGTCGGCCTGAAATAACTCGTCAGAGCTCTGCATAAAAAAAGGACCGAAGTCGTCCTTAATCGACCTGAAGTTGGACATGTGCCGAACTGAAGCCAACCTGCCAGATGCTTAAACCAGCCGATGGACTGGCTTGAAGTTTGCTTTGCGGCAAAAGATAGCGGCAATGTTGCTTAGTAATGGTTGACATTGCCGTTACTGAGCTTGTTGGCTGATACGATTTGTACTGCACAATATTTTTACAAAATCACCGCGGATGCAATTTAGGCCTTTATTAGATCCGAGGAAACAACTTTAGAGCCCAGTCAAAAAGAAAGATCTTTGTGAGCTCATTGAATTTTCACTCAAAAAAGATTATGGATTTCATTTGGATTGTATAGTGATAGCAAGACATCTGAATGAAAGAGTCTTAACATGAAATGACAATAACTTTTCTTGTGATAAGAAGTCAGAATGTGTGTTGTTTTAAATGTAATTAGTCAATTAATTAATTTTCAATTTTCAATTACGAAATGGTGCTATTACCTGTTGTACTCATCACATCATTCACCTGTATCTTGTTTTGCTTTAGAGAATAGATAAATTGATGGAAAGCGTCCCGAAATCCTTTGCAGCTTCCGTAGTATAGTAGGAAATTCATTGCGAAAATTGAATTATATGAGACAAAGCCAACATGCACCAGAAATAAATATGTGCCTTCATGATATCCAGCCGCCATCATCCATAATTGAAAATAGTGAAAAATGAATAGTGGACAAAGACATAGACATTGAAATATACCAACGAAAAACATCATTTTCACCGAATCCACAGCCTCCTTTGTCTGCTGGTCATATTGGTTTGTTCCTTTTTTCTTACCATTATATCTTGTCAAAGTATAAATTAAAGTAACAGTTGACAAAATCAATTGAATTGCAAAAAGTAGATATGTCAGCAATGCAAAATTTAGGTATAATCTTAGGATTGTTGAGATATAAGTATCATCGCTAATTTCGCTGCAGACGCATCCATCAAATCGGAATATCGAGAAATAAAGCCTCCGAGGGACCTGCATAGCAGTTATGACGATATAGGAAACAATGATAAATGCCTTCTGATTAGCAAACCGCATTTTATGAGGCATGATAACAAGGGCAAATCTTTCAAAAACCATCGCAACAACTGAATATCAGCTAAAATCTTGAAATCCGTCTGCAATGAGATAATGAATGGAGCATGTGTAAACGTTATTGCTAACAAATGACTTCGCATATTGCAATTGGTACCAAATAGCAAACATTCCCATTGGCATTCCAAACAGGTCACAAATTGCAGTGACAAAGAAATAGAACCTTGTACTCCTCCGCAATCCTTTGAATCTCTTTAGAACGATAACCGTGCAGATATTTGCTAAAGTTCCGAACACCATTATTGTCATTGCAAAAACAGCTGCTGTCAATCGCATTTTGATATAGGGATTTTGATTCCATCGTGGAAAGTTGATTGCATAGCGGACTTTAATTATTCCGTTCCAAATATTTGAGTAGTTTTCAGGTTTACAATCAATAGTACTGTTTATGCTTCGTTAAAGCTTGGATATGACGATTTGCGGAACATGGTTCAGTCAGAATAATGTTATAGATTTTTTCTGTGTACGAATGAAATGTCATCAATTGTGATAACGTGCCACGATTGGAGAAACTCGTATTGGGTACAATAGTGTCTTTCCTTGTGTCATTTCTTCCATGTTTATCTATCTCTCTGATTAGTGTGCACAAAAATGAGCAGATTGAATTGAAATGGTCGAACAATGGGATGGATGCACGCACCATAATATTGTATGTCAAAATGCATTTTTGAAACATGCTCGTTGAACCACTTTATCTTCCATACATATGCATCTCAAAGATATCTTAATATTGACTTGCATACAACAATCAGTTGGTGCCCGCGACATCCGACCGATGTTTCGCGTCGTAAGACCGGGGGCACAGTCCACCCCTCAAATTTTCCATGTTCCGTTAGGTAAAACTTTTTGAATACAGGCTTGCTGTATATGTACATGTATGTCGAGTCCCCTCTTTCGAATTGTGTAGTGTCTTGTTTGAATTGTTCGAAGACCGTCATAGCAAAAATCTAAATAGTAAATTTGAATCTTCAAATTTTTTCATCTTTCATGAATCTATGTATTTTTTGACTCCTCAAAAATTATTCATTGTGACTAAAATGCATGTGCAAAGTTTTACTCATCATCTTACTATTCATTTCTGTCACACTTCCGTCTATTTTCCGTCACCATGACATTTCGTGTAGACGTTCAGATATACTCAACAATGATTACCAACAGGATTTTTTATGCTACTCCCAGCTGGTGGGGATTCACGACCGCAAACGAAATGAGACGGATAGAGGAATATCTGAAGCTAGGAGTGAGGTGCGGTTACTGCAAAACGGCCGAAAAAAGACTGTTATAAAAATAATAATGTAGCATGGGGGCACCTGCTCAATCGATTTCTACCACCGGAAACAACACATGGCCGGAATCTGCTACCTAGGCTGCATCCACTGCGGAGAACAACCATCAATGAAATCGACGTAAAGAATTTTATCCAGCGAATGATTCATACTGATACTACTTCTTGTTGACTTCTTATGAAAGTCATTCCCTTGAATGTGTGTAATCGTTGTGCGTGTGTCAATTTGAAATACAGCATGTTATTATTATTTACTGGAGGAAATTCAAAATTATTGCTATTAGTCTTTTTCAAACCTACATACCGGTACATGTGATCTGATATTAAGCAAAAAAAACCTGCATCCTTCACGTCCAAATGTAAGTGGGGATAATCTTTCACAATGTTTCATTGTATTTCGATTTTCCGAAGCCTTAGTGAATACTAGACCCACAGTATCAGTAGGTCTATCACACCTGCGATCCTGAATTCACGATATTGCTCTAGTTAGACACCACTTGCAATGACACCGAATGCTGATTTATTATCGAGGTTGATGAAGACTTGATTACACTATGTAAAATTATTCCCTCATTTTACTAAACGAGGTTCGGAGAATTTATTTGAGACTGACGAATATGTCTCAGGGTAGTTCATCATGCGTGTGAAGCATATACGGAGGCTTCTAGAGAAAACATGCAATCCACTGTAGATCGTCTAAGCCATAGAAATCAGACACACTATAATAATAAAAGACTGGAGCGGGCACGTGCATTGAAAACAATGCTGCTCCGTGGACATGCATTGTCATGACAACGATACCTAAACAATGGCGTGGTTGACAATGCAGTGGTTGACAGTGTGTTTTGATTAGATTCACAGTCAGCGCGAATTTCATTTCTCTACAGATGTGAAATCGTTTTGAAAGAATAACTTTCAATATATTTTGCAACTGCGGCAGGCTTCAGTAATTTGATTCTTCATCAGATTTAGTAACTGACTTAGATCTGTGTCTGACCGATGAGCTGCAACAATGAGTTATTGTCCATTCTACATGATAGCCTAACATACCTGAATCCTACGAGGGACATTTGTTGAAGCCTATTGGATCCAAGATTTTTACTTCCTATTTTATATGAAATTAGGGATTCTACCATCATTCATGGAAGCATGGGACTCGAAGAGGCGTCAAACTGTGAAAGTGTAAATTTCTGTAAGTGTACGTTGTGATGATGTCCTCGGTGATCAGTGTGCATCTTCATTGTATTTTTCGAGGATTCCTTACATATGCAATTATTTACCGCTCAATCTATCAATGTTGAAAAATTATGTCGCATTCTTCAAGTGCACCTGTGTTGACTCTGAACTTTTATCTGAGCATATCAATGCACTAGAACCTTCATCAGTTGTTCGGAGTGATCCCATGTCCTGATGTCATTAAGGAAAAACGTCTCTTTTAAGCGCGAGTACTTTCGTTGGTAACCGACCGAACATATTCATCATCGTTGTCCGACGATAACCGTGTATCTACAAAATATGAAATTTTTCAGGAGACACAAAGAACATTCTTATAAACGCGTAACTATATTCTAAGTTTTGTAAATTCGGGAAATGCATATGAGAGGGATGCTTTATCACAAGTTTTGAGCAACTTTTGATATTTTCTATTTTAGTGTAGATACACGGTTATTGCCGTGAATATTTGTCAGTAGTGTTATGACATATACTTTATTAAAGGACAAAAACATACGTTCCCCGATGACAGGGTCCAGTGGTACAAGCAATAACACAAAGCAGCCCTTAAAAGGGCAAGTTAGGCGTTCACAGTTCGTATAGCAGCGACACAGTTCGGTACTTGACAGCAGCAGGCTTGACTAAGACAACGGGAGAGAGAATGAGAGCGCGCTGGTCCTCCAGAGCCAGTTCGTGCGCTAGGCGTGTTGGTGCGTCTCGGCTTGTCGGCGTTGCCGCTCAATCAGCCACGCTAAGAGAAATACGCCGGTTCTCGTCTCACGATACGCTAGATATTGGGCGTCGAGCGCTCTTGGCTGGCGCTTTTTAAAGTCAGTTGAGAGGGGAACAATCGATGTCATCCCAGTGTCTTTCGTTGCGGCATGGGTAAGCACGCGCGGGAGTGAAACTTCACTTGACCTTCGTTGCGGTATGTAAAAGTGATGACGCAGCAGATAATTGAGAAATGAGAATGCGTCACACCTCCAACGCTCTAAATGAATAAAAATTCAGCGTGAATTTTTATTCAGAGTCAAATCAGTGATCAGTAACAACGGCTCGTAATAACTGCAGCAACGGCTCGTAGAGGCTGGGTTCCAAACTTGAGGGTATCGGATTGCTTGAAAGGATAGCAGATTTGGAATTGATTGGTAGGACATCGAAGGGCTTGAAGGGATCGTAGGTTTTTAGGTAGCAGCAGCTTGAGTCCATGCCTGCCTTTAAAGACATGCGCGAGAAAGGCAGTCGGCAACCACATTGTCTCGTCCTCGTATGTGCTTGATGTCGAGGTCAAAGTCTTGAATACTGAGACTCCATCTTAGGATCCGCATATTCCTATCCTTCATTTTGTCCATAAACACAATTGGGTTATGATCGGTAAGAACGACAGTCCGAAACGCAGTAGTACTCAAGTATACAGAAAAGTGTTTTAGCGCTGAGATCAAGCCATATGCTTCCTTTTCTATAGTTGAATAACGTTTTTGGTGCCTATCAAATTTTTTTGAAAAGTAAGACACTGGGTGATCAACCTCGTTATGATTCTGTGATAAGATGGCTCCAACTCCTAAATCACTTGCATCTACAGTAAGGATAAACGGTTTTTTCATATCAGGAGACTTTAATACAGGAGGAGACGTTGACAACATCTTAATATTCTGGAATGATTTTTCGCATTCGTCAGTCCATAGAAATTCAACTTTAGCACTGGTTAGGTTAGTAAGTGGCGAAGCAACTTGAGAAAAAGTTCTACAAAAACGTCTGTAGAATCCAGCCATGCCTAAGAAACGCCTTAACTCTCGTTTAGTAGTAGGACGAGTGAAGTTACAGATTGACTCAACTTTTGATTCAATAGGTTTAACTGAACCATATCCTACTTCGTGACCGAGGTATTGAACTAGTGCTTTTCCAAACTCACACTTTTTCAAGTTGATAGTAAGGTTGGCGGAATTTAGTCTAATCATCAAATTTTCGATTTGATTAATATGATTGTCCCATGAGGAACTGAAAATGACTAAATCATCAAGGTAAGCAGCACAACCTTCTAAGCCGTTAATAATTTGGCTAACAAGACGTTGGAAAGTAGCAGCTGAATTTCGCATTCCAAAGGCCATTACTCGGTATTGCCAAAGACCATCAGGAGTGGCAAAGGCTGAACAACGCTTGGCTCTATCGGTTAACGGTACTTGCCAAAAACCTTTCATTAAATCAAGTTTTGAAATATATTGAGCATTACCGATCATGTCAATATAGTCGTCTATTCTAGCCATAGGGAAGTTATCAGGTACAGTCAGAGCATTTAGTTTACGGTAGTCGGTACAGTAGCGACTCGAACCATCACTCTTGGGCACAAGTATACAGGGTGAAGACCACTCACTTGTACTCGGCTCAATGATATCGTTTTCAATCATATACTGGATCTCTTGTTTCATTAATTTCATTTTCTCGAAATTTACTCTGTAAGGATGCTGTCGTATAGGTTTCGCGTTGTTAGTCTCGACATCATGCATTATCAGATTAGTGACTTTAGGGTTGTTACTAAATAAGTCTTTGTATTTTTCTATCAATGAAATGATATCACATTTTTTATTATCTTCAAGATGGGAAAGATAATTATCTAAGTCGCTCAGAATGATAGAATTATCTAATTTCAGTGGAGGAATTATGTCAGTAAAATCCTCTTTGTCATATTGAGGTATATCAGTTATCTCGCTTTTGGCAAGGACTTGTACACTGTAACTCGCTGGATACGAAAATTACATACAAACACATACCAAGTTTACATACAATTTGAAACCAACATTTGATACGAGATTCTGGTATATATAAAGAAATCTGGTATGTTTTTCATTCGAATGGCCATTTACTTTCGTATGTGATTGGTATGTAAACGATACGAACTATGCCAACTGTGATTGGCTGTTTTACGTTGAAATACGAATTCTTGGTATGTTTTATATACGAGACCCGATGCAAATTGGTATGTGTTTCGTATGTCTTTCGTATGAATAGCTTTATGTCATATGGCAAAAAATATGTTATACTAAATACTACTTACAAATAACTTTTTTCCAGTAATACCAGCCGTGAATATTTCTTTGTGAAAGTGTGGTATTTAACTAGATAAGATTTCTTGTGGAATTAAAGCCGCATGTCATCTTTGCAACTTGTCTTATAGCATTCACAAGACTCATAATTAGCTCATTTCCTTGAACTAAATTGATAAACATCATTTCAATAAAACGATAAATTTTCAGCAACCATGTTGACTTATATATCTCAAACATAACTATTTTTGCGTTCATGAATTATAATGTGTCTTTATTTTGGATTGATAATAAGCTTAGTTCCAAAATTACATAATGCATTGATGGTCAAATACTTATTGATTATTTATGAAATGCATCGGACTTACATGTATTAAAATCGAATTCAGTATTGTTAGTTTGACTATAAAATGTCATTATCTCACTACTTACAAAGCAGTAGTAGCATAAGTGTGATCTTTATTGACAAAAAGCCTTAAATCAACATACTTTGGACATGATTGATGCTTTCTTTTAACATTGTGCTGGTATGGCTTTAGTATGTAAAGTATACCACACTTGAAATAACATGCGAAAAGCATACAAATATATACCAAGATCATACAGAAATATACCAAAAAAATATCTTGGTATGCATCCTTCGTATGTGATTGGCATTGAGCGATTTACAGTGTACTGGTTTTGGTTCACTTTCCAAATCTCTTTCGTGATACTTTTTTAACATATTGATGTGACAGACACGAGATTTCTTTTTGCGCTCGGGAGTTTCTACGACGTAATCGAGATTGCTCAATTTCTGTTTTATAAGGCAAGGGCCATAATATCGCGCTTTTAATGGGTCTCCTTGAATTGGCAAATAAACCAATACTTTGTCTCCCGGAGAAAAACGTCTTTCGGAAGAACATTTGTCGTATCTGAATTTCATTTTCTTTTGTGATTCAGCAAGATTTTTACGCGCTAAGTCTCGGACTTCGTGAAGTCGTTTCCTAAAATCGGAAACGTATTCAAGTAAACTGCTTGATTCAGCATGGTCAGTTTTTAGCCATGTTTTTTTAAGCATTTTCAATGGACCACGAACTTCGTGACCAAATACTAAATCAAAAGGACTGAATCCTAAAGATTCCTGGACAGTCTCTCGAGCAGCAAAAAGCACTAAAGGAACACCCTGACTCCAATTTCGGTCATTTTCATGGCAATATGTTCTTAGCATATTCTTTAGGGTTTGGTGAAATCGTTCGAGAGCTCCTTGAGACTGAGGGTGATACGCACTAGAAACAGAATGAGTTATATTAAGCTCATGTAAAACTTGCTTAAAGACTTTCGAAGTAAAATTACTTCCTTGATCGCTTTGTACGGTTTTTGGTAAACCAAATAATGAGAAAAATTTGATCAAAGCGTCTATCACTGTCCTAGCAGTAATGTTTCTCAGTGGAATAGCTTCTGAGAAGCGTGTCGCAGAGCACATAATAGTGAGCAGGTATTGAAAACCGCGTTTACATTTTGGCAGAGGCCCTACACAGTCAATAATAACGCGACTAAGCGGCTCATCAAAGGCCGGAATGGGTTGGAGAGGTGCTTTATCGGGTTTTGAGTTTGGTTTGCCAACAATTTGACAGGTATCGCAACTTTTGCAATAATTAGAAACGTCTGACATAATCCCTGGCCAAAAGAAGTGTTTCATTATTCGAAATTTTGTTTTTCTGACACCTAAATGTCCAGCCATGGGATGATCATGTGCCAAACTGATAATTTCTTTGCGATATGGAGTAGGTACGACAATTTGATTAATTACTTTCCAGTCCTCATCAGCAGGTGCATCAATAGGACGCCACTTGCGCACCAAAACGTCATCTTTTAGATAATAACTTGGAACTTTCTCTGTGTCTGCAGTTTCAGCTAGATTGAATAACTTCTGTAAACTGTTATCGGACTTTTGATCCTTGACTAGAGTCTCGCGATCTAGTTTTAGGTTTACGGAATCATTTTCAAGAACTGGACACCTTTTAGTTCCTTTGACATCGGTGTCAAATAAAAACGTTTCACTGAGATCAATTTGGTCATTATTGTTTACCATTTCTTTTGCCTTAGATCTAGTGACAGCGCAAGCTGGTAATAAATTATCGTCAGTTACTGTAACATCTACAGGTCTGTCTGTCATAATTGGCGTAAACACACTAGCTCCCATGAGATCATTACCGAGTAACAAATGAATTCCCTGAATAGGTAACTCATTGATAACACCGACTTTTATCGGTCCATTGATAAGATCAGATTTCACGTGCAGTTTGTGCAGAGGCACTGAAACGCGCCCCGTAACACCTTTTATGGGAACTGTTGACTGAAGGAAAGTATTATCGGACACAGGAACAACTCCTTCAACAAGTAATGACTGATAGCAGGCTGAGTCTCGCCATATCTTTATAGGAATTTGACTATTTGTGTCAATACCTATGGAACCAAACGTGGTAAAGGCTTTTTCACCTTGCTCAATTAATAATTCCTCACTATTTTTTGACACTTGTAATTCCTTAGCATCTTTCGATTTCTGAAATTCAGTACTTTTATTATGATCAGTTATTGTAATTGCAACTTGTTTACTGGAAGATCTTTCTTCCTTACCTTTGAGAACCCAACAATCAGTCACACGGTGACCTCTCTTTTTGCAATATTTGCATTCTATTGCTTTTCCTGTCAGTTTCTTTATATCACTCACAACAGGTGGTGATGTAATAATTTGTTCCCCTTTATTGAAAATTTTCTGGGGCTTCTGGTCTGCCAATTTGTGAGTCAAATCATACTGATCTGCCGCTCTTGCGGCATCTTGCAGACTAGTTAAATTTCTCTCATTGAGATACGCTCTGATGTTGGTTCCAGTACAATTTTTGAACTGCTCTATAAGGATAATCTGTCTTAAAGAATCAAATGTTTGAACATTTGCTGAAGAGCACCATTTATCAAAAAGAATTTCTTGCTCTTTTGCGAAATCGAGATAACTACTTCCTACATCTTTTCTTTTGTTTCTGAATTTTTGACGATAGGCTTCAGGAACCTTTTCGTAAGCTTGTAGTAGCCTATCTCTAATTTTACGACATCATAATCCTTAGCGCTGAAATCTGACAACGCAACGTAGACTTTTTGAGCCTTTCCAGTGAGAGCTGTCTGTAGCAATAAGGGCCATTTTTCATTTGGCCATTTTGAAGCAATAGCTACACGTTCAAAATTTTGGAAAAATATTTCAACGTCATTTTCGTTAAATTTAGGAACCAATCAAATTTGGGTAGCCAAATCTACATCAGAATTTTTAGAAGCGTATGCGTGTTCGAGTCTCAGTTTTTCCAATGTTAATTGCTGCTGCATTTTCATTTCCTCAAGTTTCAATTTAAACTCTTGCTCAATACGAATTTTTTCAAGTTCAAGAATATGCCTTTCATTTTTGCTTTGATCTGAATCGTTAGTAGTGCTACTGTTTTCTGAATTTGTTTCGCCAATATTGAAATGAGTCATTATAGCGTTAATAATCATGTCTTTGCGCATCGATACGGTTACTTCAATGTCAAAATGTTTACTAACTTCAATTAATCGAGCCTTAGTACAAGACCTAAGCTGATCGATAGTAGGATTTTCTTGAATTTGTTTGATTAACTCTTCAACAGAATCCATTTTTAAGGATGTTAGTAAAAATACACTTAGAAGCGAGAGTAATTTCTTAAGTTACACACTTGACGCAACTGACGAATGATATAAACTTAAAATACTAATAGTATTTAATAATAACTCTAACTCAGAAACAATATGACTGAAAACTTGCGCTTACTCAAACACCACCACGCTCAGGACTATCGATCCTATCCCGGCTGAGCACCGAATTATGTTATGACTTATACTTTATTAAAGGACAAAAACATACGTTCCCCGATGACAGGGTCCAGTGGTACAAGCAATAACACAAAGCAGCCCTTAAAAGGGCAAGTTAGGCGTTCACAGTTCGTATAGCAGCGACACAGTTCGGTACTTGACAGCAGCAGGCTTGACTAAGACAACGGGAGAGAGAATGAGAGCGCGCTGGTCCTCCAGAGCCAGTTCGTGCGCTAGGCGTGTTGGTGCGTCTCGGCTTGTCGGCGTTGCCGCTCAATCAGCCACGCTAAGAGAAATACGCCGGTTCTCGTCTCACGATACGCTAGATATTGGGCGTCGAGCGCTCTTGGCTGGCGCTTTTTAAAGTCAGTTGAGAGGGGAACAATCGATGTCATCCCAGTGTCTTTCGTTGCGGCATGGGTAAGCGCGCGCGGGAGTGAAACTTCACTTGACCTTCGTTGCGGTATGTAAAAGTGATGACGCAGCAGACAATTGAGAAATGAAAATGCGTCACAGTAGATACACGGTTATCACATTTTCTTACAGATGTATGTATACCACGAAGCATATTTCAACACAAATAATGGACGGCAGTAGTTTCAATTAAGAATAGTCATAATCATGTTCAAACAGCACGTACAGGCTCCTTGTGCAGGCAGGTATATATCAAGGGAGCAAGGATAGCAATACATAAAAGAAAAAAAACATCAATCTGTTATAATCTTTCCGCACATCTAGCATGTGTGAAGGAGTACTACCTCAGTGTAATTTAAAACAATGTCTTAGCTCAAACAATTCTGTATGTATTATATAATCAAAAATTGAACAATGCGATAGTGAGTCATAGAAAGAATGGTAGTCACTCGGAATAACCAGTTTCAACTCCTGCAAATTTCTGTATTTGGCTGCGGATATTTTCTTCGCGTTGTCGTACAGTTGGGTTGGCTGAGATACTATCGACGTATCTTCTCCTCTTTTATCCATGAGTACCCACATGTCATCAAAATTAAGTTTGAAAGAGATTCTGCCATTCGACTCGTATCTCAAGGCTCTTATGTCAACATCTTGCGGCTCTCCAACACGCTTTCCAGGTCTTATGCTACGAAGTGAGGTACTTTCAGAAAAATTCAAAAAGAAGTAATGATCTACGTATTTTACAAAGTACGGTGTAGGTTTTGATCGAGATTATTGAGTATAGCGCACGTAATCTGCTGGGCAGTAAATATTCTTATTTTTAAGTCATCGCTCGATAGTGCTGTGGACACTGTCCACTTCCATTTGCGTGTGGCCACGCTCAAGAATTTTTTGGATCACAGTTTTATTATGTGTTTGGGAGAAAAGTGATAAAGCTTTTGCAATAGTCACATTTCTGTTCTGATAAGTACAGCCGTCAGAATAAATCACATACTCATCAAAAGATGTATCAGAACTTAAGAAATCATATAGGCATGAAGCAAATTCATTCGCTGTAAGCCCTCCTTGTTCCTCATGCCAAACATAGCATGTTGTATCTTTAGTTATGCAATCATAAATAGTAAAATTGTGGACGCACAATTTTGTACGGTAATACACTGCTGACGCTTTTAGAGATGGAGAAACTAGAACTGCTTAGAGATTCATCGTTAGCATTCGGATATTTGTGTTATTTGAAGCAATCTCCTAATCTTTTGTTTTCTCAGTCTGTGCCTTTTCCTTTTTAGCCCTATGTGCAAGATAGTCATTTTCCGATAAATTTCCTTCTTTGAAGGCAACACAGGTATCGCACTGATCTTTCCTAGGATGGAATATGGCCAAATTTGCACCATGAAATTCATCCATAAACACTTGACGAGATACAAAAACATTTCCCATATTTTTGCAGTGGTTCACATAGCTATTGTAAAGATGCAGGTGGCTAGTAAATATAGGCTCTAAGTAATTCTTATTGGTCGACTTTCGACAATAATGTGATGGAACTAATGGTAAACTGCTCAGGAATTCCCTGACGTTGGAGCGGCCAAGAGAAGAAGGACTTTGTATTATTGAAACATCAGAAGTGGAAACAATGATCTCATCGAGTCTCGTCTTTGAATGCGTTCTTGCGATTCATTCGTCTTCGAATGCGTTTATTAATTTTTAGATGATTCGCTAGAAAACTTTTTACGCAGGAAATCATTTGAGGTTATCCTCCATGTAACCTTGTCGACAGAAACTAGTGATCGTACAAAAACCTTTTTTTGTTCCCAGTTCATGGACCATACATCCTTAAAGACAGCATCTCTGGCCTCATCAGGAATACTTGAGCAGCGTAAAGACCGGCAAAAACAGCGACTTTTGAAAAATCTAGCACATTTTACGTCTGGCTCATAAGTTGAATTTGTCGTGTCGTACTTCCTTCCAATATACTCTTCACCTGTTACCCGCTTCTGTTTATTAACATCTTTTGCCCAAATCCTGTCGCTCTTCGCTCGTTTTCCCTTAGCCATGGAGTTTGTTTGCATGGTAGTGATGATACTTTGGCCTACTGGAATTATATCGGAATCGATGGAATCGTCAGAAGGACTGGAGTTTGTTGTAATGTTTTCAGCGCTGCTACCAGCTTTTCCCTGAATCTTATGAGAGATCTCAGAGGCCGATCTGACTACGACGCTACCCACACTGTCCAATGCAAGATTGTGATCGATATACTCATCTGGATCCTCTGTATTTGAATTGGTTGATTTCTCCCGTAATACTCGAGATACTTTTTCTTGATATTTCTCCCGAGCCAATTGAACCATTTTCCAACTTCTTTTTGAAGACATCTAAAAAGAAAACAAATTGAATTGATTATTCATAAAGCAAAAACGAGTGCTGTATAGTATAGGCAAGACAAAACCAGGCAGCAATAGGCCTTTATAATGTATATACTCTCTAGTACTTTACAGTAGCGGCCTTAACAAGAGTTCGGAATTCCTTGACAGGATTTATTTTTCTATTCCATTAAAATTACGTTAATGTTCTAAGCACTCATCAGCTAAGTAGGCTTTTCATAATATGAATTTGACGTCAAAACAAAGAAACAAGAATATTTTCATAAATTGTAAGTTAGAACATCTGTAACAGAATGCATGTAGTTATCAACAAAATTAATTATAAATATAGTATCGTATTAGAAGTAATTATTTATTGAATCATGATTGACTTCGTCACTTGTCGCATCTAAGCAGAAATCATATCAGCAAGCTGTCTTAAAGTGGCGATTGCATTTCATATATAGGCATCTATAGGCCTATACAAAATTGGTCGAATAGCAGTGTAGTATATCTACAGTGCAAACCAGAATAATATACTCTAAAAGATGAAAAAATATGTAGATTATATGGATACTTTGCAAAGTTTCTAAGGATCCCTGTCTGTTTGTACTCAAAGCCTACCGCGTTCATCTTTTATCTACCCATAGGTCTTTGAATAGATAGGCTTTACACCCGTATTGTAGACTCTTATGCATTAGCAGACACATAACCAAGTGTCTGATAGTTCAATAATAAATCAAATTAACACATACCAGAGCGAACGAGAATTACTGGTCACCAGCATCAAATGCCAAAACAACTTGAAATGAAGTCAACTTTGAATAGTAGCAACGTGCGTATCGAATACTGTCTTCCTCTTCAGATAACTATGACGTTGATGTAGGGTGCAAACAATAAATGATGACTCACGATCGCTTTGATGTCGGGAAAGTGGTTTATGAGATTGCTATTCTTTCGAAGCGACCGCACGAGCAGTTTGTGATTCTATGATTCATGGTTTTGTAGATACACGGTTATCGTCGGACAACTTTTAGTGCAAAGTTGAATTGTGCGATTAGAGAATTGTGAAATTTTCCAAGTTCCCGTTAGATTTTAGACTTAATATCATAATACATTGTGTAAAAGGTGTAAAGGATTTAGAAAGTGCAAAAAACGAATTTTGAAAATTTTGTAGATACACGGTTATCGTCGGACAACGACGTCATGTGAATTCTGCATAGACCAATAGAGATTAATGACCAACGAATGTACTCATGCAAAGAAAGATGTTTTTCCTTTAAATTAGGGCATGGGATCCCTGCAATCAACTGACTCTGGCCAAGGATCATGCCTTTTCAAAGCTACTAGTGTCCTTGTTGACTCCTGCACACATGCTGAGCCAAATCCATCGCATTTAACGGAAATACAAGATCGGTCTTGTACTGACAATATAAAGCTAGATCCTGACAAATGTCAACTCTGCGCTGTCAAATAATGGCATGTTTTAATTTTAGAAAAGTGTTGTGCAGCCAAATGACCGACTCCTGCATTTCCACTAGAGGTGGCTGCACTCGATTTTAGTTATGTTTCCTTTTGCATTTTTCTGATTATTCTTGGGAGACCGAAATGTTTGTCCGATATCAATTTATCATAATAAATGTATAATGAAGATATTCGTTCTTTTTAACAAATCTGATGGGATGGACTATTATACTGCACAACATTGTACTTTAATTTAAATTTTCATTTCCAGATTATCATCGCTTCTAGGATGATGAATCTATTTCTGGTAAATAATACTAACATCATGAGTCAAGGTGCAATTATTGACCACTCTCAATTGATCCGCAAATATTTGGTGAGATCTAATTTTTCTACCTTCCCAGAGGAACTGAAGATGCAAAAATACATACATCATGAAATGCTAGGTACAATTGTATTTTGATCGCAATCGACAAATAGGGTCAAGTCAGGTAATTACGCCACGTTATCCAAAAACACTACAAATATCCATACAAGTTTCTACAATACACACTATTTTCACCCGAAAATTGGTGTATACCATCTAGATAGACGAAAAATCAAATCAAGTAGTAACTATTGGATTGACATTATTGACTATTGGATTGAAAATTATAGCAAGCGAACGAAAAGGTACCACTATCTAAAATCACGGCGAGAAATTACACCCATCTTAGAAATCACTGATCTAGTTTTCCGATCATAGCAACAGAAGTCCCAGTGGTAGTCATCGATCACATTCACGGTATTTGATACAATACTGGTTGGGTGGATATGAATAGGCCTTATCGCAAAAAGTGCATAATCATAGTTAGTCACATATTCTGTCACTTCACTGAGTTGTTTCCTTCACGCATCCACGAAACAAATTAATTCCTTTTTTGGTTCGCTCGTGGCTTCATTTCGATGCTTTTCCTTGCAGAAGTCTTAATACATGTTCTATGAAACAGTGTTTTCAGGAGATGCTTTTTGAGATGTTTAGAGCAATTTTAAAGACTTTGATAATTTGCAGGTTTTTTTGTACATTTGAGCCCACTGTTGCATTAATGCATCAGTAGGATTTTCTATCGTCAAACCTCTGATTTGTCCACTGATTTGCTGATTTGTACTTAGGTAGCATCTATAGAGTGTAGTCAAGATAGTCAAAGTGTCTGGATGATTGCTACATCTCTGTATCAAATGAGAAGGAAAATACTTACCTATTCTTCCGCGAGGTCTCCATTTCATAAAATTGATAAATCGAATCGATTTGCGGGCGTTCGAGAGAGAAAATTTCAAACAGGTTTTTCAACACCTGTTTAAGGAAGGTTATTTTGGAATACATCCAAAGAGAAATCCTGTTGTCATTACTACGTCATTATTTTATAGAACCCAAATGTTCAGGTGCTGCATTAATGCACCAATGGGCTCTAATGGGTTAAACCAAGCAAGTTATGGTCACCAGAATCCTAACAGCTACTGCGCATTATGCAACTTTTGACAGAAGAAAAACAAATTTGGAACTATACTTTTGACGTGAGAGCTATTCTAAAATTTGAATATTGGTAATATTTTGACTGATTTCAGCATATTCACTTCTAATGTATTTCACTGTAATGTATCAATTCTTGATTAAATAAGTTAAGATTACATAAAGTATTCTTCCCATCAACATAAAGATATTCACAAATGCAAACAAAGGTCTTGAATTTGAAATTATCTGCTTATTTTGTATGATTGTTTGAAATCTGAAATTCAAATTTCAAACGTGATTTTTATTATTTTTGAGTTTTTTAGCTCTGCATTTAATCAGCAATTATCAGAAATTTTAATAATTATGTTGCACTTGCTTCACCGCATTGGGCTGTTTCTTCACCTGGAGAAACTAAACACTAAAATATGCGATTTTCAAATGATTGACCTTTGACCTCATCTAGCATAATAATGCAATCTCATGACGATTAATAATCATCATTTTATTGACCACCTTCACCAGATTTTGTTGTCCTTTTCGTTAAAAATAGTGATCTAATAGAAATTTGTTGAAAATTGGCGTTTTTGACCTTCGACTTTCCCCTCAGCCCTGGGATGACCTCGAAAATGAAGGTAATACTGTTTTTCTAAAACCCTATTCAATGCCCATTTGATTGACGTATGCTTCAAAAAATTGGTGTAATAGTTTGGGAGATCAGCAGGGGGTGGGGAGGTCATTATGTGATTTTCATTATAAAGTTGAATACTTGAGTCACTGATTATTACTTTGCACCAGACATATGTCAGTTACTCAGAAAACATAATTGATCGCAACTACAAATGACCTACTTACAAATGTGATTGATTACAGCTACCTATAACTCCGTTTTTCTTCAACTACAAGTATATTTCAATTAATTTTATGGGAAATGTAAGTAATGTCGTGGTTACTTGTGCTCAGCATTACACTGCTGATGAGCGGCTGGTCGGCATTACAGGCAAAGCTCCCGGAAGAAATTTGAACTCTTCATCGAAGCCAAAGAAGCATACATTGACGATATTGTAGGCATGCGAGTCAATCAGGAAGTCTATACTGCATTTTGAAGCCACTTTGTTTAAACTTATAATTTTCATACTCTACAAGTAACGTATGCCTGTGAGGCTGCAAATTCACGTGTCCTGACAGGGTTAAGATCATTCGATGGTGAATGTCAGCGATAATGTGTTCTAATAAATGAAATTTGATTTACATATGATGAAATACAGCACCATGACGAAAGCTCCAATACCCTTTCCTGAATTTCTTCCACAGCCTTCAAGATTCCTGTCAAAAATCGGAGATTTGCGCGGAAAGTCACCATAGGAAATTGCTAACCTATATCTGTAAGCATGATAAACATAACCTTCTCGCTCAGCAAGGTAATCAAACGAATTCCTAGCTTCGGAAAATGGCGGAAATCAGGAAGGAGTTTATACTGACATGACAGCTGCATATGGAGTTGATATTAACACGCGCATATAAAAAAAGTAAGTGGTTTTTTCATGGTTTTGTAGCCGATAAACTAGGTCTTCGTGTAGGCCTATATTTGATATTAGGATCTAGTAGTCACTAAGTGGCAGCTTTCAAAGTATGCTGCTGCTAAAAAATACAGGAAAAGAATGCAATGCAGGATTCGAAGCATTGTGATGTTCATGCAGATCATTTCTTTGAAACTTACATTATATACTGATCAGATTCGAACCAGGTGCCTCGTTGGTCAAGAGCAGGCGCATTGACTGCTAGACTCCTGCACCGCTTGACATAAACGCGTTTTGTAATGCATCAAATTTATAATATCGCATTTTGATACTTCTGACAACTTAATATGCTTGTTGAATGAAATTTAAATGATATTTTACTTGTGTACTCAAATATTTAAAATTTCTACATTCTCATCATCACTTTTTGTTGATTCTATTTCAGGTGATGATTGCGTCCAGTTGCAATAAAATACAAACGAGGAACGATGCCGATATCTGTCTCATCGGGCAATCTCCCAAAGAACTTATTGGTGGAACATGACCGCAAGAATATAATCTTGCGACGACTTTTCTACCTTCTGAGATTAGAAAAACACTGTAGTAGACAAATAACTCATTACATTCTGGAACCGTGCTAGAATTCCTGTCAGCCAGTCACAACACAGAATTCAAACATTATGAAATTTTCTATCAAGAATGGAGAAATTTAGGCAAAGGAAAAGCAAGAACGACCGTGAAAGAAGTCAATCGCAGGGCTGATTTCACAATTGCCTTGCAGAATGTTTTTGATGAAGCTCATAAAGACTCGTTAAGTATGATGACGATCGAAGACGATAAAGCTTTTTTGTGTGCTCAAAGGACGGATGGGCGAATCAGAGTGATGCTCGGTGTCGACCAGAAACTATCCAAGTTAAAGATGAAAATAAATAAAAGAGTAAATGAGAAGAAGCTAAACTCAAGATAAAAGAAGGAAAAAGAAAAGCTACTAAACTTGCCTCTGTGACCGTAGAAGATTTGACTGATGCTAGTGACTTTGACAGCACCGAAACTTCTCCTGAATGTGAAAAGGCACATGTATCTGAATCAATTCATAGGCATACGTGATGCAAGTCTAGAAATGTAATCATCTTTGAACTATCTTCTGCCCTTGATCGAGCAAATACCACAGACCGTAATACTGTCCATATTATCACCATATGTCATCACGAAAAGTGCGATGATAGGAGCTTCTCAGGCAGAAGGAAGTCCTCAACCTACAAAAAGGCCGATCATAGATTTGCACAGTATCACTTCAAAGAACACCTAAAATTTTATAACGGCTAGAACTCGACGATTCTTTGCATGTATTGGTTCATCCACTGACCCATCTACTTGGAACGAGAGAGATGACTACGCAAAAGCGATCGAGAAAGTGAAATCCCTCAAAGCTACACTAATGACTTTGCTGAGCACAGTGTATCCTTAGTGCAGGAATATGTTTCCATTCTCACAAAGGAAGAAGATGTCAGCACCTTTTTCATGTAATCGAGTCACGTCGACATCCATTCCCTGATGCTCGGAAAACGGCAGTTATTCAAAACACGTGATGTATTGATCCCTTTAATACTTAACTGAGTAGATCTCCGACTTCCATGATTCTTCCATGATCACTCGAGAAAACTATGCCGAGGCCAGCCGACTGAGCCAAGCCAAAGCTGCGGCTAAGCTGAGTCGTCCCACCTAGTCCCCTGTCGAAACTTTGCTCTGGTACAAAACACATGAATAGGCCGAATTTTTTAGAATTAGTCTTTTCAATTTTCAGTTCTGAAGCATTTCTGGCATCATAAGTTAATTTTCAACTTCTTATCCTTTTTATTGACGTTGCCTATTTTCATTATGTACAACACGTTTAACTTTTGCTGAAGTGTTTTAGACCTGCGCATTCGCCTCTCTAGCAAGCAATAATCCGAAGTAAGAAGGACATATAGGATTATTTGCTCATACTTGTTTTAATCTCCTCTTGCTGTAAATAAAGCATCCAACGTTCCCATCAATATGTCTATTTCATGCTCCACAAATTACTGGGATCCTTATTGTATATTTGAAGCATGCTCAAAACAATGACTATTAGGAAAACGTCTTTGAAATACGGCTTCTCAAAAACATGCTCAAGAAGCGATTTATCAATTCCATGCATACAGCAGAGATGATAGAATCTCAGGTTCGAAATCGTGGTTCTAAAAACATCTTTGAAAACAATCTTTTGAAGTAATTTTCAAAGCACGGTTTTTATAACACGCTTATAAACCTGGTTTAACTGCTGTTATTTTCATAAAATCATGTCAACTACCGGCATTTCAACATCGGTAACGAAATCTGAAAAAATGATGGTTGTATTTTCAAAATGCCATTTATAGTTACAAGATCAACTTCAAATGCAAAACCGATGCCATCATCGGCGAGAGCAATAACGCGAAATACGTACCGGCATGCATTATCTCATTATATTACATAATGTAGTAGTTAACAAAATCTGAGGGGTTCCATTACACTTCTGAAGGATGCCGCCTAGCCGCCTAGCACTTCACCGAAAAAAAGCTTCAGACAAATTGGGTTAAAGCTACATATCAGGACAACTAAATAAAGGACGTATATACTGAACTTCTTCAAATAAAGAGCAACTCAATTCATTTTCACGTTCATAAGAAATCGAAATATTCAGAAAACATTACAAGATTCAGAAGAATCTATCGAAAAGAGGTTGCATCATTCAAAGAAGATAAATCAGATGACAATTTGAAAAGATTGATGTCATCAAGAAAACTACTGCAAAAGTAAATAGGGAAAGAGCCGGATTTTAAAAATGCCGGACTTTAAAACTGAAATGATTAATTCTGAATTATGTGAAATTGTTCAAGATTGTATCATTTTAGAAAAAGGGGACATTTGAACAAATTTCTGCAGATTTTGATGATTTTCCTGACTTTGAAATAGCACTTCATGAATTACAATCGAATTTAGAAAATAGTAAAAACTGTAAGTCAAGTGGCCCTGATCAATTTGTGTCTGATATATTCAAGATTAATGAAAATGCATTGCCCATTTTGCAAATTTTCTATGATAAACTTCTGCTTGATAATCAAGAAGCAATGCCATTTTCTGAAAGTTGGATAGTACCTGTTGCAAAAAAGGTAACAAAAATATGGTAAAAAGCTATCGTCCTATAAATATTGAAAAACTGTTAACCAAAACACTCAACAACGGACTGAGCAAATGGTTAAATAGAAATTGCATCATTCATCAGTGCCAAACTGGTTTTATAAAAAGAAGTTAGTTCTACAGTGCATAATATATACATACTGTAGTAAAAGAATTAATGCAAGTCTGCAAAAAATATACATCTACTATTGATTGTATATATACTCATTGACAAAATTTTTGAAACATTTACTTCTTTAACTTCTTTCATTTTTGACTGGTATATATACATGTATGCATGATACCTTGGTCATTTAGTCACAATCTCCATCAAGTCGCTAGCACAGAAAAACAACGCATGTAGCAGATTCAACTTTAATAGCGCGTGTACCCCCCTCTAGCTCCAATACATTCAGTAATCCGAGATGGCATGGATTCACAAAGTTTCTGAATGAAGGATGTTTCAAGGAGAAGCCACTGCTCTGTCAGTCTTTCAGAGAGAATCTTCAGGGACACTGGTGTAAGTGAATAGCGTTCGCTCACTCGCCGCCCAAGCTCGTCCCAGACTTGTTCAATGGGTGACAAGTCAGGTGAGCGTGCAGGCCAGTCAAGGGTTTGAATGTTCAATCTCCTAACAGTGGCAATGAAAGCCGAGGAGCGATGTGGTCTTGCGTTGTCGTCTTGGAAGACGAGATCCTCCACCCTGACCACTGGGGCAACAACAGGAAGCACCATTTCATTGAGATACCTCTCTTCAGTCAACGTGCCTTTCATGATGACTGCTGTCGTTCGTCCGCCATGCCAAATGCCACCCCACAGCATAACACTTCCACCACCATATCTGTCGTGTTCTTCAATACAGCATGGGGCAAAGCGTTCACCTGGAAGATGATTCACTCTGACACGACCGTCATTGAAATCCAGAGTGAATCTCGATTCATCGGTCCACAAGACTTTCTGCCAGTGATGGTCATTCCATGAGCGATGGGCATCACACCAGGCAACTCGTCTTCTGCAGTGCTCAAAACTCAATGGAATTAGGACAGCTGGTCGTCGCGATTGAATTCCAGCTTCTCGCAATCTTCAGTAAGCCGTTCGAACGCTGCAGTTTATATTTGAGGCACTCTTCCAGTGTATGACTAGCTTTGGGACTGACACAAATCTATTCCTCTTTGCAGCTAAAACTAGACGTGCGTCTGTGCTTCCTGCAGACTTTCTTGGTCGAACAGATCCCTTTTTCTTTTTAACATCTCCTTCTGCTTTCCATCGACACCGCCACCTCCAAACAACGACTCTCGATAGTTGCAGCTCTTTGGCAACACTCGCACAACTTCTACCACAACGAATCATTCCAATAGCCATACCTCTGGTAAACTGATCGTGTGCCATTTTATTTTACAAAAGCTGGATTTCAGTTCACGTTTATGTTCAATTTGTAAAAGCAATTGTGACCATAGAAGTGATATTGACCATTTCTATGGTACTGTTAATTTCTATGATTGTGACAGTTGTATCGATATCAAAATTTGAAATTTGACCACCATAGATCTTTCTCCATTCTCTAATGTGTTGAATGGTGATACATAGAAAGCGAGATATTGCATCATGCCTGAGAAAAAGATGAAACAAACTTCAATTCAAGCCAATGACAGTTTGTTTCATTAATTATGTCAATGAGTATATTATGATATTATATATATATAATTGTTTATATGTATTATACATATATATAATGTTATATATATACTATATGATTTATATAATATATATAATATTATACATATCATAATGTTATTATATTATACTATAATTGTTTTACTGATTTATCAAAGGCCATTATTGCTCTTCCAAAAAAAACTTCTTTTTTACAAATTATATGATATGCTTCCTAATGGCAACTTTCTCCGCCTGCTGAGAAGACTGATAAGTGAGAAATATTATAAAATTCTACACTGTAAACTGTAGGGCAATAACGTAGGCACGAAACCGAAAATTCGTGCCAGTTAGCGCCTAGTTAATGCCTTTCTAGTACCTTGAGGCACCAGTAGGCGCCACTATCCACTAATATGCATCAATCCAAATATTTGTTTATCCAATAAAATCGAAAGAAAAGGCAATGGGTACGAACTCGGCACTACAAACTTCGTGCCTACTCGTGCCTTGTGTTGGTTAGAATTGAAGCAAAATTTCGTGCCCTAGAGTTTACAGTGTACACGACCGTATGAATCTGATGCTTTCACTTTGAAAAATGGAATGCCCCAAGGAGACAGTTTGTCACCAACACTGTTTTCAATATTGATAAATGACCTTGCAAAAGAACTTGACTTTAATATCGGTGATCGCAATGTAGTCAAACTTTGGAGAAGCTAAAATCCCTTGCTTTATTTATGCCGATGACATTCTTCTGATGACCAATAGAAATAGTTTGGTTAATCAGATACAAAAGGTCCATGATTTTTGCAGATAAAATTGCTTGAACATGAATTTCGATACGACAAAAATCATCATTCAAAATACCAAACACGAGAATAATCATGTACAATTTAATACAATAAATGAAGTAAAGCGAATTGAAATAGTTCGTGAATATAATTATTTGGGATTCTGGATAGCAAACAACACAAAGAGACATCTATTTTCTCTAACTAAAAGTGGCAAAAAATCGGCATACCTAACTGCTAAAACACTTAAAGAAGTTGGATGCACTCATGTAGCTGTTGTGAAAAATACCGATATGTTAACATTATCAAAAATGCAAAATGGTGGATAATTTTGCCATTATAATAAACTATCTGAGCTAAAGAAATGCATATACAAAACATTAGTTGCACATGCAACACTAAGCCGCCAGCTACCAAATGAAATAAATTTAACTTTCACTGCTAGATGAAAATGGTTTGCTTCTTTGAATACCAAACCTGTGAGGTATCGTATTGAATGCGAATTATCTTTGCGCAGCTGCAACCAATGAATAAACATAATAAGCTCATACGCTGAATGACAAACAACGATTCAAGGAAAACAATTTAACAATTATCGAGAACAATTATTCGAATACTTTTAAGGAAAGATATTTGCCATTAAGACCTAGGGATTGATTTAATCTAGAAGTTTTATCATTTATTAACAACGCTTCTACTATACGAGTTTCAAATTCACTACGTCCTGTGTATTTAACAGATAAGCAATTATTATTGTCATTACTACAGTTTGGACACATGGTCAGATGGCTACTTACGGCTGAGTTACCTCTTTATGTTCTTTTATTCTTTGATATAATCTGCGTTTCGTTTGTCCCAAGTATTGGGTATCAGGATCAACCCGACATTCAAAATTATACACAACGCATGATCGCATCAGCTTATTTGTTTTATCTTTCAGACAAAAATGCTGTCCTGTTTTACAAGTATTGAATAGCAAGCACTTCAACATCTTGGTCCAATTTCCTAAATACTTTAATAAGTTTGCGTCGAAACTTTATGGATGTTTTACCTACAAACGGAAGTATCATAAATTTCCAGGAACTGCTTTATTAACGAGTTGATGAAGTCAATGGGATATGAGATGCTTCATAGAATTTTTGTGCAATTTTTATACTCTATGTCAAAAAGTTTCCGGCTTGAGCATACATTATACGCTCTATGCAACATTCCTATCACAAGGGTACGTTTCCATTGGATAGGGCAGAAAGCATTATAATTCATTAAAAGACCTATATATGTACTTTTCCTAAAAATCGATGTGGATAGGCTTTTGTCAATTTCAACATCCAAAAATGAAATTATATTTTTACTTTTCTCTACTGTAAACTTTAAATTTGGGTGTTGTGAATTAAAAAAAGAATGAAATTTATCTGTATTCTCAATATTATCAAAAAAACAACTGAAATGTCATCGACATTCCGTCTATAAAACTTAGGTGCAAATGTTTCATTCATCCAACTTTGCTCAAGGTTAGAAAGAAATAAGTTTGCTAACGTAGGACCCAATGGTGAGCCCATACTAACGCCATCGATTTGGCGATATACATTACCATTAAAGGATAGACACCCATTGACTGCAAAACCTAATAACTTTTTAAAAATGGTTTTATCATATTGGGGCTTGCTATTGCTATTTTCACTATATATTTCTGCAGCCAAATCAATTACTTCTTTTACAGGTACGCTTGTGAATAGTGAATCGACGTCAAAACTACACAAAAATTTGTTTGAGTCAAATTTGTCCTTCTCAGCCTCAATTTCTTGAATGAATTGATTAGTTGAGCTAAGCATATGCTTAGTGTTAATTTGCTTTTTAATTATTTCATCCAAATACTTAGCTAAACCGTGTGCCGGAGTGTCAATGGTACTGACAATTGGTCTTGCTCCTTTGCTTTCTTTGTGAACTTTAATTGTACCATATAATTTGCCTATTGAGATACCAGAGGGTAATATTCTCCTGAAAGTACTAATTGGTAGTTTCGGCTTTACATATTTGTTCAAAAAGTACGTTAAGCTTCGTTCATCTTTACAGACTGGGTGATTATCTAAAATATTTGGGATACTTATTTTTTCGAATTTAGACGTATCATTGACATGAGCATCTATTTTTGTAGTATAGTGTTCACTATCCAGAATCACCACATCGTTGCCTTTATCATACTTACAGATTTTAATGGTTTTATTTTTACTTAATCTAGTGAAAGTGCTGTGTATCTTTTTATTTTCATAACTATTACATGATGCTGCTGCATCCTTTTCGAATTCTTTAGTTATCGTTACTTTAGTCAACATTCTTTAGTTAGCATTGTCTTTCGACAAGTTATCACATGTACTAAGTGATTTTTCAATTTCATACCGCAATTTATATGTATCTATCTTTCTAGGTAGGAAATGGTGTTTCATACCATAACGTAATGCCTCTTTTTCACATATCGTTAATTCGTATATGCTTAAATTCATTGTCGCTTCAGGAGCTTCTCATCTTTTTTCTACCCAGAGTTTTGTAAGTTTTTTAATATGTGTGTCTACAACTTATCGCTGTTTGTCATTGTCAGCGTATGAGCTGATTATATTCTATTGACATTTTGGGTGAGTGATGTCCGAATGAATATCGAGTTCATTTAATGGATCTGAGCCGAAAGTCGCTTTCAGTCAAAAAAGTAAACAGCAAGCAGGAAAGACGCAGAGAAGGTTTCAACGTTTCGACGTTAAGAAAGTTTCGACGCATTCTGTGCTTTGCGCATATTGTGATCTAAACCACAACACGACGATCTATAACTACTCGCTCAATCTTAGATTATGTACGCTCATGTTTTTGTTGTGCTAAATAAAGGTTGTCTTCCGTCCTTTTGAAAATAAACAAAAAATTTATACATCGAAATGAATAAACGAACATGCTTTCAGATATGAAGACTTAGCATCGGAAAATTGAATTGTATGAAATAAAGTCATTCGATGATACCATTCAACCAAAGTGCTAAAGTAGAGAGCTTGATCTAGTTCTGACACTGTTTCATTTATTGTGTGAACAATTCAAAACATGTCAAAACTGCCTACATGTTGCAAAAAGATTTGATGAAAGGATTGAATGCTATCTTCTCTTAGCGGATTGCCACTGGAAAAAGCAGATCATCACTTATTTCCTCTTACCATGCAAATTGCTAATATTTTAACTGAATGCACCGACAAATTCCGCTCTGTGACTCTTGAAACTATATTACATGTAAGTTTCTGCTGAGCAAATTCTGCCTCATGCTACGTGAGGAACACTCGAGGAAACTATGCCGAGGCCAGCCGACCAAGCCAAGCCAAAGCTGCGGCTAAGCTCAGTCGTCCCACTTAGTCCCCTGCCGAAAATTTCCTCTGGTACTAAACGCATGAATGCCTTTCTAGAATTGGTCCTTTCAATTTTCAGTTCTGAAACATTTCTAGCATCGTAATTTAATCTTCAATTTTTTATCTTTTTTAATGACGTTGCCTATTTTAATTATGTACAACACGTTTGAGCTACGCTCACACATGAGGCCTGAGACTCAGGCAATCATCTAATGAACGCAAAGATTATAGTTTCCGTCGTCGATTTCAAAAGTCAATCAAAATTATACTGCGACTAACTCCACGTGGTCTGAACAGTCCTGAGACATGCCTTAGACCCACTAACTTCATTCGTTGTCGTTTGTGCGGGGCGACCAGAGGGAGGCTCACCACGTTTGCTGAGAGATAGTGTGAACGGTCCTGAGACAAGCTTCATTCAAGCGCCTGAGAGAAGCCTGTGAGACAAACTCCACGATCCTTGTCTCAAGTGTGAACAACCCTGAGACCCTCAACTGAGACAACGACCATATCTCAGCAAAAATTGTACGCGTTTCAACTTTTCTGAGAATTCCTTGTTATCAATATCCAACTGGATTGTGTATTCGGCGCTCATTCATTTCATACACATATACGTGAAATTGTGTTGTTTGCACAAGTCAATTTAGTTCAGTGTAAGCTACATGTAGTTGATGATATTTACGATATTTATGATACTTAAAAATACTTTCATGTTTTGATTCTTTCAGAAATCTGAATTTACGGTGAATCAGACAGAAACATGATAAGGCATGTACAGGCTACTTTTACTTGATTGATGAAACTAGTTTATCATGGTGGCATATATTTTTTCGACCCTGTATATAGCCCACCTCTAATGTGAAAAGCCAATTCCTAATTTCAGTGACAACAGTAGGGAAAAAGTGAAATGAACTCTCGGGTTCTTCTCTCATGTGTGAACGTAGCTTAAATTTTGCAGAAGTGTTTTAAGCTACGTTCACACATTAGAGAAGAACCTGAGAGTTGACCTCAATTCAAACCTGACACTGAGACCAACCCGCTCACATTTGAGAAAGAAATCTCAGGAAAGGAGGTGCCTCTCATTTTCATGAACCACTCTTTCACTAGACTATCGAAGCTGAGACTCGCTGAGACATGACCTGAGATCTGCTGAGGCCTAGGTCTCAGACCTGTTCACACCACCGACATGAGGTCGCAGATAAATTGCCTTTTTGTTGCGCTAACTCTCAGGTTCCGTTCAGACTTTGTGAGAGCTTGCTGAGACTCATGATTCATTTTGTTATAAATTGTCATGAAGAGTAAGCAAGCCGCTGCGGTTATTACCCTTCTTCGTAAAAGAAAAAGAACGGGAGCACGTAGCTGTTGGCAGTGGTACGGGAGGGAGGGAAGTGCCCGCGGGGGGAGGTCTGAGCCCGTAATTTTTTTTGAGAACCTCATGCCGGGGGTCCCTAATTTTGAACAGTTTATTGATAAAAATGAGCACCGTCTTAAAATGTTAACTCATACACATCTATCATCAGTTGTGTATCTATTTGCATGATGAGTATGAGGGTATGAGTATTCAATCACGAGACCCGATAGTGTCATGGCGTTGACATTATTGAGAGTGCACCCGGCGCATGAAATCTCATCAGTCCTCACTCTGTAAACGAACAGAATATTCTTATTACATTCTTGATGATTACAAGCTGTGAATCGATTTCTATGTCAGGTTTTAACTTCAACTAAGGACTGTTTAACACAAGCAACTTTTTGTCGCACGGTTGTCGCTGAAATTAGGAATTGGCTTCGATCTCTGCGACTGTCAACCATCAGACAAACCATTTCGATCTCTCGATCTCATGAGACATAGAAAGTGGATGTATCTTAGCTTATTGGAGAAGGGTATGAACAAAAATTACTCCAAAGGCAGGTTTCAGTTATATTTGTTCTTGTTTTCGTCGAAATCAGTAGGAAATTTGCTATCAGAATAACTAAAATTTATAACATATTTCGCTATAATATTCAAATTCAGCATAAACATTCCAATTTCCTATTTTTGTCTCGCTCTCTGGTCTTTGTACAAGACATGTAACCTTATTTGATAGACATAGAAATCCCAGCATCCTATTCAATCAGCTCATCGATAAAAGTGGTCGATTGCGTAATCTATTCATAGCACAGGTCAACACATTTTCACGAAGTGACCACTTTTGGAATTGAAAATTCACTGGATAATATCTCAATTTACAATTTTAGGTGCGGGTTATACATATGAAATCTATAGTTAGGGTTTCTCGCAACTTCATATTTGTGTAAAATAGTCGACTAATTTTAAGACCTAATAAATGTTAATTGACCTCCTAAATAGACATTTTATCTATAAGTCCATAGGTACTCGTGAAATATTCCACGCAAACAGGTCATCAACTTGTTTACGTAGGTTGTTTAGTGCCTTGTTATTTTTACATAATCAATAATTTTGATACTTTTTACTTAATTGATTTCCTTTGAACTTAAATCTCAGGCCTATTAATTTATATTGGTCCTTTTCGTCAACTTATTTCAGCACAAGTAAGAAATGTTCAATAAGCCTACTGGGCCTATGGTCCTGTTTTCAATCACTGAAAATAAAATCAAACAAACGAAGTCTTCTGAAAACACATAGCAAAACAATCTTCACAAACATTTTTTCAAATTTATCAAGTGTAAAACCATCGAGGTGGTCTATGGTAAGAAGTACTAGCATTTCCTTTCCCTAGGTTCTATGCCTCCTTCAAAATATTCACCAATAGTAGATAGCCTACCACAGAAATAGCCTCAGTTTTACATGGTCTAGAAGTTCTTCTAACTTCCCTCTCTCGGCGAATTCAGATCAGTTCTGTCATGTTGCTTTTTGACAGCCTCGTTCAATTTCTCTATGTTGAACTTAATCAATCCTATGTTTTTAATTTTGTACTTGTGGGCATGTACCTAGATGGTGAAATGACTCAGCCGCCTCCCTCAAACTTTGAAGAAAAAGCTCTTGATTGAAGTGCTTATGAAATATACCTTAATAATACTAATCAGTTTCTGATGGTTTAGGTATACTGGTGCATTTTTCTTTTGTACTCGAGTTAACCGAGTTTTGTTGGAGCATTTTACTGAGTTATAACTGAGTTTTTAGAAAAACTCAGCATACCGAGTTTGTTTCCGGCCAACTCGTTTAACTGAGTTTCTTGAAAATCTCAATTGACAACACATCGTCTCATTCGGCATGCATCGTCGGAATACATGCTAACCGTCAAAGTCCCAATGAAAATATTCCTGCTTGTTACCATAGTAGTTTTATGCGTGTCGTGATTCAAGAATACATTGACATTAAGTTGACTATTGCGTATCTTTAGAAACATGTAAGTGCAAGTCCGCTGTTTTTCATATTTTCTCTACTGCTGACTATTGAGTGTCCCGCCTTTGGTAGTAAAAAAACATGGCCACCATGATATACCTCTAAACTAATTTCATCAATCAAGTAAAAGTAGCCTGTACATGCCTTATCATGTTTCTGTCTGATTCACCGTAAATTCAGATTTCTGAAAGAATCAAAACATGAGAACCGTTCACACTATCTGTCAGCAAACGTGGTGAGCCTCCCTCTGGTCGCCCCACACAAACGACAACGAATGAAGTTAGTGGGTCTAAGGCATGTCTCAGAACTGTTCAGACTACGTGGAGTTAGTCGCAGTATAATTTTGATTGACTTTTGAAATCGACGACGGAAACTATAATCTTGCCGTTCATTGGATGATTGCCTGAGTCTCAGATCTCATGTGTAAACGTAGCTTTAGACCTGTGCATTCGCTTCTCTAGCAAGCAATAGCCCGAAGTACGACTGACACTAGGATTATTTTTTCATACTTGATCAGATCTCCTCTTGGTGCAAATTAAGCATCAAACGTGCCCATCAATATGTCTACGAGCGTATTTCATACTCGCCAAATTAGCAATCACTGGGATCACAGTTATAGTTGAAGCATGCTTAAAACAACGACTATTAGAAAAATGTCTTTGAAGGAATGCCTCTAAAAACATGCCCAAGAAACGATGGTGCAATTGCATGCATATAGCAGGGATGATGGAATGTCAGGTTCAAAAGCTTGGTTCTAAACCCTGATTGAAAAGAATAATTTGAAACAAATGTCAAAGCACGGTTTTTTTAACACGCTTATGAATCTGATTTAACTACTGCTATTTTCATAAAATCATGTCAACTACCGGTATTTCAATATCGGTATCGAAATCTGAAAACCTGATGGCTTGAAATTTAAAATGCCATTTATTGTTGCAAGACCAACTTCGAATGCAAGACCGATAACCGGCAAGACCGGCGAGAGCATATACGCGAAATACGTACCAGCATGCTTAATCTCATTATAATGCATACGAAAATCTGAGGGATACCATAACACTTCTGAGAGGTGTCCCACCTAGCACTTCACCGACAAGAAAAGGCTTCAGACAAATAGGGTTGTGCGCGAACATCATTTCACTCGAATGCTTCGTTCGAACACCTTCCGCTCGAATACGTGTGCAAAACCTCGATTTTATCAAAGTTTGACTGGTGAACCATGACAGTTCGCTACAAATTTATGCCATAATCCAAGCTTACTTTGCACATTTACATGCATGTCACAATAGCAAGAAATTCATCTTCCTGAAAATGTACGTGTATTTCTACTCTGAATTCCATGCAGTTATTGTCTTGGCAATAGACCATTATTAATTGCTGTTGCTTTCACACTCCATATCAATTCGTCAGAAATAAGCGTTTGTAACCACCGTAAGTTTTTAATTATAGGCCCAAGTTTTGTAGTTAACCGCACTTAACAACACGCACATGCAAGGAGCTCACTCATACATACCCATGCGCGTGAGTAGCCTAACCGCACCCGTACTTATGTATACCGTACAATCATCCATCACAAGTCATGATGCGGTCACCATTATATTCAAGACAAAAAATTGGATACCTAAAAAAATTAATTCGGTCAATAAAATGCATCAACAATCTTGATTCCTCGATCGCACTCGCCCGACCCAGGAATCGAACCGAACTGCACGCGGCGGTGTAGATGATCTCACCCCTTCTACCAAGCTTGGATTCCTCTTGTACCGTCAGCGTTGCCTAGTCATGGAGGTGCGAGTGTGCACGAGGAATCAAGGGTGTTGGTGTCTCTTATTGACTTAATAGTTGTCATTCTCTTTAGATATTCAATGTACTGGGTCAGAACTGTGTTGTCAGAAAAAAATTATGCCCCAATCCTGTGACATGTTGCGGTCAACTTTAGGTCGCTATTTTCTAATTCACTTCATTTATTGACTTAATGCGATTACTAACTTATTGAAGTACTTTTGCTGAGTACCTTGCAACAAGAATACTCCAATCATTTGAAGAAATTATTAGAATAATGCATGAAATTGAGGAAAAGTAATTTAGTTCTACATGTAAATCATTTTTACTGTCTAGACACTAGGCACGTACTTATTTGTCTAAAGTGGACAACGACATGTCTGCATCATCGATGAACTAAATACATATTATCAACGCTGTGATTTGTACTTGTAAGCGGGGAGTAGCATTGATAGTATGAGACAGTAGCTGTGAGTAGATTCTGTTCGCAAAGAAATGCGATGATTTTAGTATTGAAATATATCGCTCGTATATCAATTCATTCGAATAGTAGCAACAGCGCCGCTCGAATGCAGCGTCGTGATACTATTCGTGTCCAGCCCTGGAACACATGTTTCTCTAAATCATCGTCATCCAAACGAAAGATTGCTGAAATGTCAAGAGATATGTAAATAGCTAAGCGTACAGTCGGCCTGAGATAACTCGTCAGAGCTCTGCATAAAAAAAGGACCGAAGTCGTCCTAAAATCGTCCTGAAATTGGATATGTGCCGAACTGAAGCCAACCTGTCAGTTACTTAAACCAGCCGATGGACTGGCCTGAAGTTTGCCGTACTCGAAAATGAACGGCAAAGTCGGCTCAAGGAAGGCTGCTGACATTTTATAACGCAAATGCAAGTCAATGGCTGACATTGTGGCTCGATAACGGCAATGTTGCTCAGTGATGGTTGACATTGCTGTCACTGAACTTGTTGACTCATAAGACTTGTACACGTTTTATACAAAATAATCGCCAAGTAGGCAAAATTATGCAATTTATGCCTACATCAGTGCCGAGGAAACAACTTCAGAGCCCAGCAAAAAAGTTCTTGATGAGCTCATTGAACTTTTACTCAAACAGATATGGATTTCATTTGGCGTGCATAGTGATAGCCATAAATCTGAATTAAATAGTCTTCATATGAAATGACAACAAGTTTATTGCGATAAGAAGTCAGAATATGCAAACACTTAGTGAAATATTGTTTTGAATGTAATTCAATTTATAATTTGTCAATAAATTTATTTTCAATTTTCGATTATGAAATAGTACCATTACCTGTTGTACTCGATACATCATTCACCTGTATCTTGTTTCGCTTTAGAGAATAGATAAATCGATGGAAAACGTCGCGAAATCCTTTGCAGCTTCCATAGTATAATAGGAAATTCATTGCGAAAATTGAATTATATGAGATAAAGCCAATATGCATCAGAAGTAAAAATGTGCCTTCATGATATCCAACCGCCATCATCCAAAATTCCAAAGAGTGGAAAATGAGTGGGGGGCAAAAGCATAGGCATTGAAATATGCCAACGAAAAACATCATTTTTACCGAATCCACCGCCTCTTTTGTCTGCTGGTCATATTGGCTTGTTCCTGTTTTCTTGCCATTATGTCTTGTCAAAGTATAAATTAAAGTAATAGTTGACAAAATCAATTGAATGGCAAAAAGTAGATATATCAACAATGAAAAATCTACATATAATTTGAATATTGCCGAGACATAAACATCATCGTTGATTTCGCTGCAAATGCATCCATCAAATCGGTACAACGAGAAATAAAGCCTCCGAGGGACAACCAAAGCAGTTATGACGATGTAGGAAACAATGATAAAGGCCTTCTGATTAACAAACCGCATTTTATAAGGCATGATAACAAGGGCAAATCTTTCAAAAACAACCGCAACAACTGAATACCAACTGAAATCTTGAAACGCTTCTGAAATTAGATGATGAATGGAGCATGTGTAAACGTTTTTTATTCTTCCATGTTTATCTATCTCTCTGATTAGTGTGCACAGAAATGAGCAGATTGAATCGAAATGGTCTAACAATTGGAATGCACGCATCACAATATTGTATTCCAAATGCATGTTTGAAACATGCTCGTTAAACGATCTTATCTTCCATACGTATGAATCTCAAAGATATCTTAATGATAACTTGCATACAACAGTCACTTGTTGACCGCGACATCTGAAGATGTTAAACTTTTTCTCTGAAGATGTTAAACTACATCGAATTCATTAACAGGAATCAGTTGGTGCCCTCGACATGCGACCATTCTCTAAAGATGTCAAATCTCCCTCATGAATTCATGCTACATTAACCCCATTATGACCGGGCGATTTTTCGCGTTGTAGGACTGGGGGTGCACTGCCCCCCTCAAATTTCCATGTTCGGTTGGATAAAACTTTTTTAAAACAGGGTCAATGGATATTTCGGGTCTCCTCTTTGAAATGATGACTGCTTTGCATGATCCGAAGACCTTCATGCCAAAAATCTAAATTTAAAGTTTAATTAAATTTAAAGTTTCATTTTTTTCATTTTTGAATTGATGTATCTTTTTGACTCTTCAAGAATTGTTGATTTCGACTAAAGTATTTCTGCAAACCTTTGCTCATCATCTTGCTCGTCATCTTTGTCACACTTCCGTCCAATTTTCGTTACCATAATATTGTGTGTAATTAGAAAATATCGCAACTAATCATTCCTGTTACAGCTGTTCATGCATACTATAGATGTACATGTACATGTGCACTACATAAATAATTCTACATGTGCAGTATAAACTACATAGGAGAGATATGAGAGCTCCTAGGGGCTTACGTGTGTGCTGATATGTATGTACGAGCTACAAATACACTAATTAATTAACACTATTAATTAAGCCTATATCGGATATTGCGTTGCTAATAAATAGCTCGCCATACGGGCTCTTTTTGAAGCCATTGTTCCTGCGCAATATGACACTGTTTCCGTCATATATTACCCGTTTCAATCAGTGTCTCATGCTCACGGGCAGAGCACGAGTCGAGGCATAAGAAGGGCTCCGATTTAAGTCACTATTTTTAGCAACTAGGGAAGTTAAAGCCGACTGTGTCAATTTGTGTGAATCACACTGAGCTCTCAATGCTCGAATTTGAGAGAGGCAAAGTCAGACTGAAGACACAGAAAAATGAACTGCTCAGTACAACCCGAAAACATTTGTAACGTGCTGACTAATGTCAACGATTACAAGTATATTTTGTTGCGAGAGGGCTTATTGGGATCTATTGGGATTTATTGGGATTGGGGTGGATTTTTGGTAGCCCAATCCCCCAATTGGGATCCCAATCCCAACGGCAAGCCTGCATATACCGCTATATGTACATTACATGCACAATTCTGCAAGTGCAATGTACATGTTATCACTTTGTGAGATATGATGAATGTGTATGCAAACAATCTTGAATTGCACATGCACGAATATTATGTAAATATGATACAGAGACATTGTATCAATAATCAATGCTACTCTAAATGAAAAGCATTAATTTTCTAAAAAGGCTTTTTTTAAAAATGACCTTTGTAACTGACCTAATGGTAAGTCAATTTTGCCCAAATTTTTACTAAAACGTCAACATGCATACAAACTAAAAGTCACAAAAATAGACATCTATCTGACTTATTTTAGCAGATAAAATGACAGTTGATAATGGGAGCACTTTTTGCCCTCCTCCCAGGTCCTGATAGAGTTGAACACATGAGCAGGAATCGGCTGGCTTTTTGAAGGAGAAACATATTATGCATCATGATAAATAGTGAGCAACGGGTAGAGCGCTGTTCGTCACTCTCATCCGTCTGTACCCGTACATATGTATGTAGGCGAGTAAATGCATCTATACAGAGAAAGATAACTGTTTTCTTTAAGACTTAGCATTGTTTTTAGAAGAATTATGATGCTCAATTTATGCTTCGGTCCTCTGAAGTGGTCATCATTTAATTGTTGGTTTCTAATTCACTTCCTTAATTGAGTTAGTAGAATTGCTGTCTTAATGCATATTGGTCATTTACTGACCAATACAAAGAATGAAACAATTCATTGCTATCTGATTAGTACTTTTTGAATGCCTTTTGGTGAGCATTCCACGGCAAGAAATCCAAATGACCAATATTCCAATATATTCCACATAAAATATATAAAATCGATAGCCTACAATTGAGAAACGGTGAACGACTAATATAGTCTGCAACAAAGATCTGTCGTAGTGCATTGAATATCTAAAGAGAGAGAATGACAACAATTAAGTCAATAAGGGACACCGACGACACCCTTGATTCCCCGATCGCACTCACCTGACATAGGAATCGAACCGAAGTCCGTGGTGTAGACGAGCTCGCACCTTCTTCAATAGGCCACGCTGACGATACAAAAGTAATGCGAGCTGTGGCAGTAGTCATCCCCAAGCGAAATCAACAGTTCATTGTCCTATTATCATGGACAGAATACTTCCAGCATTCACATTGCATCGAGACAGCATATCAGCATGTCATTCGACTACGTCACAAAATAGATTGACAACAATGGTTTACATCACAGATTTAGACAGGTCATCTCTTCTTCTATTTGCCCAGAAAGGAGGATGTACGGAACCGCTAATGAAATGGCACAATCTGCTGACATAATACTATGGCAATCGGACAGCGAGCTGCCAGTTCAACATTAAACACGCTACATTGTGCGACGTTTCAGCCAGAGACTGCTGTCAACCGGATCACGCGGCAAAGAGACACAGGCAATGTCAAGTTCTACAGAGAAGTTTTGCGAACGTTTGTTTTGTTCGCAATCTTTCTAATAATGATCGGATGGCCCAACATTACCGAGAAAACATTTGCGTAATGATCTGAATTCTTCGAATCTGAAGAAGTCGAGGCGATCAGAGGATTTTGGAGGAATTCTCAGCAATCCGCAGGCGACGCACGACCATTTTATCTATCTCTTTAAGGCATTTATCATTTCCTTCCCCCCCACTAGTAAGTTCTTGCATGTGCCATCATTTTGAATCATTTTGTACTTCCAGAAAAGTGACACGCTTTAACAATCCAATTCTATTGTCTACAGTGTGGTCTAGTCGTATGACATCCTTTTTATACTGACGAGATGCTGTTTTATGATTGTCAGTCAATTCATCAATTAAAAGATTGTGCATATTTCTCTTGGAACACTTTTAAAACCGCGACAGTCAAAGCTGTTGCTGTCTACGGTTCCTAGTTGGTATGTCTGTTGTTTATGATATCTGTGTAATAAGTCGCAATGATGTGAAGCTATTGTTCGTCTCGCCTCGCCTCGCCTCAAACAGTTACGCATAA
This sequence comes from Prostheceraeus crozeri, assembly GCA_907163375.1. NCBI lineage: Eukaryota > Metazoa > Platyhelminthes > Polycladida > Euryleptidae > Prostheceraeus > Prostheceraeus crozeri. Next base: position 134,411 of record CAJQUW010014586.1, on the reverse strand, counting down.
GTTGAAAATGATCAATTATATTAATGTGAGGACTACTGAAAAATGCCATTGTCTGCAGAAAAAGAACAAAAATTGTACCTTCTCAATATCTACCTTCAATTTTGATAACTGCTATAGGGCCTACTGTCATGATCAATGCCGTCTGAAAATGTCTGAAAATTTGTGCAATTGAGTCATCGAGGGCTGATTTCGATCAATAGAATGTTCTAATTGCAGTGCATAGATATCACTTGATGGAACACAATAGTTGTCCGTCTCATGCATATTCGAAATATCTTTAACGATCCGCCGGTGCCCGTGAGGAAGCTTCTCTCTACTCGTACCCACCCGCACGGCTATTCCAGCTTTACGGGCGCGATGATTCCAGAAATTATCCACTGTGTCATCAGGTCAACAAACATCACTTTTCTAAATTATTGGTGATGTTGCAATAGGTATAGTGTCTGCTAGTGAGCATGCAAAATTCCAGGTCTTAATTCACTTTACTTCGGCTTTGAGAAGAAAAAGTGCCAAAAAAATTTCGAGCTAAATTTCATTCGTGATATTCTTCCTCAAAAATGCCGGTAGCATGCTGCATTTTCCTGAAGTTGTAATTGGTGAACTACATGCATAATATCGGAATATTGCATTGATCAGAAACGAAGGCAAAATGATTTTTGTACATGTGCAAGAGATCGTCGCTCGAGTGTGAGGCCCATTTTCGCTCGGACGTGACTCTCCGAATTCACCACAAGCTTGAGAACTGTAATGCAGTTTACACGTCGCTGACTATCTAAATTTGATGTAAATGAGATGTGGACAAGTCGAAGTGAAATAATAGCATCTAAAGATTGACATAGTGTTGAAATAGAAATCTTAATTCAATATTAGGGACATGAGAATCTACAAATTTGGAGTCGAATCGAATCCAATCACTCTAAACTTACATAGAGATACTATATCTTTTTTTCATGTGCAATTTTCTTACTGTAGTCCAACTATGCATGTAAAGCGAATGCGAAAAAGTCCTGCCAGAAGGACATAATAATCAAGGACACAAAAGGATATAACAAACCAAACTGTGCCCAATATGTGCCCAGCACATGTAACTTTTTTCCGCTGACTTTTCGTGACCAAATGCACCCGAATCGGTCACATTCAACACGACAGATATGTGACTTTATGTGACTAATTTATTCACATTCAGATGTGACTTCTACAAGTAAGTGTCCAGCTTACATGATGTATGTTTCTTCCAATTATAGTGATGATTAAAATCCACCAGACTTTTGAGAGCAGGACATCTGCCTCTAAATTCTATTGAGTTGTAGGTTATGGTTTAAACGTGACCCCAATTCCTAATGAGAAGAAAAGACATTACTTTTAATTAAGCAACTTATGGATGGAACAGCAATTATATACAAAACATTAGTTGCACATGCTATAGCTGTAACACTGTAAACCGTCAGCTACCAAATGAAATAAATTTCGCTGCGAACTTTCGCTGATAAATGAAGATTGTTTGGCTTTTCCGCATACCAGACTTTGTTCATCTGGTAGCGGCCGCTTTGGTGAAAGCCGACGGTCTGGTAGGTATTTTGCCACCATACCTTAATGCGGCAGCCAAATGACCTTGAATTTTATTGGTTACTATCTAATTTCTTTTGTCTTCATCTGGCGGCAATGATGATTCGTTGCCAGATCATCTGGTTGTCATGGTCCTAAATTTTACGGCAACAAATATTTACTTCTTATATTCTACTGCATATAGAATTTAGTCATACAACTTCTTATATTGACTACTCATCCTACTTATAAAGTGACAGCAGTTGATTTGCTACATATCTTTAAACGGCAGTCGTATTTCACATTTCCGATTTTCATACATGACGAAAAGTGTAAGACTATTAACATCAGCCGATCCAACATCTCCTCGTCTCCTGTCACTATTGACAATGCCCTCATGAGTGAAGACTACGATGCCAAGCTCCTTGGGATTTTCTATGTAATGACAAGTGGACTCTTCAGACGGACATGATGATCACTAAGGCAAAAATGAACATGCTTCTGGTTAAATCACTGTGGCTAGAACGCACATTTTGGAAAGCATGTATTTACAGTACATTTCCTATGTTTTCTCCGTCCTCGTCTACTGCTGGCCGAGCCTCTGTGACATCCCTGCTTCCACCATGGCCAAGATACTGAGCATGGAGAAGAGAGCTTTCAAATGGGCCAACATTTCTTTCTCCTCGGCATCAGTGGATCAGCGTCTTGATAATATTTGTGTGAATTTCTTACAGAAAGTCGCTCATAATCCTGTCTCCCATTCTCTCGTGCCCTTTTTCATGTTCCGCAAACCCCTTGATTCTCTTAAGACATGCCCGTCGACTCTCACCACCTCTTCAAATTCGCCAATCTAGTCCAATACAATTGTTCGCTTCTCCTCGCTGATCTGATCATTGTATTCTCTCTGCATGGTTTCAAAATTTCTATTGTAGCCTAGTACCGCTCTGCATTAAGAAATAAAGTTGATCATAATCATTATTCTTTAATACATGAAAGGTGAATGACCTTTCTGAAGTGGAGTGGACTATAATTGAGATCCCATCACTTCCTTCTACCCAACTCCGAAAATGTTCAACTCCTTTTACTAAAATGACTAAATTCACTTGGATTTAAAATAGCTTCAGTGCAACCACATTCATTTACATATCTCAAACTCAATTGTATTTGTTTTTTGTATGAATGACGAATGCATTATCATAATGGATTGATTGTTAGCCTAATTATAAGTTCCATACTTTCTTCTATTCATGGTTGTAGACTTATTGATTATTAATACAATCCTTCAGACGTCCGTGTAATATAATCGAATTCAATATTGCAGTTTTGACACTTAAATGCCAACATCGTGGGATTACTACTACTTATAATGCAGTGATGAGTACCATGCAAAGTAAGAGCGACATATATTGGCAAAATGCCTCAGATCACCATTTTTCAGATTGCAAAATTCGCGTTTGAGTTGTAATTCAATTTTTATGAACATAATTTCATGAGAAACCTGATGCTTCGTAGATTAAATAAAAATAATGTCACTCTCCTAAATGGTGTTAGTTTTCGTCTGTAATCCTCACAATATATATTCACAATACTGTAGACCCACAATATAATTCGAGTGATAACTTGCAAAACAATGAAGATATTTTTTAGTCATGGTACATCTTAAATGGCTGTTGTTGATTGAACACTCATATATTGATAAAGTTATTGCACAATTCCCCTTTGTAACCATTTCATTTTGAAGTAATTATCTGTCTATAATATACTAGGGCCTATACGGCTAGGAAGTATCATTTTTGAGACTGACACATTTATGGAGCGACATATAATTCATGGAATGAAGATGTCTAAAACCTGCAAAAAGTACCTCAAATAAATCGCAATTCATGTTTCGTACTGTTATGTACATGTTCGTACTGTGTAAGCCGTTGGCTACACAGCTGTTGAATTGTCATGAAAATATCTTAAAAACGTTGCGCCTACCAAAAAATGAAGTGTAAATTTGAAGTATGTCATAAATCATTCTACAATGCAAACTTTGAAAATCACCATGTAAATCATCGCCTGAGCATCAACCAATACATGTTATCAACAAAGCAAGACTTGAAATGAATCCAAATTAACTACAACTATTGTTAGAATTAGAATTAGACAGGCTTGTGGATCTCAAACATGCGCATAAGTCATCTATTTGCACATCGCAAAAAGGAAGCAAGAATATTATTGAAACAATAATCATGGAATGAAAACAAATACAAATGTTATATAATTGCAGCCACCTAATATTCTGGGCTCGGTCCGAATATCAGTCCCCCCTGTCCAATTTTTCAAAAACCAAAATACTCTTGGGTCATTCCACATCAAAACGTCAAATGGCTCGTGGAGAAGGCTCTCAGATTTTCATGAAAAAAAACAAATAAACTTATGATTTATCGTACATACTCAAACATTCGTATTTCAATAGCATATCTAGTATATTTTCTCACATCAGCAGGCAATGAAGCTGGTTCTCTTCCGAGGTAAATAAATTTTGATTAACATTGATCTCATGTTTCGTTGTTGACTTACATTGTCGTAAAAAGTAAATATGCATGTTAATAGTTTCTCACAGACTTGTGAGTGCCAGAATCAGTTTCTTGCCTTCATACAGGAATGCGAGCGCGCAAAGCCGGAGAAACGGCTTCACGCTAAACGGATAGTAGCCCATCTATTCCTTTCCAGATCTGTGATTTACATATCCTACTGACAATAAAAAAGTGATAGCAGGTAAAAGGAGCTCAAGTTAAACAGATGAAAATCCTTTTCAGATACATGGTCAATAAAGTAAAATTGACCAGAACACAGAAGTCGCAAAGATAACACTTTTTTGGGCGAGCGCTTTCGAGTATTTCCTCTCATCTACAGGCATCATTCAACGGCAAAAGCAAGCATAAATACAATTTCAGGTGGCGCGAGTAAAATCAAATCAATCCAATTAAAATAAGAACACTTCTTCTGATGTGCTGTGGTTGTTCAGTGGACTTTTATTCTGTGTGATGAAAAGGGTTTCTGCTATTTTTATGTCGTTTGTGCACATGAGTATTCTGAAGCTGTTGTGTGTTGGTGGGTGAATGTGTGTCGAGATTTCTGACAGTGGGCGACCTTTGATGTGTTCGTCAATGCGGGATTGCAGGTGACGGCGCGTCTCTCCGATGTAACACTTCTCACAGTGTTCGCATTTGAATTCACATACTAAGGAGGAGCACACGTTAGAGGGAATAGTATTTTTATTTTTGAAAATTTGTTGGGTTTTGTAGGTTCTGAAATACGGCACAAGTTTGGTTTTGTCTAAAATTCTGTTGATTTTATGAATTTCTTTAGCTATGATTTTTTCACATTCCTTGATGAAAGGAAGGCCATAAATGATTTTGGCTTTGTCTTCACTAGGCTCATCAGAATTCTGCTGTGTATTTTGGGACCTTTTTTCGCTGTTAAGACTGTTATCATTGAGAGTAACGGTCATGTCAAGGAAGTTGATAGAGCCATTTATCGAATGCTCGACGGTGAATTGAATGTTTTTTTCCTTAGAATTAAGTTGTCTTAGAAATGTTGTCTCTCAATGATAACAGTCTTAGCTGTAAATGGTTCATTAGGCCTACTAACAGTGGCCTGTATATCCCGAGTAGCTCATATTGTCCTTCGCAATACAAAAAGAACACCATTGTGGCCTTGAAAAATAGATCGGAAAGGCTTACTACTTATAGTTGCGATAAAATCGAAAATGATAAAATCATAAAAGAAATCTTCCAAAGGAACGGCTACCACCCAAAATATATTCAAAAATGCATGAGCGAAAAAAGGTCCCAAAATACACAGCAGAATTCTGATGAGTCTAGTGAAGACAAAGCCAAAATCATTTATAGCCTTCCTTTCATCAAAGAATGTGAAAAAATCATAGCTAAAGAAATTCATAAAATCAACAGAATTTTAGACAAAACCAAAATTGTACCGTATTTCAGAACCTACAAAACCCAACAAATTTTCAAAAATAAAAATACTATTCCCTCTAACGTATGCTCCTCCTTAGTATATGAATTCAAATGCGAACACTGTGAGAAGTGTTACATCGGAGAGACGCGCCGTCACCTGCAATCCCCCATTGACGAACACATCAAAGGTCGCCCACTGTCAGAAATCTCGACACACATTCACCCACCAACACACAACAGCTTCAGAATACTCATGTGCACAAACGACATAAAAATAGCAGAAACCCTTTTCATCACACAGAATAAAAGTCCACTGAACAACCACAGCACATCAGAAGAAGTGTTCTTATTTTAATTGGATTGATTTGATTTTACTCGCGCCACCTGAAATTGTATTTATGCTTGCTTTTGCCGTTGAATGATGCCTGTAGATGAGAGGAAATACTCGAAAGCGCTCGCCCAAAAAAGTGCTAACATTGACCAATCTTGACCGACCGGTCGAAGACAGTCAGAGACTTGACTGGTACCCGACCGGTCGACCGGTGCCACCCTGTGCCATACAGGTCTGGTACCTCATACCAGACAGACAAAAAAGCATATTGGTAGCAGGCACTTCTGCGGTTTGTTAGAGTACGGTTTGTAATTCACTTTTCATTCACTTTCAAATGATCTGGTAGTGCTTAATTCACTGTCTCAATACAAAATTTATGTAATGGTGTGTTATTGAGCGCCACTTCAATAGCAAGTAGGTAAACTGATACAAAGATCATCACCTCAACTACACGCTAATGTAGTTAATTAATCAATCGATGTCTGTGGCAACATTTATAACTGTTTTTACTAATAAAAATGGTTGATTAGACCATCTAGATGTACACATGAATTCAATTTTGTATGGAGTCACTTCTCAGGACATCGATTGAAGATTCTATTTCGAAATAGGACGTCATTATGTGACTTCTCAAAGTTTGTAATTCTCAATTTAATAAACACGTTGACCATTGACATGAAGCTCATTTGCTTCGCGCTGTGTAAGCAAGATAACACAATCTCACTTGCAACAAGATAATGCAACTTCCCGTCGAAATCAAGCAGACTAAACGAAAACATTGTGATACATTTTTAAATTTACAATCACTCCCCTGATTAAAACAATCTTTAATCCAACCAAGTTCAAAATGATATAATCTTCTTGCCAATGATATTATTGATCATCTTAAATTATTCTATCATCTTGCATTATTCTCATGAAGTTCTCGCTGTATATGCATGATTTATGCTGATTCATCATCGGTCACATGCAAGTCATATGCGATCAAATGTGACCAATGTGACGAATATGCGTCGGGCACATTATTGGTCACATATTCGGCACAGTTTGTTTTGCAGTGTGGGCAAATATCGCATGCAACAGACATCAGTGCAGGCGTGTTTCAAGGATCGATAATTATCCCAAACGCTTTCTCCAATATACTTTCGTACCTTAAATCAACCATCACAGGCAACATCATAATTAAATCTGCAGATGACACATATCTGATTGTACCGCGGGAGAATTTCGATACAACAGCTGCCGAGTTGCATCGCATAAAGGAGTGGGCATTAAATGAAAACCTCAACTTCAAAGAAACAAAGTCGAAAGAAATAATCTTTCAACGACCCGGAACAAGCACGGACCCGCCACATCTTCCTAACATCAGAAAAATAACAGAAATCACAATCCTCGGTGTCACCTTCACACGAAAACTGCATATGGACGCCAACGTGAGCAGGATATTAAAAAAATGCAACAAGAGCATATAAGCAATGAAGATAATGAAAAGTCAAGGAGCTAAAGTCAAAGCGCGTCAATGCAACTGATGTTAATTGCTTCTAATAACCCGCAACATCCACTCCACAGCTTTTGTCCGACAAAATCCAGTTTTTCAGGTCGCTTCATACAGCCAACTGTTCGAACTACACGTAGACGAAACAGTTTTTTCCCAAAGACAGCTATCATTGTCAATCAGACACATGTCGACTGACTTTGCTGATTATTATAGTATTACCTGACTTGAATGTATCACTTTCAAATGTATAGCCATGATTTTCATTGTAATTGAAAAATAAATATCTATCTCTCTCTCTCGCTAAGCAACATACACTCCATCAGATGTACTCAACAATGATTACCTACAAGCTTTTTTATGCTACTCCCAGCTGGTGGGGATTCACGAATGCAAACGAAAGGAGTATAGGATAGATCAATATCTGAAGCCAAGAGTACGGTACGTTAGTGCAAAACGGCGAACGCAAGTTCAATAGTTGAGAAAAGCGAAAAAAGATTGTTTATGAAAAAGACTGTTATAAAAAGAATAAACTAGCACGGGGGGGAACGTGCTCCTTCGATTTTTACCACCGGAAACAGCACATGGCAGGAATCTAACACATAGGCTGCATCGACTGCGGAGAACACCCATCAATGCGATCAACGGAAATAACTTTATCCATCAAATGATTCATATTGATACTACTTCTTGTTGACTTCTTGTCCTCTCCCTTGAATATTTGCAATCGTTATGCGTGAGTCATTTCGAAATATAACATTTTATCATTATTTACTGGAGGAAATTCAAATTGATTGCCATAAGTCTTCTTTAAACCTACATAGATCACAGCAAATAAAGAAAATCGTTTGTTCTGGCAAGAAATCTGATGGGCCTGCTTTTCCACATATTCTAATAGACCTACATCCTTCACGTCCAAATTTAACAATGGGGATAATCTTTTACAATATTGCATTGTATTTCGACTTTCCACGAACATTTGACAACGACACCTAAACGATGGCGGATTCCAATGGTTGACAGTGTGTTTTGAGTAGATTCATAGTCACCGCGAATTTCATTTTTGTATAGATGTGAAATCGTCTTGAAAGAATGGTTGTCAATATATTTTGCGACTGCGGCAGGTTTCAGTAATTTGATTTTTCATCAAATCTTGTGACATTGACTTAGATCAGTGTCTGACTGATGAGCTGGAGCAATAAGCCATTGATCCTAATTTTTTTCTTCTTATTTTAGATGAAATTAGGGACACTACCATCAAGCACTTCACCGGCAAGGAAAAACGTAAGACAAATAGGGTTAAGAGTACATATCAGAGCTGTGCGCGAATATCATTTTGCTCGAATGCTTTGTTCGAATACCTTCCGCTCGAATGCGTGTGCAAATACTCATGGTGAACCATGACACTTCGATGCAATTTTATGCCATAATCCAAGCATACTTTGCACATCTACATGCATGAAATTTTTTTTCTACTGGGAATTCTATGTAATCGTTTTCTTGTCCATAGGCTATTATTATTTGTTGATGTTTTCACACCCCATATCAAGTAGTCAGAAATGAGCGTCTGTTGACACCAGTACATTGTTAATAGTAGTCCTAGGTTTTGAAGAGCTTCGCTGATGAGTTGGGCACTTTTCGAAAAATGAATGTAATTTAGTGACTCGCAGGTATAGCGTTTTTCGACCCAGGAATCGAATCGAACGGCACGTGACGGTGTAGACGACCTCGCACCTTCCACCGACCTCGCATGCCTCTTGCACCGTCATCGTTGCCCAGTGAAAAAGGTGCGACCTCGTCTCCACCGCGCGCACTTCGGTTCGATTCCTGCGTCGGGCGAGTGCGGTCGAGGAATCAAGGGTGTTGGTGTCCTTTATTGATATAAAAGTTGTCATTCTCTTTCGATAATCAATGTGCTGGGACACACCTTCGTTGTCAGACAAAAACATATACCAGACTATTACTTCGGCATCTGAAGTGGTCAACTTTAGATCGCTGTTCTCTAATTCACTTCATTTATTGACTTAATGCAATTGCTAACTTATTAAAGTACTTTTGTTGAGTACCTTGCGGCAAGAATGCTCCAATAAATTGAAGAAATTACTAGGAAAATGTGTGCAACTGAGGAAAAGTAATTGAATAATTTTGTTCTGAATCATTTTTTTCTGCCAAGACACTACGCATGTACTTATTTGTCTGAAGTGGACAACAAAATGTCATGTAAAAAATGCAATGATCTTAGTGTTGAAATATATCGCTCGTATATCAATTCGTTCGAATAGTAGCAGTAGCCCCGCTCGAATGCAGCATCGCGATATCATCCGTGTCCAGCTCTGGAACACATGTTTCTCTAAATCATCGTCATCCAAACGAAAGATTGCTGAAATGTCAAGAGATATGTTAATAGCTAAGCGTACAGTCGGTCTGAGATAACTCGTCAGATCTCTGCATAAAGAAGGCCCGAAGTCGTCCTAAAATCGTCCAGAAATTGGACATGTGCCGAACTAACGCAAACCTGTCAGTTACTTAACCAGCCGACGAACTAGTGTGAAGTTTGCCCTGCACGAAAAAGAACCGCAAAGTCGGTTCAAGAAAGACTGCTGACATTTTATAGCCCAAATTCAAGTCAATGGCTGACATTTAGGCTGGATAACGGCAATGTTGCTCAGTAATGGTTGACACTGCCGTTACTGAACTTGTTGACTCATAAGACTTGTACACGTTTTATACAAAATAATCGCCGGATGCAATTTATGCCTACATCAGTGCCGAGGAAACGACTTTACAGATCAGTAAAAAAAGTTCTTGATGAGCTCATTGAACTTTTACTCAAAAATGATTATGGATTCCATTTGGCTTGTATGTTGTATGACGGTAGCAAGAAATCTGAATTAAATAGTCTTCACATGAAAATGACAGCAAGTTTATTGCGATGAGAAGTCAGAATATGCAAATATTTAGTGAAATATTGTTTTGAATGTAATTCAATTTATAATTCGCCAATGAATTTATTTTCAATTTTCGATTACGAAATAGTACCATTACCTGTTGTACTCGCTTCATCCTTCACTTGTATCTTGTTTCGCTTTAGAGAATAGATAAATAGATGGAAGGCGTCGCGAAATCCTTTGCAACTTCCATAGTATAGTATGAAATTTATTGCGAAAATAGAATTCAATGAGATAAAGCCAATATGCATCATAAGCAAATACGTGCCTTCATGATATCCAGACGCCATTATCGCAGATTCCAAAGAGTGAATAGTAAGTGGGGGACAAAAACATAGACATTGAAATATACCAACGAAAAACATCATTTTCACCGAATCCACCGCCTCTTTTGTTTGCTTGTCATTTTGGCTTGTTTTTGTTTTCTTGCCATTATGTTTTTTCAAAGTATAGATTAAAGTAATAGTTGACAAAATCAATTGAATTGCGAAAAGTAGATATGTCAACGCTGAAAAATTTAGATATAATTGGAAGACTGTCCAGACATAGACAGCATCATTGACTACCCTGCAGACGCATCCATCAAATTGGTATATCGAGTAATATAGCCTCCGAGGGGCATCCAAAGCAGTTATGACCATATAGGAAACAATGATAAATGCCTTCTGATTAACAAACCGCATTTTATGAGGCATGATAACAAGGGCAAATCTTTCAAAAACAACCGCAACAACTGAATACCAACTAAAATCTTGAAATCCTTCTGCAATTAGATGATGAATTGAGCACGTGTAAACGCCATTGCTAGCAAATGACTTTGCATATTGTAAACTGTACCAAATAGCAAACATTCCCATTGGCATTCCAAACAGGTCACAAATTGCAGCGACAAAGAAAAAAAACTTTGTACTCCTCCGCAATCCTTTAAATCTCCTTAGAACAATAACCGTGCATATATTTGCTAAAGTTCCGAGCACCATTATTGCCATTGCAAAAGCAGCTGCTGTTAATCGTATTTTGATATAGGGACTTTGATTCCATCTAGGAAAGTTGATTGCAAAGCGAACTGTAACTGCTCCGTTCCAAATATTTGAGTAGTTTTCATGTTTACAATCAATAGTACCATTCATGCTTCGCTAAAGTTTGGTTATGACGATTTGCGAAACTTGGTTCATTCAGAATAATGTCATAAATAGTTTCTGTGCACGAATGAAATGTCATCAATTGTGATAACGTGCTACGATTGGAGAAACTCATATTGGGTACAATAATGTCTTTCCTTGTGTGATTCCTTCCATGTTTATCTATCTCTCTGATTAATGTGCACCGAAATGAGCAGATTGAATCGAAATGGTCCAACAATGGTAATACACGCACCACGATATTGTATGTCAAATGCATGTTTGAAATGCTCGTTCAACGACTTTATCTTCCATACGTATGAATCTCAAAGATATCTGATTGATAACTTGCATACATCAGTCACTTGTTCTCCGCGACATGCGACCACTCTCTGAAGATGTTAAACTGCATCGAACTCATTAACAGGAATCGATTGGCTTTCTGAAGGAGAAACATATTATCCATCATGATGAGTAGTGAGCAGCGGGATAGAACGCTGTTCATCATCCGCACCCGTTTGTATCCGCACACAGGCATGTAGGCGGGTAAATGCATCTATACAAAGAAAGATCACTGTTTTCTTTAAGACTTAGCATTGATTTTTAGAGGTATAATTATAGCCTACTCAATTTATGATTCGGTCATCTGAAGTGGTCATCATTAGATTGTTGGTTTCTAATTCACTTCCTTAATTGAGTTAGTACAATTGCTGACTTGATACATATTTACTAGCCAATACAAAAAATGAAAAAAATCATTGCTATTTGATTAGTACTTTTTGAATGCCTTTTGGTGAACATCTCATGGCAAGAAATCCAAATCACCAATATTCAAATATATTCCACATAGAATATCTGTAAAATCGATAGCCTACAATTGAGAAACGGCAAACGACTAATTTAGGTCTAGGTCTTCTACAGCATGGATCTGTCGTTGTGCATTGAATATCTGAAGGGAAAGAATGACAACGATTAAGTTAATAAAAGACACCGACACCCTTGATTCCCCGACCGCACTCACCTGACCCAGGAATCGAACCGAAGTCCATGGGGTGGACGAGCTCGCACCTTCTTCAATAGGCCACGCTGACGATACAAAAGGAATGCGAGCTGTGGCAGTAAACATCTCCAAGCGATATCGACAACTCATTGTCCTATCATTATGGACAGAATACTACAAGCATTCACATTGTATCGAGGCAGCAAATCAGAATATTATTCGACTGCGTCACACAGTAGATTGACAACAAATGTCTGTCGCAGTACATTGTCCTCGGGAGACCTTGGCTTTTTTACACCCACTCAGACCCGCCTAGATCGATGTCAAAATATTAGGAAAGATGATTTTTAGTAAAGCAATGGCGTTTTGTATAGCAGGTCGATATATCTAATCCCTGCAGCCTTTTCAGCAGACTCATGCGAAAATAATGTCTTTTTATTAGTTGTGCTTGCGGTCGGTTTTATGATGCTTTCTGTTCTTTTACGATGTTTTTTTAATGAAGTTGATTTTTTCCATGCAATAGTACCCTTACATGTGACTAGTTTTTCAAATTTGATCCATGCCTATCTGAAATAGACCTAAAATGAACCATGATTGCAACATTTCTTGACTCTCAAAGTAGCTGAGGAGATCTCAAACTCGACAAATACTGCTGTGAGAACTTTGCCAACAATCTGCTTTTAGTGTTAACTATGAATGTAATGATAGCTTTCATTTTGATCATTGTTTCATGCAGAATTGTTCATGCGGGCCGACCAGCCATGCACGATCATCTGCGAAAGGAAAATATTCACACTTTGCTGTCTTTTAACACAACGCACATGCACGAGCATGGTGCAAACAATGAATAAATGACTTCCACTCTTCACCCACCATCAATGGGAATTTCTATACTCTCTGAGACCTGCAGGGTTTCAGTGGACCCCCTTGGCGTACCTACCATATTTCTACTGATTCAATTGAAAATGAATTTCACTACGCAGCAGATTCACTGTCAAAAATAATGATTCTACATGGGCATGAGAAGTTGATATATCCTCAGCACAAAAGGTGTAATAGAAAATATTTCTGTTTGGCTCCGGTGTGCACTGGACCCCCACAGGTCTCTGAGGGTAAAATATCTAAAGAGAATGACAACGATTAAGTGAATGAAAGCCAGCGACACTCTTGATTCCCCGACCACTTACCTCATCCAAGAATCGAACCAAGCTCACACCTTCTTCACTCTCACGCTGACAGTACAAAAGGAATGCGAGTGAAGGCAGAGGTCATTTCCAACCATAGAAATAGATTATTTATTTGAAGTTGACTGCTGAATGTCGCGGACACCGGGGAACTAAGTTGGGGCATGACGGACCAATGATTGGCTCAGAATAGCACATGTGCTTAATTCTAACCCAATCATTTATCGGTTGACAAGTGTATCTAAGTGAAAATGCGTGCGATCTTTGTGCCAGTATTGTATATTGCATGAAGCCCTACTTCACTTCTAGAGGTTTTCTTGTTATCAATTTCTATGTCTCCAAATGACATCGACAGCATTTTGTACTATTATTACACTGTAATCTGGCACCTCCTAAAATCAAAAGAAACTACATACTAAAGCCTCACACACTGAAATTTCAGGAGGCTATACTGAGACAGTAGGTTGGCATCCTAGAAGGTCAGTAACCTCCTAAATTCACTTTTCTCGTGAAACATGCATTTTTACAGCAAGTTGGATATTATGACTTTGTTGAAATAATTTACACAGACCATATTCACTGTATTTTAGAAAAATATTATATGTTAAGCGAAATAAGATAAATTGGTTGTAATTTGTTTTAGTCAGTAACATTTCTTTAAAATTTTAGGAGGTTGTCCTAAAATAGGAGGCTGGCATTCTATTAAACGCTTGTCTCTGCATTGCAAAGAAATTTACATTGTCACCATTCCCAAAAATTTGTAGTGACTGAGAAAGTTTCTCTTGATTGGCTATTACTTGAAAAATCCTCTTACATTGCGTGTAAAACAGGAGAGTGAAAAATTGTCAATTTTTGTTTCAAATAGTACGACATGATTTTCAATTAAACGTGTTAGCCATGTTAGTTTTGTGTGATGTTCTGTTGTAGTATTTGTGAAGTTACTGGAAGGAATCTTTATGAGTACTTGAAGCACGTTAGCAACCATTTAGCCCAACGCTAAAGGTAATTGAAATTAGGTCTGTGATATCCATTTATGTCAATTCGTTAGGAAATAGGCGAACAGAACAATTGTTCCTGAAGCTTTCTTGTCTATTGGATGTGATAGTCAAAAAGAAGGATCAGGTGCATTTTATGAAAAATACATGATGTATTACGAACAAAATTGGGATTTATATCCCTTGACTCTCATACAACACTCTATGAGCAACCTACCTAAGTTACGCAACGTACCTTGACCCTCAAACCCTTGTGACACTTTATGACAATCAACCGAGGTCTACATCAATCCCCATGTGCGACACGTAATATGTGTATACTCCCTAAGATCGCAGCAGATGGTTAATCTAAAAATAATAACAGTTCTGTGAAAGTTGTTTGTCCACAGTTAAAACGTCCTCCTGCTTTGCAATCCTTGGCAACGTTGTCAAACAGTATGTTCAAAGTAGTGGCTGTACGGAAATTCCATTAAATCTAACAATAACTAATAAGCTGGAATAAAGCTATTTTATTGGGTACTGCGAAAATATGGATGCTAAGGTAGCCTTCTTTATGCATAGTAAAAGATCATGGTAATAGCAAGACTACAAGTCAAAGTTTTGGGAGAACCTAAAGCCATGACATTTCGAGGTTGGTGGTGGCTATTACACCGACTGAGCAAGTATGTAAAATATATGTTCCATACATATTTCCATGCCTCATATTTATCAGCTAGACTCTCCATCATTCAATATAACAAAAATATGTATAAGAATGTGCTTGTCGCTTCTTTTAGTGAATTCTAAGGCGAAGCAAGCTTGTTTCCGTGCTATGAACGACTCCTAGCCTTTCAATATAACAAAAAACTCAATTTGGCGGTTTATCTTCTGTCTAAATTTTCGATCTCTTGCTTACTTATCGGCTTATTTGTCAGCATTACCGGCTCAGTCAGTGTCCACAGCCATCGAGATAAGACATTCAATTGAGTGATCAAAGCATGAATTGCTATTATTGCTCAAATATATATTTTTTTCAAACATAAATGCACATCATTATTGAGTTCAATTTATTTTTCAATCTGATGACAAAGGCAATGCAACACCTGCTGTAGATTACTAACCTCTGTTTGCCAAGATGAAGTTAGATTTCTGAAAGGGATACGCAAGAGTTATATATCAAGTGTGCTTAGGTTGCTCAGCAAATTCTAGAATTGTTCTAAATGTTTTTTTGAGATTCACTTTGACACTAACGCTTGTTTAGAGGGATTGATCAATTGTGCATAGTGCAGTGATACTGGTCTGCTGACTTATGACGGACGGTGAACATATTTGTTTGCTAATATACGTTAGCGAGGTCATGTGCTGAAAATCAACACACTCCCCCTCCCATTGTCACACATATCATGTCAGATAGGAGGTAGTGATTCACACATTCTTACATCGAGGGGAAAAATATTTCATTCACTATATCAGAGATGATAGAGCAAAACTTATTGCGTTACTCTCAACAGCTGTGGCATACTTACATGTACTTCAGATATGATATCATCACACAAGCTGTTTGTGAAAATGCAGCTCGGGTACAAGAGTGAAATTATTGCACCCAAATTACCGAATGAATCGCTGCCGATCACTGACGCAGGAATTCGATTCCAACTTAACTAACATCGTTTAAAAGACCAGATCTCAGACAATGATTGTTTCAGCAAATGTTGTTCTCACTCAATTTTTTCTGTAGATAAGCCTAGATAGACTATGCCCGAAATTCTAGCGACTCTTTGTATCTTGTGATATTGTGACGTGAAATCTACATGTAAATGTTTCAGCTTATCGAATTCTTGGGCTCAGCCCTAGGGAACATTATGCCAAATTTGTAGCGGTTGTTGGTATCTTGTGATACTGTGACGTGAAATCTACATGTAGATGTTTCAGCTTATATAATCCCTGGGTTCAGCCTTGGGGGCTACTATGTCCGAATTCACAGCGGTTGTTGGTGTCTTGTGATATTGTTACTTGAAATCTACATGTACATGTTTCAGCTTATATAATCCCTGGGTTCAGCCTTGGGGGCCACTATGTCCGAATTCACAGCGGTTGTTGGTGTCTTGTGATACTGTGACTTGAAATCTACGTGTAGATGTTTCAGCTTATATAATCCCTGGGTTCAGCCTTGGGGGCCACTATGTCCGAATTCACAGCGGTTGTTGGTGTCTTGTGATATTGTGACTTGAAATCTAAGTGTTTCAGCTTATTGAATCCTTAGGCTGAGTGAACCCTAGGGGCTACTATTCCCGAATTCTTAGCGGCTCTTGGTTTTTTGTGATATTGTGACTTGAAATCCACATGTAAATGTTTCAGCTTATCGAATTCTTGGGCTGAGCCCTAGGGAACATTATGCCAAATTTGTAGCGGTTGTTGGTATCTTGTGATACTGTGACGTGAAATCTACATGTAGATGTTTCAGCTTATATAATCCCTGGGTTCAGCCTTGGGGGCTACTATGTCCGAATTCACAGCGGTTGTTGGTGTTTTGTGATATTGTGACTTGAAATCTGAGTGTTTCAGCTTATGCCCGAATCTCTATCGACTGTTGGTATCTTGTGATATAGTGACTTGAAATCTAAGTGTTTTAGCTTATTGAATTGTTGGGCTCAGCCCTAGGGGCCACTATGCACGAATCTCTATCGACTGTTGGTATCTTTGGATATAGTGACTTGAAATCTACGTAAGTGTTTCAGCTTATTGAATTGTTGGGCTCAGCCCTAGCGGCCACTATGCCCGAATCTCTATCGACTGTTGGTATCTTTGGATATAGTGACTTGAAATCTACGTAAGTGTTTCAGCTTATTGAATTGTTGGGCTCAGCCCTAGCGGCCACTATGCCCGAATATCTATCGACTGTTGGTATCTTATGATCAGAGTTGGAAAAGTCGGAATTGGAATTAATTCCAACCCGGAATTAATTCCATTTTACGTCGGAATTGGAATTGGAATTGACCTTGATAAACTTCAATTCCACTTTTTCGATAGACCTGTGATAAATCTATTTGTACAAAAATTGAAATCACAGTACTCGGCCGTTGTGTTAACTGCACGCAAAAGATAATCATCTTCGTTCAATCTGTTATTTAGTTATTTATCAAGTAAGATAATGAATCAAAATAATACAATTGTTGAATTTAGTTATTGATTGGATAAGCACAAAAATTGGAGATTAACTTTATTGTTGTACACACGAAAAACAATTGGTTTGGAAAGAGGAAAATTAACCCTGCATTAAAGGGCAGCCTGTCAGTTCAAATCACAATATAGACAGTGTCAACAAATTATTCTAATAATTAATGATTCAATTAAAATGGCAATGGCATGAAATATTATTCAACTTCCAATCGCATCAATTGACAATATTAATTTTCAAGACTATAGTTATACAATTACGATACTCAACGATAAAAGAAAAACTTTAAACTTGCAGTTCACTTCTTGATGACTACGCAAAAGCGATCGAGAAAGTGAAATCCCTCAAAGCTACACTAATGACTTTGCTGAGCACAGTGTATCCTTAATGCAGGAATATGTTTCCATTCTCACAAAGGACGAAGATGTCAGCACCTTTTTCATGTAATCGAGTCACGTCGACATCCATTCCCTGATGCTCGGAAAACGACAGTTATTCAAAACACGTGATGTACTGATCCCTTTAACACTCTACTGAGTAGATCTCCGACTTCCATGATTCTTCCATGATCACTCGAGAAAACTATGCCGCGGCCAGCCGACTGAGCCAAGCCAAAGCTGCGGCTAAGCTCAGTCGTCCCACCTAGTCCCCTGTCGAAACTTTTTTCTGGTACAAAACACATGAATAGGCCGAGTTTTTTAGAGTTAGTCTTTTCAATTTTCAGTTCTGAAGCATTTCTGGCATCGTAAGTTAATTTTCAACTTCTTATCCTTTTTATTGACGTTGCCTGCTTTCATTATATACAACACGTTTAACTTTTGCTGAAGTGTTTTAGATCTGCGCATTCGACTCTCTATAGCAAGCAATAGTCCGAAGTAAGAAGGACATATAGGATTATTTGTTCATACTTGTTTTAATCTCCTCTTGCTGTAAATAATGCATCCAACGTTCCCATCAATATGTCTATTTCATGCTCCACAAATTACTGGGATCCTTTTTGTATATTTGAAGCATGCTCGAAACAACGACTATTAGGAAAACGTCTTTGAAGTTTTTACGGTTTGAAGGTTTTACGGTCTTTGAAGTTGAACGGCCTCTCAAAAACATGCTCAAGAAGCGATTCATAAATTCCATGCATACACAGAGATGATAGAATCTCAGGTTCGAAATCGTGGTTCTAAAACCATCTTTGAAAACAATCTTTTGAAGTAATTTTCAAAGCACGGTTTTTATAACACGCTTATAAACCTGGTTTAACTACTGTTATTTTCATAAAATCATGTCAACTACCGGCATTTCAACATCGGTAACGAAATCTGAAAAAATGATGGTTGTATTTTCAAAATGCCATTTATAGTTACAAGATCAACTTCAAATGCAAAACCGATGCCATCATCGGCGAGAGCAATAACGCGAAATACGCACCGGCATGCATTATCTCATTATATTACATAATGTAGTAGTTAACAAAATCTGAGGGGTTCCATTACACTTCTGAAGGATGCCGCCTAGCCGCCTAGCACTTCACCGAAAAAAAAAGCTTCAGACAAACTGGGTTAAAACTACATATCAGGACAACTAAATAAAGGACGTATATACTGAACTTCTTCAAATAAAGAGCAACTCAATTCATTTTCACGTTCATAAGAAATCGAAATATTCAGAAAACATTACAAGATTCAGAAGAATATATCGAAAAGAGGTTGCATCATTCAAAGAAGATAAATCAGATGACAATTTGAAAAGATTGATGTCATCAAGAAAGATACTGCAAAAGTAAATAGGGAAAGAGCCGGATTTTAAAAATGACGGACTTTAAAACTGAAGTGACTAATTCTGAATTATGTGAAATTGTTCAAGATTGTATCATTTTAGAAAAAGGGGACATTTGAACAAATTTCTGACCACTGGGGCAACAACAGGAAGCACAATTTCATTGAGATACCTCTCTCCAGTCAACGTGCCTTTCATGATGACTGCTGTCGTTCGTCCGCCATGCCAAATGCCACCCCACAGCATGACACTTCCACCACCATATCTGTCGTGTTCTTCAATACAGCATGGGGCAAAACGTTCACCTGGAAGACGATGCACTCTGACACGACCGTCATTGAAATCCAGAATGAATCTCGATTCATCGGTCCACAAGACTTTCTGCCAGTGATGGTCATTCCATGAGCGATGGGCATCACACCAGGCAACTCGTCTTCTGCAGTGCTCAAAACTCAATGGAATTAGGACAGCTGGCCGCAATTCCAGCTTCTCGCAATCTTCAGTAAGCCGTTCGAACGCTGCAGTCTATATTTGAGGCACTCTTCCAGTGTATGACTAGCTTTGGGACTGACACAAATCTATTCCTCTTTGCAGCTAAAACTAGACGTGCGTCTGTGCTTCCTGCAGACTTTCTTGGTCGAACAGATCCCTTCTTCTTTTTAACATCTCCTTCTGCTTTCTATCGACACCACCACCTCCAAACAACGACTCTCGATAGTTGCAGCTCTTCGGCAACACTCGCACAACTTCTACCACAACGAATCATTCCAATAGCCATTACCTCTGGTAAACTGATCGTGTGCCATTTTATTTTACAAAAGCTGGATTTCAGTTCACGTTTATGTTCAATTTGTAAAAGCAATTGTGACCATAGAAGTTATAGTGACCATTTCTATGGTACTGTTAATTTCTATGATTGTGACAGTTGTATCGATATCAAAATTTGAAATTTGACCACCATAGATCTTTCTCCATTCTCTAATGCGTTGAATGGTAATACATAGAAAGCGAGATATTGCATCATACCTGGGAAAAAGATGAAACAAACTTCAATTCAAGCCAATGACAGTTTGTTTCATTAATTATGTCAATGAGTATATTATGATATTATATATATATATAAAATTGTTTATATGTATTATACATATATATATATATATATATATAATGTTATATATATACTATATGATTTATATGATATATATAATATTGTACATATCATAATGTAATGATATTATACTATAATTGTTCTACTGATTTATCAAAGGCCATTATTGCTCTTACAAAAAAAACTACTTTTTTTACAAATTATATAATATGCTTCCTAATGGCAACTTTCTCCGCCTGCTGAGAAGACTGATAGGTGAGAAATATTATAAAATTCTACACTGTAAACTGTAGGGCAATAACGTAGGCACGAAACCGAAAATTCGTGCCAGTTAGCGCCTAGTTAATGCCTTTCTAGTGCCTTGAGGCACCAGTAAGCGCCACTATCCACTAATATGCACCAATCCAAATATTTGTTTATCCAATAAAATCGAAGGAAAAGGCAATGGGTACGAACTCGGCACTACAAACTTCGTGCCTACTCGTGCCTTGTGTTGGTTAGAATTGAAGCAAAATTTCGTGCCCTAGAGTTTACGGTGTACACGACCGTATGAATCTGATGCTTTCACTTTGAAAAATGGAATGCCCCAAGGAGACAGTTTGTCACCAACACTGTTTTCAATATTGATAAATGACCTTGCAAAAGAACTTGACTTTAATATCGGTGATCGCAATGTAGTCAAACTTGGAGAAGCTAAAATCCCTTGCTTTATTTATGCCGACGACATTCTTCTGATGACCAATAGAAATAGTTTGGTTAATCAGATACAAAAGGTCCATGATTTTTGCAGATAAAATTGCTTGAACATGAATTTCGATACGACAAAAATCATCATTCAAAATACCAAACACGAGATTAATCATGTACAACATAATACAATAAATGAAGTAAAGCGAATTGAAATAGTTCGTGAATATAATTATTTGGGATTCTGGATAGCAAACAACACAAAGAGACATCTACTTTCTCTAACTAAAAATGGCAACAAATCGGCATACCTAACTGCTAAAACACATAAAGAAGTTGGATGCACTCATGTAGCTGTTGTGAAAAATACCGATATGTTAACATTATCAAAAATGCAAAATGGTGAAGAATTTTGCCATTATAATAAACTATCTGAGCTAAAGAAATGCATATACAAAACATTAGCTGCACATGCAACACTAAGCCGTCAGCTACCAAATGAAATAAATTTAACTTTCACTGCTAGATGAAGATGGTTTGCTTCTTTGAATACCAAACGTGTGAGGTATCGTATTGAATGCGAATTATCTTTGCGCAGCTGCAACCAATGAATAAACATAATAAACTCATACGCTGAATGACAAACAACGATTCAAGGAAAACAATTTAACAATTATCAAGAACAATTATTCGAACACTTTTAAGGAAAGAGATTTGCCATTAAGACCTAGGGATTGATTTAATCTAGAAGTTTTATCAGTTATTAACAACGCTTCTACTATACGAGTTTCAAATTCACTACGTCCTGTGTATTTAACAGAAAAGCAATTATTATTGTCATTACTACAGTTTGGACACATGGTCAGATGGCTACTTACGGCTGAGTTACCTCCTTATGTTCTTTTATTCTTTGATGTAATCTGCATTTCGTTTGTCCCAAGTATTGGGTATCAGGATCAACCCGACATTCAAAATTATACACAACGCATGATCGCATCAGCTTATTTGTTTTATCTTTCAGACAAAAATGCTGTCCTGTTTTACAAGTATTGAATAGCAAGCACTTCAACATCTTGGTCCAATTTCCTAAATACTTTAATAAGTTTGCGTCAAAACTTTATGGATGTTTTACCTACAAACGGAAGTATCATAAATTTGGCATCCTCCCATTCATCTTTCTTCGTTACTTTGTTATCCGTATTATAATTAATTTCCAGGAACTGCTTTATTAACGAGTTGATGAAGTCAATGGGATATGAGATGCTTCATAGAATTTTTGTGCTATTTTTATACTCTATGTCAAAAAGTTTCCAGCTTGAGCATACATTATACGCTCTATGCAACATTCCTATCACAAGGGTACGTTTCCATTGGATAGGGCAGGAAGCATTATAATTCATTAAAAGACCTATATATATGTACTTTTCCTAAAAATCGATGTGGATAGGCTTTTGTCAATTTCAACATCCAAAAATGAAATTATATTTTTACTTTTCTCTACTGTAAACTTTAAATTGGGGTGTTGTGAATTCAAAAAAGAATGAAATTTATCTGTATTCTCAATATTATCTAAAAACAACTGAAATGTCATCGACATTCCGTCTATAAAACTTAGGTGCAAATGTTTCATTCATCCAACTTTGCTCAAGGTTAGAAAGAAATAAGTTTGCTAACGTAGGACCCAATGGTGAGCCCATACTAACGCCATCGATTTGGCGATACATTACCATTAAAGGATAGACACCCATTGACTGCAAAACCTAATAACTTTTTGAAAATGGCTTTATCATATTGGGGCTTGCTATTGCTATTTTCGCTATATATTTCTGCAGCTAAATCAATTACTTCTTTTACAGGTACGCTTGTGAATAGTGAATCGACGTCAAGACTACACAAAAATTTGTTTGAGTCAAATTTGTCCTTCTCAGCCTCAATTTCTTGAATGAATTGATTAGTTGAGCTAAGCATATACTTAGTATTAATTTGCTTTTTAATTATTTCATCCAAATACTTAGCTAAATCGTGTGCCGGAGTGCCAATGGTACTGACAATTGGTTTTGCTCCTTTGCTTTCTTTGTGAACTTTAATTGTACCATATAATTTGCCTATTGAGATACCAGAAGGTAGTATTCTCCTGAAAGTACTAATTGGTAGTTTCGGCTTTACATATTTGTTCAAAAAGTACGTTAAGCTTCGTTCATCTTTACAGACTGGGTGATTATCTAAAATATTTGGGATACTTATTTTTTCGAATTTAGACGTACCATTGACATGAGCATCTATTTTTGTAGTATACTGTTCACTATCCAGAATCACCACATCGTTGCCTTTATCATACTTACAGATTTTAATGGTTTTATTTTTACTTAATCTAGTGAAAGTGCTGTGTATCTTTTTATTTTCATAACTATTACATGATGCTGCTGCATCCTTTTCGAATTCTTTAGTTATCGTTACTTTAGTCAACATTCTTTAGTTAGCATTGTCTTTCGACAAGTTATCACATGTACTAAGTGATTTTTCAATTTCATACCGCAATTTATATTTATCTATCTTTCTAGGTAGGAAATGGTGTTTCATACCATAACGTAATGTCTCTTTTTCACATATCGTTAATTCGTATATGCTTAAATTCATTTTCGCTTCAGGAGCTTCTCATCTTTTTTCTACCCAGAGTTTTGTAAGTTTTTTAATATGTGTGTCTACAACTTATCGCTGTTTGTCATTGTCAGCGTATGAGCTTATTATATTCTATTGACATTTTGGGTGAGTGATGTCCGAATGATCATCGAGTTCATTTAATGGATCTGAGCCGAAAGTCGCTTTCAGTCAAACAAGTAAACAGACAAGCATGCAAGACGCAGAGAAGGCTTCGAGGTTTCGACGTTGAGAAAGTTTCGACGCATTCTGTGCTTTGCGCATATTGTGATCTAAACCACGACACGACTATCTATAACTACTCGCTCAATCTTAGATTATGTACGCTCATGTTTTTGTTGTGCTAAATAAAGGTTGTCTTCCGTCCTTTTGAAAATAAACAATATATTTAGATATCGAAGTGAATAAACGAACATGCTTTCAGATATGAAGACTTAGCATCGGAAAATTGAATTGCACGAAATAAAGTCATTCGATGACACCATTCTAAAGTAGAGAGCCTGATTTAGTTCTGACACTGCTTCATTTATTGTGTGAACAATTCAAAACATGTCAAAACTGCCTGCATGTTGCAAAAAGATTTGATGAAAGGATTTACTGCTATCTTCTCTTAGCGGATTGCCACTGGAAAAAGCAGATCATCGTGATGTTCATATTTAATCATCACTTATTTCCTCTTATCATGCAAATTGCTAATATGCTAGCTGAATGCACCGACAAATTCCGCTTTGTGACTCTTGAAACTATATTACATGTAAGTTTCTGCTGAGCAAATTCTGCCTCATGCTACGTGAGGAACACTCGAGGAAACTGCCGAGGCCAGCCGACCAGCCAAGCCAAAGCTGCGGCTAAGCTCAGTCGTCCCACTTAGTCCCCTGCCGAAAATTTCCTCTAGTACTAAACGCATGAATACTTTTCTAGAATTGGTCCTTTCAATTTTCAGTTCTGAAACATTTCTAGCATCGTAATTTAATCTTCAATTTTTTATCTTTTTTAATGACGTTGCCTATTTTAATTATGTACAACACGTCTGAGCTACGCTCACACATGAGGCCTGAGACTCAGGCAATCATCCAATGAACGCAAATATTATAGTTTACGTCGTCGATTTCAAAAGTCAATCAAAATTATACTGCGACTAACTCCACGTGGTCTGAACAGTCCTGAGACATGCCTTAGACCCACTAACTTCATTCGTTGTCGTTTGTGTGGGGCGACCAGAGGGAGGCTCACCACGTTTGCTGAGAGATAGTGTGAACGGTCCTGAGACAAGCTTCATTCAAGCGTCTGAGAGAAGCCTGTGAGACAAACTCCACGATCCTTATCTCAAGTGTGAACAACCCTGAGACCCTCAACTGAGACAACGACCATATCTCAGCAAAAGTTGTAAGCGTTTCAACTTTTCTGAGACTTCCTTGTTATCAATATCCAACTGGATTGTGTATTCGGCGCTCATTCATTTCATACACATATACGTGAAATTGTGTTGTTTGCACAAGTCAGTTATTTACGATATTTATGATACTTAAAAATACTTTCATGTTTTGATTCTTTCAGAAATCTGAATTTACGGTGAATCAGACAGAAACATGATAAGGCACGTACAGCCTACTTTTACTTGATTGATGAAATTAGTTTATCATGGTGGCATATATTTTTTCGACCCTGCATATAGCCCACCTCTAATGTGAAAAGCCAATTCCTAATTTCAGTGACAACAGTAGGGAAAAAGTGAAATGAACTCTCGGGTTCTTCTCTCATGTGTGAACGTAGTCTAAATTTTGCAGAAGTGTTTTAAGCTACGTTCACACATTAGAGAAGAACCTGAGAGTTGACCTCAATTTAAACCTGACACTGAGACCAACCCGCTCACATTTGAGAGAGAAATCTCAGGAAAGGAGATGCCTCTCATTTTCATGAACCACTCTTTCACTAGACTATCGAAGCTGAGACTCGCTGAGACATGACCTGAGATCTGCTGAGGCCTAGGTCTCAGACTTCTTCACACCACCGACATGAGGTCGCAGATAAATTGAAAAATGTTTCTATTTATGCCTTTTTGTTGCGCTAACTCTCAGGTTCCGTTCAGACTTTGTGAGAGCTTGCTGAGACTCATGATTCATTTTGTTATAAATTGTCATGAAGAGTAAGCAAGCCGCTGCGGTTATTACCCTTCTTCGTAAAAGAAAAAGAACGGGAGCACGTAGCTGTTGGCAGTGGTACGCTCGGGAGGGAAGTGCCCGCGGGGGGAGGGCTGTGCCCGTTAATTTTTTTGAGAACCTCATGCCGGGGGTCCCTAATTTTGAACAGTTTATTGATAAAAATGAGCACCGTCTTAAAATGTCAATTCATACACATTTATCATCAGTTGTGTATCTATTTGCATGATGAGTATGAGGGTATGAGTATTCAATCACGAGACCCGATAGTGGCATGGCGTTGACATTATTGAGAGTGTACCCGGCGCATGAAATCTCATCAGTCCTCACTCTGTAAACGAACAGAATATTCTTATTACATTCTTGATGAATACAAGCTGTGAATCGATTTCTATGTCAGGTTTTAACTTCAACTAAGGACTGTTTAACACAAGCAACTTTTTGTCGCACGGTTGTCGCTGAAATTAGGAATTGGCTTCGATCTCTGCGACTGTCAACCATCAGACAAACCATTTCGATCTCTCGATCTCATGAGACATAGAAAGTGGATGTATCTTAGCTTATTGGAGAAGGGTATGAACAAAAATTACTCCAAAGGCAGGTTTCAGTTATATTTGTTCTTGTTTTCGTCGAAATCAGTAGGAAATTTGCTATCAGAATAACTAAAAGTTATAACATATTTCGCTATAATATTCAAATTCAGCACTAACATTCCAATTTCCTATTTTTGTCTCGCTCTCTGGTCTTTGTACAAGACATGTAAGCTTATTTGATAGACATGGAAATCCCAGCATCCTATTCAATCAGCTCATCGATAAAAGTGGTCGATTGCGTAATCTATTCATGGCACAGGTCAACACATTTTCACGAAGTGACCACTTTCGGAATTGAAAATTCACTGAATAATATCTCAATTTACAATTTTAGGTGCGGGTTAAACATATGAAATCTATAGTTAGGGTTTCTCGCAACTTCATATTTGTGTAAAATAGTCGACTAATTTTAAGACCTAATAAATGTTAATTGACCTCCTAAATAGACATTTTATCTATAAGTCCATAGGTACTCGTGAAATATTCCACGCAAACAGGTCATCAACTTGTTTACGTAGGTTGTTTAGTGCCTTGTTATTTTTACATAATGAATAATTTTGATACTTTTTACTTAATTGATTTCCTTTGAAGTTAAATCTCAGGCCTATAAAATTATATTTGTCCTTTTCGTCAACTTATTTCAGCACAAGTAAGAAATGTTCAATAAGCCTACTGGGCCTATGGGCCTGTTTTTCAAGCACTGAAAATAAAATCAAACAAACGAAGTCTTCTGAAAACACATAGCAAAACAATCTTCACAAACATTTTTTCAAATTTATCAAGTGCAAAACCATCGAGGTGGTCTATGGTAAGAATTACTAGCATTTCCTTTCCCTAGGTTCTATGCCTCCTTCAAAATATTCACCAATAGTAGATAGTTTACCACAGAAATAGCCTCAGTTTTACATGGTCTAGAAGTTCTTCTAACTTCTCTCTCTCGGGCGAATTCAGATCAGTTCTGTCATGTTGCTTTTTGACAGCCTCGTTCAATTTCTCTATGTTGAACTTAATCAATCCCATGTTTTTAATTTCGTACTTGAGGGCATGTACCTAGATGGTGAAATGACTCAGCCGCCTCCCTCAAACTTTGAAGAAAAAGCTCTTGATTGAAGTACTTATGAAATATACCTTAATAATACTAATCAGTTTCTGATGGTTTAGGTATACTGGTGCATTTTTCTTTTGTACTCGAGTTAACCGAGTTTTGTTGGAGCATTTTACTGAGTTATAACTGAGGTTTTAGAAAACCTCAGCATACCGAGTTAATTTCCGGCCAACTCGTTTAACTGAGTTTCTTGAAAATCTCAATTGACAACACATGGTCTCATTCGGCATGCATCGTCGGAATACATGCTAACCGTCAAAATCCCAATGAAAATATTCCTGCTTGCTACCATAGTAGTTTTATGCGCATCGTGATTCAAGAATGCATTGACATTAAGTTGACTATTGCGTATCTTTAGAAACATGTAAATGCAAGTCCGCGGTTTTTCATGTTTTTTTCTACTGCTGACTATTGAGTGTCCCGCCTTTGGTAGTAAAAAAACATGGCCACCATGATATAACTCTAAACTAATTTCATCAATCAAGTAAAAGTAGGCTGTACATGCCTTATCATGTTTCTGTCTGATTCACCGTAAATTCAGATTTCTGAAAGAATCAAAACATGAAAGTATTTTTAAGTATCATAAATATCGTAAATAATTGACTTGTGCAAACAACACAATTTCACGTATATGTGTATGAAATGATTGAGCGCCGAATACACAATCCAGTTGGATATTGATAACAAGGAAGTCTCAGAAAAGTTGAAACGCTTACAACTTTTGCTGAGATATGGTAGTTGTCTCAGTTGAGGGTCTCAGGGTTGTTCACACTTGAGATAAGGATCGTGGAGTCTGTCTCACAGGCTTCTCTCAGACGCTTGAATGAAGCTTGTCTCAGGACCGTTCACACTATCTCTCAGCAAACGTGGTGAGCCTCCCTCTGGTCGCCCCACACAAACGACAACGAATGAAGTTAGTGGGTCTAAGGCATGTCTCAGGACTTTTCAGACCACGTGGAGTTCGTTGCAGCATAATTTTGATTGACTTTTGAAATCGACGACGGAAACTATAATATTTGCGTTCATTAGATGATTGCCTGAGTCTCAGGCCTCATGTGTAAACGTAGCTTTAGACCTGTGCATTCGCTTCTCTAGCAAGCAATAGTCTGAAGTACGACTGACACCAGGATTATTTTTTCATACTTGATCTGATCTCCTCTTGCTGTAAATTAAGCATCAAACGTGCCCATCAATATGTCTATTTCATACTCGCCAAATTAGCAATCACTGGGATCACAGTTATAGTTGAAGTATGCTTAAAACAACGACTATTAGAAAAATGTCTTTGAAAAAAGCCTCTAAAAACATGCCCAAGAAACGATGGTGCAATTGCATGTATATAGCAGGGATGATGGAATGTCAGGTTCAAAAGCGTGGTTCTAAACCCTGATTATAAAGAATAATTTGAAACAAATGTCAAAGCACTGTTTTTTTAACACGCTTATGAATCTGATTTATACTGCTATTTTCATAAAATCATGTCAACTACCGGTATTTCAATATCGGTATCGAAATCTGAAAACCTGATGGCTTGAAATTTAAAATGCCATTTATTGTTGCAAGACCGATAACCGGCAAGACCGGCGAGAGCATATACGCGAAATACGTACCAGCATGCCTAATCTCATTATAATGCATACGAAAATCTGAAGGATGCCATAACACTTCTGAGAGGTGTCCCACCTAGCACTTCACCGACAAGAAAAGGCTTCAGACAAATAGGGCTGTGCGCGAACATCATTTCACTCGAATGCTTCGTTCGAATGCCTTCCGCTCGAATATGTGTGCAAAACTTCGATTTTATCAAAGTTTGAGTGGTGAACCATGACAGTTCGCTACAAATTTATGCCATAATCCAAGCTTGCTTTGCACATTTACATGCATGTCACAATAGGAAGAAATTCATCTTTCTGAAAATGTACGGGTATTTCTATTCTGAATTCCATGCAGTTATTGTCTTGGCCATAGACCATTACTAGTTGCTGTTGCTTTCACACTCCATATCAATTCGTCAGAAATAAGCGTTTGTAACCACCCTTTAGTTATTAATTATAGACCCAAGTTTTGTAGTTAACCGCACTTAACAACACGCACATGCAAGGAGCTCACCCATACAAACCCATGCGCGTGAGTAGTCTAACCGCACCCGTACTTATGTATACCGTACAATCATCCATCACAAGTCATGATGCGATCACCATTATATTCAAGACAAAAAATTGGATACCTAAAAAATCAATTTGGTCAATAAAATGCATCGGCAACCTTGATTCCTCGATCGCACTCGCCCGACCCAGGAATCGAACCGAACTGCTCGCGGCGGTGTAGATGATCTCACACCTTCTACCAAGCTTGGATTCCTCTTGTACCGTCAGCGTTGCCTAGTCATGGAGGTGCGAGTGTGCACGAGGAATCAAGGGTGTTGATGTCTCTTATTGACTTAATAGTTGTCATTCTCTTTAGATATTCAATGTACTGGGTCAGAATTGTGTTGTCAGAAAAAAATTATGCCCCAATCCTGTGACATGCTGCGGTCAACTTTAGGTCGCTATTTTCTAATTCACTTCATTTATTGACTTAATGCGATTACTAACTTATTGAAGTACTTTTGCTGAGTACCTTGCAACAAGAATACTCCAATCATTTGAAGAAATTTTTAGAATAATGCATGAAATTGAGGAAAAGTCATTTAGTTCTACATGTAAATCATTTTCGCTGTCTAGACACTACGCACGTACTTATTTGTCTAAAGTGGACAACGACATGTCTGCATCATCGATGAACTAAATACATATTATCAACGCTGTGATTTGTACTTGTAAGCGGGGAGTAGCATTGATAGTATGAGACAGTAGCTGCGAGTAGATTCTGTTCGTAAAGAAATGCGATGATTTTAGTATTGAAATATATCGCTCGTATATCAATTCATTCGAATAGTAGCAACAGCGCCGCTCGAATGCAGCGTCGTGATACTATTCGTGTCCAGCCCTGGAACACATGTTTCTCTAAATCATCGTCATCCAAACGAAAGATTGCTGAAATGTCAAGAGATATGTTAATAGCTAAGCGTACAGTCGGTCTGAGATAACTCGTCAGAGCTCTGCATAAAGAAGGCCCGAAGTCGTCCTAAAATCGTCCAGAAATTGGACATGTGCCGAACTAACGCAAACCTGTCAGTTACTTAACCAGCCGACGAACTAGTGTGAAGTTTGCCCTGCACGAAAAAGAACCGCAAAGTCGGTTCAAGAAAGACTGCTGACATTTTATAGCCCAAATTCAAGTCAATGGCTGACATTTAGGCTGGATAACGGCAATGTTGCTCAGTAATGGTTGACACTGCCGTTACTGAACTTGTTGACTCATAAGACTTGTACACGTTTTATACAAAATAATCGCCGGATGCAATTTATGCCTACATCAGTGCCGAGGAAACAACTTCAGAGCCCAGCAAAAAAGAAAGATCTTGATGAGCTCATTGAACTTTTACTCAAACAGATATGGATTCCATTTGGCGTGCATAGTGATAGCCAGAAATCTGAATTAAATAGTCTTCACATGAAATGACAATAAGTTTATTGCGATAAGAAGTCAGAATATGCAAACACTTAGTGAAATATTGTTTATAATGTAATTCAATTTATAATTTGTCAATAAATTTAGTTTCAATTTTCGATTATGAAATAGTACCATTACCTGTTGTACTCGATACATCATTTACCTGTATCTTGTTTCGCTTTAGAGAATAGATAAATCGATGGAAAACGTCGCGAAATCCTTTGCAGCTTCCATAGTATAGTAGGAAATTCATTGCGTAAATTGAATTATATGAGATAAAGCCAATATGCATCAGAAGTAAAAATGTGCCTTCATGATATCCAACCGCCATCATCCAAAATTCCAAAGAGTGGAAAATGAGTGGAGGGCAAAAGCATAGGCATTGAAATATGCCAACGAAAAACATCATTTTTACCGAATCCACCGCCTCTTTTGTCTGCTGGTCATATTGGCTTGCTCCTGTTTTCTTGCCATCATGTCTTGTCAAAGTATAAATCAAAGTAATAGTTGACAAAATCAATTGAATTGCAAAAAGTAGATATATCAACAATGAAAAATCTACATATAATTTGAATATTGCCGAGACATAAACATCATCGTTGATTTCGCTGCAAATGCATCCATCAAATCGGTATAACGAGAAATAAAGCCTCCGAGGGACAACCAAAGCAGTTATGACGATATAGGAAGCAATGATAAAGGCCTTCTGATTAACAAACCGCATTTTATGAGGCATAATAACAAGGGCAAATCTTTCAAAAACCATTGCAACAACTGAATACCAACTGAAATCTTGAAACGCTTCTGAAATTAGATTATGAATGGAGCACGTGTAAACGTTTTTGCTAACAAATGACCTCGCATATTGTAAGTTGTACCAAACAGCGAACATTCCCATTGGCATTCCAAACAGGTCACAAATTGCAGTAACAAAGAAAAAGAATCTTGTACTCCTCCGCAATCCTTTATATCTCTTTAGAACGATAACCGTGCAGATATTTGCTAAAGTTCCGAAAATCATTATTGCCATTGCAAAAGCAGCTGCTGCTAATCGTATTTTGATGTAGGGACTTTGATTCCATCTAGGAAAGTTGATTGCAAAGCGGGTTTTAATCATTCCATTCCAAATATTTGAGTAGTTTTCATGTTTACAATCAATAGTATTATTCATGCTTCGTTAAAGTTTGGATATGACGATTTGCGAAACTTTGTTCAATCAGAGTAATGTTATAAATAGTTTCTGTGCACGAATGAAATGTCATCAATTGTGACAACGTGCTACGATTGGAGAAGCTCGTATTGTGTGCAATAATGTCTTTCCTTGTGTCATTTCTTCCATGTTTATCTATCTCTCTGATTAGTGTGCAGACATGAGCAGATTGAATCGAAATGGTCTAACAATTGGAATGCACGCATCACAATATTGTATTCCAAATGCATGTTTGAAACATGTTCGTTAAACGACTTTATCTTCCATACATATGAATCTCAAAGATATCTTAATGATAACTTGCATACAACAGTCACTTGTTGACCGCGACATCTGAAGATGTTAAACTTTTTCTCTGAAGATGTTAAACTACATCGAATTCATTAACAGGAATCAGTTGGTGCCCTCGACATGCGACCATTCTCTGAAGATGTCAAATCTACCTCATGAATTCATGCTACATTAACCCCATTATGACCGGGCGATTTTTCGCGTTGTAGGACTGGGGGTGCACTGCCCCCCTCAAATTTCCATGTTCGGTTGGATAAAACTTTTTTAAAACAGGGTCAATGGATATTTCGGGTCTCCTCTTTGAAATGATGACTGCTTTGCATGATTCGAAGACCTTCATGCCAAAAATCTAAATTTAAAGTTTGAAAGTTTAAAGTTTAATTAAATTTAAAGTTTCATTTTTTTCATTTTTGAATTGATGTATCTTTTTGACTCTTCAAGAATTGTTCACTTCGACTAAAGTATTTCTGCAAACTTTTGCTCATCATCTTGCTCGTCATCTTTGTCACACTTCCGTTCAATTTTCGTCACCATAATATTATGTGTAGTTAGAAAATATCACAACTAATCATTCCTGTTACATCTGTTCATGCATACTATAGGTGTACATGTACATGTGCACTACATAAATAATTCTACATGTGCAGTATAAACTACATAGGAGAGATATGAGAGCTCCTAGGGGCTTACGTGTGTGCTGATATGTATGTACGAGCTACAAATACACTAATTAATTAACACTATTAATTAAGCCTATATCGGATATTGCTGCGTTGCTAATAATCAGCTCGCCATACGGGCTCTTTTTGAAGCCATTGTTCCTGCGCAGTATGACACTGTTTCAGCGTCATATATTACCCGTTTCAATCATTGCCTCATGTGCGCGCGCAGAGCACGAGTCGAGGCGCAAGAAGGGCTCCGATTTAAGTCACTATTTTTAGCAACTAGGGAAATTAAAGCCGACTGTGTCAATTTGTGTGAATCACACTGAGCTCTCAATGCTCGAATTTGAGAGAGGCAAAGTCAGACTGATGACACAGAAAAATGTACTGCTCAGTACAACCCGAAAACATTTGTAACGTACTGACTAATGTCAACGATTACAAGTATATTTTGCTGCGAGAGGGCTTATTGGGATCTATTGGGATTATTGGGATTGGGGTGGATTTTTGGTAGCCCAATCCCAACGGCAAGCCTGCATACACCGCTACATGTACATCACATGTACCATTCTGCAAGTGCAATGTACATGTTATCACTTTGTGAGATCTGATGAATGTGTGTGCAAACAATCTTGAATTGCACATGCACGAATATTATGTAAATATGATACAGAGACATTGTATCAATAATCAATGCTACTCTAAATGAATCTCTACTCATCAATTTTCTAAAAAGGCTTTTTTTAAAAATGACCTTTGTAACTGACCTAATGGTAAGTCAATTTTGCCCAAAGTTTTGATAAAACGTCAACATGCATACAATCTAGAAGTCAGAAAAATAGACATCTATCTGACTTATTTTAGCAGATAAAATGACAATTGATAATGGGAGCACTTTTTGCCCTCCTCCCAGGTCCGGATGGAGTTGAACACATGAGCAGGAATCGGCTGGCTTTTTGAAGGAGAAACATATTATCCATCATGATAAATAGTGAGCAACGGGTAGAGCGCTGTTCGTCACTCGCATCCGTCTGTACCCGTACATATGTATGTAGGCGAGTAAATGCATCTATACAGAGAAAGATCACTGTTTTCTTTAAGACTTAGCATTGTTTTTAGAAGAATTATGATGCTCAATTTATGCTTCGGTCTTCTGAAGTGGTCATCATTTGATTGTTGGTTTCTAATTCACTTCCTTAATTGAGTTAGTACAATTGCTCTGCTGTCTTAATGCATATTGGTCATTTACTGACCAATACAATGAAACAATTCATTGCTATCTGATTAGTACTTTTTGAATGCCTTTTGGTGAGCATTCCACGGCAAGAAATCCAAATCACCAATATTCCAATATATTCCACATAAAATATATAAAATCGATAGCCGACAATTGAGAAACGGTGAACGACTAATATAGTCTGCAACATGGATCTGTCGTAGTGCATTGAATATCTAAAGAGAGAGAATGACAACAATTAAGTCAATAAGGGACACCGAGACCCTTGATTCCCCGATCGCACTCACCTGACATAGGAATCGAACCGAAGTCCGTGGTGTAGACGAGCTCACACCTTCTTCAATAGGCCACGCTGACGGCACGAAAGGAATGCGAGGTGTGGCAGTAGTCATCCCCAAGCGAAATCAACAGTTCATTGTCCTATTATCATGGACAGAATACTTCCAGCATTCACATTGCATCGAGACAGCGTGTCAGCATGTCATTCGACTACGTCACAAAATAGATTGACAACAATGGTTTACATCACAGATTTAGACAGGTCATCTCTTCTTCTATTTGCCCAGAAAGGAGGATGTACGGAACCGCTAATGAAATGGCACAATCTGCTGACATAATACTATGGCAATCGGACAGCGAGCTGCCAGTTCAACATTAAACACGCTACATTGTGCGACGTTTCAGCCAGCGACTGCTGTCAACCGGATCACGCGGCAAAGAGACACAGGCAATGTCAAGTTCTACAGAGAAGTTTTGCGAACGTTCGTTTTGTTCGCAATCTTTCTAATAATGATCGGATGGCCCAACATTATCGAGAAAACATTTGCGCAATGATCTGAGTTCTTCGAATCTGAAGAAGTCGAGACGATCAGAGGATTTTGGAGGAATTCACAGCAATCCGCAGGCGACGCACGACCATTTTATCTATCTCTTTAAGGCATTTATCATTTCCTTCCCCCCCACTAGTAAGTTCTTGCATGTGCCATCATTTTGAATCATTTTGTACTTCTAGAAAAGTGACACGCTTTAACAATCCAATTCTATTGTCTACAGTGTGGTCTAGTCGTATGACATGCTTTTTATACTGACGAGATGCTGTTTTATGATTGTCAGTTCATCAATTAAAATATTGTGCATATTTCTCTTGGAACACTTTTAAAAACGCGACAGTCAAAGCTGTTGCTGTCTACGGTTCCCAGTTGGTATGTCTGTTGTTTATGATATCTATGTAATAAGTCGCAATGATGTGAAGCTATTGTTCGTCTCGCCTCGACTCGAACAGTTACGCATAAGTTGAAAATGATCAATTATATTAATGTGAGGACTACTGAAAAATGCCATTGTCTGCAGAAAAACAACAAAAATTGTACCTTCTCAATATCTACCTTCAATTTTGACAACTGCTATAGGGCCTACTGATAAATGACTGTCATGATCAATGCCGTCTGAAAATGTCTGAAAATTTGTGCAATTGAGTCATCGGGGACTGATTTCGATCAATAGAATGTTCTAATTGCAGTGCATAGATATCACTTGGTGGAACACAATAGTTGTCCGTCTCATGCATATTCGAAATATCTTTAACGACCCGCCGGTGCCCGTGAGGAAGCTTCTCTCTACTCGTACCCACCCGCACGGCTATTCCAGCTTTACGGGCGCGCGCGATGATTCCAGAAATTATCCACTGTGTCATCAGGTCAACAAACATCACTTTTTTAAATTATTGGTGATGTTGCAATAGGTATAGTGTCTGCTAGTGAGCATGCAAAATTCCAGGTCTTAATTCACTTTACTTCGGCTTTGAGAAGAAAAAGTGCCAAAAAAATTTCGAGCTGAATTTCATTCTTGATATTCCTCCTAAAAAATGCCGGTAGCATGCTGCATTTTCCTGAAGTTGTAATTGATGAACTACATGCATAATATCGGAATATTGCATTGATCAGAAACGAAGGCAAAATGATTTTTGTAGATGTGCAAGAGATCGTCGCTCGAGTGTGAGGCCCATTTTCGCTCGGACG
Source organism: Prostheceraeus crozeri (assembly GCA_907163375.1). Lineage (NCBI taxonomy): Eukaryota > Metazoa > Platyhelminthes > Polycladida > Euryleptidae > Prostheceraeus > Prostheceraeus crozeri. Next base: position 97,614 of record CAJQUW010014586.1, on the reverse strand, counting down.
TGACTCTCCGAATTCACCACAAGCTTGAGAACTGTAATGCAGTTTACACGTCGCTGACTATCTAAATTTGATGTAAATGAGATGTGGACAAGTCGAAGTGAAATAATAGCATCTAAAGATTGACATAGTGTTGAAATAGAAATCTTAATTCAATATTAGGGACATGAGAATCTGCAAATTTGCAGTCGAATCGAATCCAATCACTCAAAACTTACATAGAGATACTATATCTTATTTTCATGTGCAATTTACTTACTGTAGTCCAACTGTGCATGTAAAGCGAATGCGAAAAAGTCCTGCCAGAAGGACATAATAATCAAGGACACAAAAGGATATAATAAACCAAACTGTGCCCAATATGTGCCCAGCACATGTAACTTTTTTCCGCTGACTTTTCGTGACCAAATGCACCCGAATCGGTCACATTCAACACGACAGATATGTGACTTTATGTGACTAATTTATTCACATTCAGATGTGATTTCTACAAGTAAATGTCCAGCTTACATGATTTATGTTTCTTCCAATTATAGTGATGATTCAAATCCACCAGACTTTTGAGAGCAGGACATCTGCCTCTAAATTCTATTGAGTTGTAGGTTATGGTTTAAACGTGACTCCACTTCCTAATGAGAAGAAAAGACATTACTTTCAATTAAGCAACTTATGGATGGAACAGCAATTATATACAAAACATTAGTTGCACATGCTATAGCTGTAACACTGTAAACCGTCAGCTACCAAATGAAATAAATTTCGCTGCGAACTTTCGCTGATAAATGAAGATTGTTTGGCTTTTCCGCATACCAGACTTTGTTCATCTGGTAGCGGCCGCTTTGGTGAAAGCCGACGGTCTGGTAGGTATTTTGCCACCATACCTTAATGCGGCAGCCAAATGACCTTCAATTTTATTGGTTACTATCTAATTTCTTTTGTCTTCATCTGGCGGCAATGGTGATTCGTTGCCAGATCATCTGGTTGTCATGGTCCTAAATTTTACGGCAACAAATATTTACTTCTTATATTCTACTGCATATAGAATTTAGTCATACAACTTCCTATATTGACTACTCATCCTACTTATAAAGTGACAGCAGTTGATTTGCTACATATCTTTAAACGGCAGTCGTATTTCACATTTCCGATTTTCATACATGACGAAAAGTGCAAGACTATTAACATCAGCCGATCCAACATCTCCTCGTCTCCTGTCACTATCGACAATGCCCTCATGAGTGAAGACTCCGATGCCAAGCTCCTTGGGATTTTCTATGTAATGACAAGTGGACTCTTCAGACGGACATGATGATCACTAAGGCAAAAATGAACATGCTTCTGGTTAAATCACTGTGGCTAGAACGCACATTTTGGAAAGCATACCTTTCCTATGTTTTCTCCGTCCTCGTCTACTGCTGGCCGAGCCTCTGTGACATCCCTGCTTCCACCATGGCCAAGATACTGAGCATGGAGAAGAGAGCTTTCAAATGGGCCAACATTTCTTTCTCCTCGGCATCAGTGGATCAGCGTCTTGATCATATTTGTGTGAAATTCTTAAAGAAAGTCGCTCATAATCCTGTCTCCCATTCTCTCGTGCCCTTTTTCATGTTCCGCAAACACCTTGAATCTCTTAAGACATGCCCGTCGACTCTCACCACCTCTTCAAATTCGCCAATCTAGTCCAATACAATTATTCGCTTCTCCTCGCTGATCTGATCATTGTATTCTCTCTGCATGGCTTCAAAATTTCTATTGTAGCCTAGTACGGCTCTGCATTAGGAAATAAAGTTGATCATAATTATTATTCTTTAATACATGAAAGGTGAATGACCTGTCTGAAGTGGAGTGGAATATAATTGAGATCCCATCACTTCCTTCTACCCAACTCCGAAAATGTTCAACTCCTTTTACTGAAATGACTAAATTCATTTGGATTAAAAATAGCTTCAGTGCAACCACATTCATTTACATATCTCAAACTCAATTTTATTTGTTTTTATATGAATGACAAATGCATTATCAGAATGGATTGATTGTTAGCTTAATTATAAGTTCCATACTTTCTTCTATTCATGGTTGTAGACTTATTGATTATTAATACAACCCTTCAGACTTCCGTGTAATATAATCGAATTCAATATTGCAGTTTTGACACTTAAATGCCAACATCGTGGGAATACTACTTATAATGCAGTGATGAGTACCATGCAAAGTAAGAGCGACATATATTGACAAAATGCCTCAGATCACCATTTTTCAAATTGCGAAATTCGTGTTTGAGTTGTAATTCAATTTTTATGAGCATAATTTCATGAGAAACCTGATGCTTCGTAGATTAAATAAAAATAATGTCACTCTCCTAAATGGTGTTAGTTTTCGCCTGCTGTCTTCACAGTATAATATTCACAATACTGTAGGCCCACAATATAATTTGAGTGATAACTTGAAAAACAATGAAAATATTTTTTAGTCATGGTACATCTTAAAAGGCTGTTGTTGATTGAACACTCATATATTGATAAAGCTATTGCACAATTCCCCTTTGTAACCATTTCATTTTGAAGTAATTATCTGTCTATAATATACTAGGGCCTATGCGGCTAGGAAGCATCGTTTTTGAGACTGACACATTTATGGAGCGACATATAATTCATGGAATGAAGATGTCTAAAACCTGCAAGAAGTACCTCAAATAATTCGCAATTCATGTTTCGTACTGTTATGTGCATCATTCAAGCCGTTGGCTACACAGCTGTTGAATTGTCATGAAAATAACTTAAAAATGTTGCGCCTACTAAAAAATGAATTGTAAATTTGAAGTATATCATAAATCATTCCATAATGCAAACTTTGAAAATCACCATGTAAATCATGACAAAGCGTTGAAAATTACCAAAGTTTTAAAGTATTATTTAGTTTAAGACAATTTCAAAAGTATCACAACCGCCTGAGCATCAACCAATACATGGTATCAACAATGCAAAACTTGAAATGAGTCTAAATTAACTACAACTATTGTTAGAATTAGAATTAGACAGTCTTGTGGATCTCAAACATGCGTATAAGTCATCTATTTGTACATCGTGAAAAGGAAGCAAGAATATTATTAAAAACAATCATCACGGGATGAAAACAAATATTATATAATAATAAATATATATAAATATTATATAATTGCAGCTACCTAATATTTTTGGGTCGGTCAGAATATCAGTCCCCCTGTCCAATTTTTCAAAAACCAAAATAATCTTGGGTCATTCCACATCAAAACGTCAAATGGCTTGTGGAGAAGGCTTTCAGATTTTCATGAAAAAAATAAACAAATAAACTTATGATTTATCGTACATACTCAAACATTCGTATTTCAATAGCATATCTAGTATATTTTCTCACATCAGCAGGCAATGAAGCTGGTTCTCTTCCGAGGTAAATAAATTTTGATTAACATTGATCTCATGTTTCGTTGTTGACTTACATTGTCGTTAAAAGTAAAAATGCATGTTAATAGTTTCTCACAGACGTGTGAGTGCAGGTAGTGATAGCAGGTAAAAGGATCTCAAGTTAAACAGATGAAAATCCCTTTCAGATACATGGTCAACAAAGTAAAATTGACCAATCTTGACCGGCCGGTCGAAGACAGTCAGAGACTTGACTGGTACCCGACCGGTCGACCGGTGCCACCCTGTGCCAGACAGGTCTGGTAGCTGATACGAGACAGATAGATAAAGCATATTGGTGACAGGCACTTCTTCGGTTTGTTAGAGTACGGTTTGTAATTCACTCTTCATTCACTTTCAAATGATCTGGTAGTGCTTAATTCACTGTCTCAATACAAAATTCATGTAATGGTGTGTTATTGAGCGCCACTTTATTTCAAATGATGCTCAATAACAAGTAGGTAAACTGATGCAAAGATCATCACCTCAACTACACACAAATGAAGCAATCGGTGGCTGTGGCAACATTTATATCTGTTTTTACTAGTAAAAATGGTTGATTAAACCATCTACATGTACACATGAATTCAATTTTGTATGGAGTCACTTCTCAGGACATCGATTGAAGATTCTATTTCGAAATAGGACGTCATTATGTGACTTCTCAAAGTTTGTAATTCTCAATTTAATAAACACGTTGACCATTGACATGAAGCTCATTTGCTGCGCGCTGTGTAGACAAGATAACACAATCTCACTTGCAACAAGATAATGCAACTTCCGAAGATTAAACGAAAACATTGTGACACATTTTTAAATTTACAATCACTCCCCTGATTAAAACAATCTTTACTCAAACCGAGTTCAAAATGATATAATCTTCTTGCCAATGATATTATTGATCATCTTATTATCATCATTCTTTACATCATTATTCTATCATCTTGCATTATTCTCATTAAGTTCTCGTTGCATATGCATGATTTATGCTGATTCATCATCGGTCACATGCAAGTCATATGCGACCAAATGTGACCAATGTGACGAATATGCGTCGGGTACATTATTGGTCACATATTCGGCACAGTTTGGTTTGCAGTGTGGGCAAATATCGCATGCAACAGACATCAGTGCATGCGTGTTTCAAGGATCGATAATTATCCCAAACGCTTTCTCCAATCTACTTTCGTACCTTAAATCAACCATCACAGGCAACATCACAATTAAATCTGCAGATGACACATATCTGATTGTACCGCCGGAGAATTTCGATACAACAGCTGTCGAGTTGCATCACATAAAGGAGTGGGCATTAAATGAAAACCTCAACTTCAAAGAAACAAAGTCGAAAGAAATAATCTTTCAACGACCCGGAACAAGCACGGACCCGCCACATCTTCCTAACATCAGAATAATAACATAAGTCACAATTCTCGGTGTCACCTTCACACGAAAACTGCATATGGACGCCAACGTGAGCAGGATATTAAAAAAATGCAACAAGAGCATATAAGCAATGAAGATAATGAAAAGTCAAGGAGCTAAAGTCAAAGCGCGTCAATGCAACTGATGTTAATTGCTTCTAATAACCCGCAACATCCACTCCACAGTTTTTGTCCGACAAAATCCAGTTTTTCAGGTCGCTTCATACAGCCAATTGTTCGAACTACACGTAGACGAAACATTTTTTCCCAAAGACAGCTATCATTGTCAATCAGACACATGTCGACTGACTTTGCTGATTATTATAGTATTACCTGACTTGAATGTATCACTTTCAAATGTATAGCCATGATTTTCATTGTAATTGAAAAATAAATATCTATCTCTCTCTCTCGCTAAGCAACATACACCCCATCAGATGTACTCAACAATGATTACCTACAAGCTTTTTTATGCTACTCCCAGCTGGTGGGGATTCACGAATGCAAACGAAAGGAGTATAGGATAGATCAATATCTGAAGCCAGGAGTACGGTACGTTAGTGCAAAACGGCGAACGCAAGTTCAATAGTTGAGAAAAGCGAAAAAAGATTGTTTATGAAAAAGACTGTTATAAAAAGAATAAACTAGCACGGGGGGGAACGTGCTCTATCGATTTTTACCACCGGAAACAGCACATGGCAGGAACCTAATACATAGGCTGCATCCACTGCGGAGAACACCCATCAATGCGATCAACGGAAATAACTTTATCCATCAAATGATTCATATTGATACTACTTCTTGTTGACTTCTTGTCCTCTCCCTTGAATATTTGCAATCGTTATGCGTGAGTCATTTCGAAATATAACATTTTATCATTATTTACTGGAGGAAATTCAAATTGATTGCCATAAGTCTTCTTTAAACCTACATAGATCACAGCGAATAAAGAAAATCGTTTGTTCTGGCAAGAAATCTGATGGGCCTGCTTTTCCACATATTCTAATAGACCTACATCCTTCACGTCCAAATTTAACAATGGGGATAATCTTTTATAATATTGCATTGCATTTCGATTTTCCACGAACATTTGACAACGACACCTAAACGATGGCGGATTCCAATGGTTGACAGTGTGTTTTGAGTAGATTCATAGTCACCGCGAATTTCATTTTTGTATAGATGTGAAATCGTCTTGAAAGAATGGTTGTCAACATATTTTGCGACTGCGGCAGGTTTCAGTAATTTGATTTTTCATCAAATCTTGTGACATTGACTTAGATCAGTGTCTGACTGATGAGCTGGAGCAATAAGCCATTGATCCTAATTTTTTTTCTTCTTATTTTAGATGAAATTAGGGACACTACCATCAAGCACTTCACCGACAAGGAAAAACGTAAGACAAATAGGGTTAAGAGTACATATCAGAGCTGTGCGCGAATATCATTTCGCTCGAATGCTTCGTTCGAATACCTTCCGATCGAATGCGTGTGCAAATACTCATGGTGAACCATGACACTTCGATGCAACTTTATGCCATAATCCAAGCATACATTGCACATCTACATGCATGTTGCAATAACAAGAAATTCATCTTGCTGAATTTTTTTTTGCTACTGAGAATTCTATGTAATCGTTTTCTTGTCCATAGGCCATTATTATTTGTTGATGCTTTCACACCCCATATCAAGTAGTCAGAAATGAGCGTTTGTTGACACCAGTACATTGTTAATAGTAGTCTTAGGTTTTGAAGAGCTTCGCTGATGAGTTGGGCACTTTTCGAAAAATGAATGTAATTTCGTGACTCGCAGGTATAGCGTTTTTCGACCCAGGAATCGAATAGAACGGCACGTGACGGTGTAGACGACCTCGCACCTTCTACCGACCTCGCATGCCTCTTGCACCGTCATCGTTGCCCACTGAAAAAGGTGCGACCTCGTCTCCACAGCGCGCGCACTTCGGTTCGATTCCTGCGTCGGGCGAGTGCGGTCGAGGAATCAAGGGTGTTGGTGTCCTTTATTGATATAAAAGTTGTCATTCTCTTTAGATATTCAATGTACTGCGACCATAGAAATTGACAACAATAAAACCTCCAGAATCGGAGTAGAGCTTCATGCAATACACAATAACGGCACATAAATCGCACTCATTTTCACTTAGATGCACCTGCCAACGTCTGTATGATTGGGTTAGAATCAGTCACATGTATAAATCGAAGCTTTTAATTGGTGGTTCATGCCCCAACTTAGTTCCCCCGGATGTGCCGCGACCTTGAGTCAATTTCCATTCTAGCGAACTTCAGATAAACAGTTTATTTCTATGACTGCGACATACCCTTGTCAATCTATTTGGTGACGCAGTCGAATGATATGCTGATGTGCTGTCTCGCTGCAATATGAATACTGTTTGCATTTTGTCAATAATAAAATGACAATGGACTGTCGAGATCACTTGGAGACGACTACTGCCTTCACACGCATTCAGCTGGTATCGACAGCGTGGCCTATTGAAGACGGTAGGGCTCGTCTCCACGTTCGACTTCGGTTCGATTACTAGGTCGGGGGAGTGCGGTCAGGATTCAAGTGGTGGTTATTTTTGTTTTTATTGACTTAATAGGTGTCATTCTCTTTCGATAATCAATGTGCTGGGACACACCTTCGTTGTCAGACAAAAACATATACCAGACTATTACTTCGGCATCTGAAGTGGTCAACTTTAGATCGCTGTTCTCTAATTCACTTCATTTATTGACTTAATGCAATTGCTAACTTATTAAAGTACTGCTTACATGTATGCCTACATCAGTGCCGAGGAAACGACTTTACAGATCAGTAAAAAAAGTTCTTGATGAGCTCATTGAACTTTTACTCAAAAATGATTATGGATTCCATTTGGCTTGTATGTTGTATGACGGTAGCAAGAAATCTGAATTAAATAGTCTTCACATGAAAATGACAGCAAGTTTATTGCGATGAGAAGTCAGAATATGCAAATATTTAGTGAAATATTGTTTTGAATGTAATTCAATTTATAATTCGCCAATGAATTTATTTTCAATTTTCGATTACGAAATAGTACCATTACCTGTTGTACTCGCTTCATCCTTCACTTGTATCTTGTTTCGCTTTAGAGAATAGATAAATAGATGGAAGGCGTCGCGAAATCCTTTGCAACTTCCATAGTATAGTATGAAATTTATTGCGAAAATAGAATTCAATGAGATAAAGCCAATATGCATCATAAGCAAATATGTGCCTTCATGATATCCAGACGCCATTATCGCAGATTCCAAAGAGTGAATAGTAAGTGGGGGACAAAAACATAGACATTGAAATATACCAACGAAAAACATCATTTTCACCAAATCCACCGCCTCTTTTGTCTGCTTGTCATTTTGGCTTGTTTTTGTTTTCTTGCCATTATGTTTTTTCAAAGTATAAATTAAAGTAATAGTTGACAAAATCAATTGAATTGCGAAAAGTAGATATGTCACCACTGAAAAATTTATATATAAGTTGAAGAGTGCCGTAGCATAAACATCATCGGTGATTACGCTGCAAATGCATCCATCAAATCGGAATCCCAAGAAATAAAGCCTCCGAGGGGCATCCAAAGCAGTTATGACCATATACGAAACAATGATAAATGCCTTCTGATTAACAAACCGCATTTTATGAGGCATGATAACAAGGGCAAATCTTTCAAAAACAACCGCAACACTGAATACCAACTAAAATCTTGAAATCCTTCTGCAATTGGATGATGAATGGAGCACGTGTAAACGCCATTGCTAGCAAATGACTTTGCATATTGTAAACTGTACCAAATAGCAAACATTCCCATTGGCATTCCAAACAGGTCACAAATTGCAGCGACAAAGAAAAAAAACTTTGTACTCCTCCGCAATCCTTTAAATCTCCTTAGAACAATAACCGTGCATATATTTGCTAAAGTTCCGAGCACCATTATTGCCATTGCAAAAACAGCTGCTGTTAATCGTATTTTGATATAGGGACTTTGATTCCATTTAGGAAAGTTGATTGCAAAGCGAACTGTAACTGCTCCGTTCCAAATATTTGAGTAGTTTTCATGTTTACAATCAATAGTACCATTCATGCTTCGCTAAAGTTTAGATATGACGATTTGCGAAACTTGGTTCATTCAGAATAATGTCATAAATAGTTTCTGTGCACGAATGAAATGTCATCAATTGTGATAACGTGCTACGATTGGAGAAACTCATACTGGGTACAATTATGTATTTCCTTGTGTGATTCCTTCCATGTTTATCTATCTCTCTGATTAATGTGCACCGAAATGAGCAGATTGAATCGAAATGGTCCAACAATGGTAATACACGCACCACGATATTGTATGTCAAATGCATGTTTGAAATGCTCGTTCAACGACTTTATCTTCCATACGTATGAATCTCAAAGATATCTGATTGATAACTTGCATACAGCAGTCACTTGTTCTCCGCGACATGCGACCACTCTCTGAAGATGTTAAACTGCATCGAACTCATTAACAGGAATCGATTGGCTTTCTAAAGGAGAAACATATTATCCATCATGATGAATAGTGAGCAGCGGGATAGAACGCTGTTCATCATCCGCACCCGTTTGTATCCGCACACAGGCATGTAGGCGGGTAAATGCATCTATACAAAGAAAGATCACTGTTTTCTTTAAGACTTAGCTTTGTTTTTTAGAGGTATAATTATAGCCTACTCAATTTATGATTCGGTCATCTGAAGTGGTCATCATTAGATTGTTGGTTTCTAATTCACTTCCTTAATTGAGTTAGTACAATTGCTGACTTGATACATATTTACTAGCCAATACAAAAAATGAAAAAAATCATTGCTATTTGATTAGTACTTTTTGAATGCCTTTTGGTGAACATCTCATGGCAAGAAATCCAAATCACCAATATTCAAATATATTCCACATAGAATATCTGTAAAATCGATAGCCTACAATTGAGAAACGGCAAACGACTAATTTAGGTCTAGGTCTTCTACAGCATGGATCTGTCGTTGTGCATTGAATATCTGAAGGGAAAGAATGACAACGATTAAGTTAATAAAAGACACCGACACCCTTGATTCCCCGACCGCACTCACCTGACCCAAGAATCGAACCGAAGTCCATGGGGTGGACGAGCTCGCACCTTCTTCAATAGGCCACGCTGACGATACAAAAGGAATGCGAGCTGTGGCAGTAAACATCTCCAAGCGATATCGACAACTCATTGTCCTATCATTATGGACAGAATACTACAAGCATTCACATTGTATCGAGGCAGCAAATCAGAATATTATTCGACTGCGTAACACAGTAGATTGACAACAAAGGTCTGTCGCAGTACATTGTCCTCGGGAGACCTTGGCTTTTTTACACCCACTCAGACCCGCCTAGATCGATGTCAAAATATTAGGAAAGCTGATTTTTAGTAAAGCAATGACGTTTTGTATAGCAGGTCGATATATCTAATCCTTGCAGCCTTTTCAGCAGACTCATGCGAAAATAATGTCTTTTTATTAGTTGTGCTTGCTGTCGGTTTTATGATGCCTTCTGTTCTATTACGATGTTTTTTTAATGAAGTTGATTTTTTCCATGCAATAGTACCCTTACATGTGACCAGTTTTTCAAATTTGATCCATGCCTATCTGAAATAGACCTAAAATGAACCATGATTGCAACATTTTTTGACTCTCAAAGTAGCTGAGGAGATCTCAAACTCGACAAATACTGCTGTGAGAACTTTGCCAACAATCTGCTTTTAGTGTTAACTATGAATGTAATGATAGCTTTCATTTTGATCATTGTTTCATGCAGAGTTGTTCATGCGGGCCGACCAGCCATGCACGATCATCTGCGAAAGGAAAATATTCACACTTTGCTGTCTTTTAACACAACGCACATGCACGAGCATGGTGCAAACAATGAATAAATGACTTCCACTCTTCACCCACCATCAATGGGAATTTCTATACTCTCTGAGACCTGCAGGGTTTCAGTGGACCCCCTTGGCGTACCTACCATATTTCTACTGATTCAATTGAAAATGAATTTCACTACGCAGCAGATTCACTGTCAAAAATAATGATTCTACATGGGCATGAGAAGTTGATATATCCTCAGCACAAAAGGTGTAATAGAAAATATTTCTGTTTGGCTCCGGTGTGCACTGGACCCCCACAGGTCTCTGAGGGTAAAATATCTAAAGAGAATGACAACGATTAAGTGAATGAAAGCCAGCGACACTCTTGATTCCCGACCACTTACCTCATCCAAGAATCGAACCAAGCTCACACCTTCTTCACTCTCACGCTGACAGTACAACAGGAATGCGAGTGAAGGCAGAGGTCATTTCCAACCATAGAAATAGATTATTTATCTGAAGTTGACTGCTGAATGTCGCCGACATTCGGGGAACTAAGTTGGGGCATGAGGGACCAATGATTGGCTCAGAATAGCACATGTGCTTAATTCTAACCCAATCATTCATCGGTTGACAAGTGTATCTAAGTGAAAATGCGTGCGATCTTTGTGCCAGTATTGTATATTGCATGAAGCCCTACTTCACTTCTAGAGGTTTTCTTGTTATCAATTTCTATGTCTCCAAATGACATCGACAGCATTTTGTACTATTATTACACTGTAATCTGGCACCTCCTAAAATCAAAAGAAACTACATACTAAAGCCTCACACACTGAAATTTCAGGAGGCTATACTGAGACAGTAGGTTGGCATCCTAGAAGGTCAGTAACCTCCTAAATTCACTTTTCTCGTGAAACATGCATTTTTACAGCAAGTTGGACTTTGTTGAAATAATTTACACAGACCATATTCACTGTATTTTAGAAAAATATTATATGTTAAGCGAAATAAGATAAATTGGTTGTAATTTGTTTTAGTCAGTAACATTTCTTTAAAATTTTAGGAGGCTGTCCTGAAATAGGAGGCTGGCATTCTATTAAACGCTTGTCACTGCATTGCAAAGAAATTTACATTGTCACCATTCCCAAAAATTTGTAGTGACTGAGAAAGTTTCTCTTGATTGGCTATTACTTGAAAAATCCTCTTACATTGCGTGTAAAACAGGAGAGTGAAAAATTGTCAATTTTTGTTTCAAATAGTACGACATGATTTTCAATTAAACGTGTTAGCCATGTTAGTTTTGTGTGATGTTCTGTTGTAGTATTTGTGAAGTTACTGGAAGGAATCTTTATGAGTACTTGAAGCACGTTAGCAACCATTTAGCCCAACGCTAAAGGTAATTGAAATTATGTCTGTGATATCTACCCAGTTAATCGAAACTTATAAATCTTCCAAGAAACTTACAAGATCTTAGAAGATTTACAAGATTGGACTGTTATCTTGGAAGATTTGTAAGATAGGTCTGTTGTCTTGGAAGATTAGCCTGAAAGATCTTAGAAGATATGTCTGGGAACTGAAACTTGGAAGATTGGTAAGATTGGTCTGTTGTCTTGGAAGATTAGCCTGAAAGATCTTAGAAGATATGTCTGGGAACTGAAACTTGGAAGATTGGCAAGATAGAACTGTTATCTTGGAAGATTGACCTGTAATATCTTATAAGATATGTCTGGGAACTGAAACTTGGAAGATTTGTAAGATTGGTCTGTTGTCTTTGAAGATTAGCCTGAAAGATCTTAGAAGATATGTCTGGGAACTGAAACTTGGAAGATTGGCAAGATAGAACTGTTATCTTGGAAGATTGACCTGTAATATCTTATAAGATATGTCTGGGAACTGAAACTTGGAAATTTGGTAATACCACAGCGCCAGAGGAAGGACCCCGCAGCACCCGCAGTTGCGGTAAGCGCAAAATAATTTCATTAAGTTGAAATTTATGAATTACTTATAAAAAATTATGGAGAACTTTCAATGTGATCTGTGAACTTGTATAGTGATCATCAGGGGCAACAACCGGCCCCACTGACTCAAGTTGCGAACTATAAGAATGTTTGCATGCATAGAATTGAGATCAGTTTTTAGTCAATTGGTGCTGCTTCTTCTTGCTATATCGGCTAAGACGTTGGTTATTTTTTTATTGGATAATACTCAATCCTACACGTACATATTTCAAAACGATGTTCTTGGTCACTGTTGTAGCTAGTAAAATCGAGAATACGAAGTCAATGATCAAATCAGGAAATGGGAGCAATGTAAGTACTACGTACTGTACAAGTCTCATTATAGGACAAGTCAAACATTCAGAGCAGAAGCTATTCGGTTTGATAAAGACAAAACCCCATTATTATTGTGTTCATGGGTTTGCAGGAAGCAGTCCAGGCGCATTAAAAATAAGTGTGACGCATTCTATTCAGGTCACGTATGCTACACTACCGTCATCGATCAACCAGTTCTCCGCACTGCTGTTAACACGTTAACAGTGACAGCTTATGAGCAACGCATAAAGGAGCAGCGTGCATGATTCGGTTGTCGGTAACATCACCAGTGCTGTGACTGAGAAGTTTCTATTGCGTTGTCTACATTGCGGATTGTTTCAATTACTGTACAGAAATCAATTCATGCTACCGGTATTCGATGTTTATACTGCTTTCTCAGGAACATTGATACAGACTTTGGTTGATGTTGTCCTGAGTTTCTTCAAATTTCTCATCGTCGCTGAAGGAATTTAAGGACTCAAGGAACTGATGAAATTGCCACTCACATGATTCCTTGCAATAGAAATGTGGAGTCAAAGCTGAATCTACCGTGGTAAATTAAATGATCCAATTCCAGATCAAAGGTAAGAACATTTCACTGTGTCATAATTTACGCGTCCAACTAGGCCCTATGACAGATCCATAACTCGTGACAACTCGTGAAGTGATAATGACCAGGTCGCATCCCTTACACTAAGATAGAAGTAGAAATATATTTTCGCCAATACAATCACTGTACAAGATTCATGTACAAAAAGCGTAAACATATGTGCATGTGCATATTATATTCAAGAGAAGTACATTAGATATACTGTACCAGTGACTGTAGAGGTGAACGGTACTAGAGCAGTGTAGGCAGTAGAAACCTAGTCCCGCTGAGAGAAGTCCGATGTCAATCCACATTTCACACAAACGTCGGAAGAATATATCGCAATAAAAGTACGAGTCATGTATGCATGAACCCTAAATGCAGGGTCTAAACTAATTTATGCATTTGTAGAGTACATGAAGATCGGTTTAGAACAGTAAAAAGTACAGTATATCGCATAATATGCAGTTGGATCGATTCAGGATATCATGCAATTAAGGTAAAATTTGTAAATAATGGTGGAAAATTTGATATCCTTTCGAGTATTTTACCCAGTGAGCATATTTCTAACATTTTTAAGAATATTTTGTTCTTACTGACTTTTCTGATATATTTCGGCAATGTATTCCACTCTGTGGCACCGGAAAAGTCAAAATTTTTTTGTCATAGGCAAGTTCTGTAACATTGTATCGGAAAATTGATGGCATTTCTTTCCGTGCATGTTCCATCAAATTTATATTTACGAATACTTTTCAAAGATAAGGGCAGCCTATCATTTTCATATTTGAGCTTGTGACATATGCTGAGAACCTTATAACGATACATGCGATTAACTCCTAGAAAACTCTCAAAAACACTTAAATGAAAATTTAGGTGAGGGTTCTATGTGATGGCGAGTTCTATTCGAGGAAATGCGGTAGTCAAGCGAAAAAAGTTAACATAGCATGCTCATGAATAGAAATACACAATCACATTTAAATGCGCATAATATCATTGTATCTCTTGGTTTTCTGTAAATATCAACATGGTTTGTATTATTTTCATTTTTGAGTAAATAATAATGAATGCATGCAGGTTGAGGTAACTAGGTTATTAAAATGTAATAAAGGGGGCCCAAGTTGGAATTTACGATAGATTCCTTTAGAACCTCATGCTAGAATTAAAGCATCAATTAAGTTACAAGTAACATTTACATTAAGTTTTCAAAATTCTAAAATACAAATGTTCAGTCCACTTTCTGCACTTTTTACAGGGGAAATGGAAAAGAAGAGAGGAACATTGGAGGGGAAGATAGATGACAACGACAACATTATTAGGAGCTTCGGCTTCCTCGATTCCTCAGGGGAACTACTATCCGAACCAGAAATAGATGCACAGTCTCTTGGAACAGATGAGGAGCCACTAAGAAATCCTGATACAGAGGTATATCTTAGTCATAGAAAAAATATAATTAGACTATGGTGAAGGGACATCAATTCATTTTCAGCGAAATTAAGTCTGCTCCTGATGCCTACTCTTTAAAAATAAGAGTTGAGAATCTTGTATGCCGGCATATTCTTGAACTGTGGAAAATCTAGGTTTATTTGTTTGCGATAGAGTAACTAGGAACATATTACAATTCCGTGCACATTACTTTAAAGTATGGATGTCTGTTTCAGACTATATGAATACATTAATTTTCAATTATTTGTA
Organism: Prostheceraeus crozeri; assembly: GCA_907163375.1. Classification (NCBI taxonomy): domain Eukaryota; kingdom Metazoa; phylum Platyhelminthes; order Polycladida; family Euryleptidae; genus Prostheceraeus; species Prostheceraeus crozeri. The sequence goes on along the minus strand of CAJQUW010014586.1, from coordinate 82,274 downwards.
CAAGTGATGCGTTACAATTAATTGTTTCTTGATATTGTGATGTTACTTGAAACTTGATAAATGTTAAATGCACACTCCTGCTGGCGTATTTTGCAGGCACTATGTACTAGTGTTTAAAAATTACCGGTAATTTATTTTAAGTTACCTTACCGGTAATTTACTGGTAATTTATCGGTAAATTACCGGTAATTCATATTCAAGTCCGTATAACTTCAAATCGAGTGCACCAATATGCAAGACAATATCTCAAGACATTTTGCTGTAATAATGCACTGCTGATATTCAAAGCTAGATGTATCCAAAACGTCTGAATGGATTGAAGACAATTTGTGCACGAAGTTTTGAAAATATTCTATTTTTGTGAACAGCACCTGTACTATGAGACCATGGGAACTTAAATTAATTGCTGAGAGATATCTCACTTGTATGCATGCATAGTGCGTGATATCACAATATAGATACAATAATAAATTAAAGTCTTCTCATTGCCTCCTAATGTAAGATCAAATTGTCTCCAATTCAGTGTTTTTCATTCCATCAAAAACAATCCCATGCATGCGTATAGAAGAAAAAATTCGTACCACTGTAGCCTTGGCAAATCTGAAAATGACGGTGCGATCAATACTTACATCAACTTTCCTGCGTTTGTTAAAAAGCACTTAGTTCAGCCATTTAAGAATGAAAATTTTCTTCACAATCAAAGCAAAGTCACTTTCCTTTGATACGATTCGTTATAAATCTCACGCTGTTCATCTATCCTATACGCATGGTACATGTTTTCACCTATAAATTATTTCCTGATTATCTTTTTCAGAGGCCATAACTTTAAGATTTCGCAATGGAACCACCTGGGAAGAGGCAAAGTCTGTCGTAAATCAACGAGGCTTGGATCTGAGGAGAAAAGGAAAACCAGAGAGACGATCTTGATTAATCACATATTCTGACATACCTGTCAACTACATGTTTTCAATACATGCATCTATGTGTTACCTGTCATTCCTTTTGATTTTATAGCCAAGCAGATGCGTCAAACCAAACTAATGCATAACTGGTGCATTCACAGTTCTATCTCTGTATGTGTACATTTGGTCAGTTGATTTTTTTGTATTATGGAAGATATCAATAATGTTTCGTCTACAAGAGCAGCAAGAAGGATTTCTAAATTTACGGTACATGCATAAAGGCATGCTTGCTTATTGCTGAGTCATTTTTGAAATTCTTCATGTTGCTGTTGTAGACGAAACATTGATATTTTCCATGATACAAGGCAATCAACAGACCAATCTTCCAAGATAGCAAACTAATCTTCTAAGATAACAGGCTAATCTTTCAAGATAACAGGCTAATCTTCCAAGATAACAGACTAATCTTCCAAGATAACAGACCTATCTTCCAAGTTTCTTCTAAGATTCCTACTAAGTCTTGCAAATCTTAAAAGAAACTTAGAAGATTTGTAAGTTTCGATTCACTGGGTATTTATGTCAATTCGTTAGGAAATAGGCGAACAGAACAATTGTTCCTGAAGCTTTCTTGTCTATTGGATGTGATAGTCAAAAAGATGGATCAGGTGCATTTTACGAAAAATACATGAGAAAAATTACGAGAAAATATTACGAGAAAAATTGGGATTTATATCCCTTGACTCTCATACAACACTCTATGAGCAACCTACCTAAGTTACGCAACGTACCTTGACCCTCAAACCCTTGTGACACTTTATGACAATCAACCGAGGTCTACATCAATCCCCATGTGCGACACGTAATATGTGTATACTCCCTAAGATCGCAGCAGATGGTTAATCTAAAAATAATAACAGTTCTGTGAAAGTTGTTTGTCCACAGTTAAAACGTCCTCCTGCTTTGCAATCCTTGGCAACGTTGTCAAACAGTATGTTCAAAGTAGTGGCTGTACGGAAATTCCATTAAATCTAACAATAACTAATAAGCTGGAATAAAGCTATTTTATTGGGTACTGCGAAAATATGGATGCTAAGGTAGCCTTCTTTATGCATAGTAAAAGATCATGGTAATAGCAAGACTACAAGTCAAAGTTTTGGGAGAACCTAAAGCCATGACATTTCGAGGTTGGTGGTGGCTATTACACCGACTGAGCAAGTATGTAAAATATATGTTCCATACATATTTCCATGCCTCATATTTATCAACTAGACTCTCCATCATTCAATAAAAAAAAATATGTAAAAGAATGTGCTTGTCGCTTCTCCTGTCTTGGTCTTGCTTAGTCATCCATTTTTTATGAGAATTTTAGTGAATTCTAAGGCGAAGCAAGCTTGTTTCCGTGCTATGAACGACTCCTGGCCTTTCAATATAACAAAAAACTCGATTTGGCGGTTTATCTTCTGTCTAAATTTTCGATCTCTTGCTTACTTATCGGCTTATTTGTCAGCATTACCGGCTCAGTCAGTGTCCACAGCCATCGAGATAAGACATTCAATTGAGTGATCAGAGCATGAATTGCTATTATTGCTCAAATATATATTTTTTTCAAACATAAATGTACATCATTATTGAGTTCTTTTTATTTTTCAATCTGATGACAAAGGCAATGCAACACCTGCTGTAGATTACTAACCTCTGTTTGCCAAGATGAAGTTAGATTTTCTGAAAGGGATACGCAAGAGTGTGCTTAGGTTGCTCAGCAAATTCTAGAATTGTTCTAAATGGTTTTTTTGAGATTCACTTTGACACTAACGCTTGTTTAGAGGGATTGATCAATTGTGCATAGTGCAGTGATACTGGTCTGCTGACTTATGACGGACGGTGAACATATTTGTTTGCTAATATACGTTAGCGAGGTCATGTGCTGAAAATCAACACACTCCCCCTTCCATTGTCACACATATCATGTCAGATAGGAGGTAGTGATTCACACATTCTTACATCGAGGGGAAAAATATTTCATTCACTATATCAGAGATGATAGAGCAAAACTTATTGCGTTACTCTCAGCAGCTGTGGCATACTTACATGTACTTCAGATATCATATCATCACACAAGCTGTTTGTGAAAATGCAGCTCGGGTACAAGAGTGAAATTATTGCACCCAAATTACCGAATGAATCGCTGCCGATCACTGACGCAGCAATTCGATTCCAACTTAACTAACATCGTTTAAAAGACCAGATCTCAGACAATGATTGTTTCAGCAAATGTTGTTCTCACTCAATTCTTTCTGTAGATAAGCCTAGATAGACTATGCCCGAAATTCTAGCGACTCTTTGTATCTTGTGATATTGTGACGTGAAATCTACATGTAAATGTTTCAGCTTATCGAATCCTTGGGCTCAGCCCTAGGAGATACTATGCCAAATTTCTAGCGGTTGTTGGCATCTTGTGATACTGTGACGTGAAGTCCACATGTAGATGTTTCAGCTTATATAATCCCTGGGTTCAGCCTTGGGGGCTACTATGCCCGAATTCACAGCGGTTGTTGGTGTCTTGTGATATTGTTACTTGAAATCTACATCCTTGTGCAAATTAATTGAAACAACACTACATTAAGCTATATCCATATCTTTCTTCTTTCATACATCTCGACTTATTCGAATAAGTATCAATACTCCACTTTCATGAGATTGAATAGTGTAGGCCTAGATATCTTTCATTTTCAAGTAATCATTCAATCCTTCATCACATTGTAAGTGCTTACACCATTTGAATTTAAATTCAAATTTTCATAGAAATTACCATATTGACTATATTTGGTTGTGTAGAGAGGTTTCTCTTACGTCGATTCTTTACAAACCGAAATCTTTTCTGAACCATTTTCTGTCGACGTTATGGATGTTTCACCAGCGAAACGTATTAAGATCATTACTTTAAAAGAGCACACATCAAAAACGTACCGACAGATTGCTTCAGTTGTTGGCGTGAGTCTTTCTTCTGTCAGTCGCATCAGATGATGCGATCAAGGACTACTAAATATGTTATAAGTAGTGCCAGGACGCAGAATGTCAGAAGTAAGCAAATTTTTTTATAGGCTGACCCTTAATTATCAATATTTTACAAGAAACTTTTTAAATTAGGAAAACCAATTTATAGGCAAAAAACATATATTTCAAAGGCAAAAATGCATCAATTTGGATGCTGTGTACATCTACGAATTAAGTTTTTGTCGTTTTCGCTTGGCAGCTTTGGATGAGCTCAGCTCATCCGAGCTCATATTCACTTGTCCCTTGAAGAAGCAATTCACCAACCGCCGACACACATTTAGACAGTTCGGAAAGCAAAAACAGAGAGACTCATAAATGTAGAGGAACCTGTGACATAAGAGATTTCCACAATCAATAGATTTATCTTTCGTAAAGAACGTATATGTTACAAAAGCAAAATATACCACATCATGACGGGGATAAGTCAGTTTCCCTCTGCTCACTAAGTCGGTGAACTCACAAATAAAACGATTACCCGATTCATCAGTCAACAGATCCGATTCTGAATCATTCACAATACCTTCCTTGAAGCATATGTATCCGCATATATAATACAAGGAAGCGCGTTCATTGTCGGACAAAGAGTTTGATCTTTCGAAAAGAGAGTCAATCACACTCAATTCATCATCACTCATTTCTTTCGAGCAACACAAATTCTGAACATGAAAGAATTCGCTACGATCGATATCCAATTCCTCAAATAATTTCAATTTACGCAGTCTGGCGCTACACAAAAGTTGGTCTAGGCCGATATAGTAGTTCCCGCCGCTCATTTGTCTATAGCATGAAAACTCGCCTTCTAAAGGATCAGTTTGAAAAATACCTGGTAAGATGTATTTTACTGCTTCGTCTCTCAATAGCTCCTGAATCAATTTGGACAGCCCACGCAGAGTTTGGACAAAGGCGTCTCTAGTAACAGACGTGAAAGACTGTATTCTGTACGGCCCTGAATTTCCGGGCATTCTTGAAATGGCTTCAGCTGTTTCACGAAGAAATACAATTCTGTTATCATTCGGATCGGAGAAAGGTTTTCTATCAGAGTCGTTCAAGCGAATGTGTCCCTCTATGGTTTTGATGTTTAGCATCTTCCACAACCTAAGAAAATAATCTATGAATTTCGCAGTATCAATACATCCATCATACATACATAAGTGCGGCTACTGTTTTCTCATTAAAGACTCGGAGCACGTGGCGAACATTTTGCTTCTCTATTGAAGACGGAAAACATGATTGATATGTGAGATTTGTTCGCTTAACAATATTGGATGCCTCAGATCTACACAATTTGATGCAGTCACTAAATTTAGCTACAACTGTGCCTTTGTTTGGCAACTCAAATTTGATCTCTTTTTTCTTTTCAGAAATCCAATTATTCCTCACATTTTTTAATAAGTGTACTGTGTCGTGTAGACAGTAAATGTATGAATCAGTGGACTGATGTTTAAACAAATAATTTTCGTTATCTGAAGAGCAGATAGATTTGTAGAAGCTTCTATTAACCGATGCGCTGTCACAAATAAATGCTTTGATTTTACCATCACATTCATTCACTATTTCAACAAGCTTCAAAATCTCACATTCAAGGAACTCTGCAGTCAATGAAAAAACCGGAATTAGACGAACCATAAAAGCTCGATGACTCAAAAGTGGTTTCAACATTAAACTTAAAACAGTTCTAGCTGTTTTATTTGGATCATCGTCAGCTCTGCCTAAAAGATGGCAACCGCGGTATCTTGCAGAGGGTGTTATGTACACTTCATCGAACAACAACAAACATGTTCTCTGAATGCCAACAAGCTTGTGAAAAACGGCATTTATAGTGTCTTTGGCATCAGCAACACTGCCAGTACTTTTCAAACTTCCTATATGCTTTTTGACAGTATCAGGATGAGGGAGTAGTAGGTGCTTTCTACAAATGTTATATGATTTTGTTCCGGCTAACAACAGTTCTGTACTCACTTTCAAAATGGAAGCTGGATACTCGTATGGACGAGATGACATGTGTTTTACTTGAAATAATAAGAATTCAAGACGTCGCCTCACATCCATGTCGATGTCAGCGAACTGCATAGAACGCTCAATGTTTTCTGCAGCACAATTGAGTTCGATTTCAAATGAAGGTAGCGTTGATTTTGTAACAGATATCACAGCTTCTAACTGAGACCACTTCGTCAACTTCCGTCCAAATCCGACCACAGACTTGATGTCAACACGTGTATTTTGTTTTACAGATGTTATAACAAAGTCACTTGTGACAGAAACACAATAATCAACGATGTTTTCACATATGAAGTGAATCATTTTGACCACGTCTGTAGATGAACGTTTAACAACCCATAAATCATGGTCTTCGATGAAAGTTTTTGAGGAGAGTTGAGCGATGGATGATGTCCAATCAACGATGTTGTCAAGAGATTCGAATGTTTCCAACTCATTAGGAATAGAGGAACGAACTGAAGAAGAGACTCGCCGATTCTCTACATCTCTGAGCGAAGAAGAAGCTGTTTGAATGAAATTCGAAGGCAGGCAATTAGGAAATATTAATGGTGGATTGATCGGTCGATTATAGCGCTTGATTTTAACCATTTCTGTGTCCTCCGGCCAGTGAGAAGCACAAATGCCGATGTATTGTGTCACCTTTTTGATCGTATTCGGTAACGCTCGCACCCAGCGATTTCGCTCCTCCTCTTCGTTTGGGAATCCATAAACAGTTACTTTTGAATCGCTGGAATCGTAATTGCCTTACAGTGTATCACACAGCACTTCCGAGGCATTTCGACAAGACCTCAAGTAGCGCACTCGATGAAAGTCTTAATGCGATGATTCGAGTCTGTGTATTATGTGCATTATCCGCCTGACAGTGCAGTGCAGAGTCATAACGATAACAACAGCAGAGAGCTGGGAAGACAGTGTTAGCTGATCGGCCGCAGTCAACTGTCAGCCTATAAAACTCGACACAATGATTTCGCTTTCCGCGTCCTGGCAGCTTATTGATATCTAGTTGTCCTTGCATCATCCGTCTTCATTGCAAGACTGGTTCAATCTCACCAAAACGGGCGGATCGCTGTGGCCGTAAACGGAAAACTACGTCCAGAGATGATGCTTATCTATTGCGTGAAAGTGTAAAGGATCCACGGAAGTCGAGTGATGACCTCAACAGAGACTTACAGAGCAAAGGAATTAAAATCAGCTCCTCTACTGTAAGGCGACGGTTCTTAGCGGCTGGTCGAAAAGCGCGTCGTCCTGTCCGAAAGCAGCTTCTGACAGGAAGAATGAAGCAGAAACGTCTTAACTGGGCCAGAAAGTATCGACATTGGACAAAAGAGAATTGGAGGAACGTTCTCTTTAGTGATGAAAGTCATATGTTTGTCCAAGGGCAGCGCAGTCAACATGTTCGGAGATCAGATGGTGAGGTGATACGAGATTCCCATATCAATCAAACGGTTAAGCATCCACAGAAAACAATGTTTGGGGTTGCTTCAGCTACTTCGGTGTTGGGGTTCTGCATCCAGTTGAAGGCATGATGCGTTCAAGTCAATATGTCGATGTTTTAAGACGGCTGGCAATACCTGAGCTGTCGCGGAGATTTCGGAGTGGAACTGGAATTTTCCAGCATGACATGGCTCCGTGTCACACGTCCGCCAAAGTTAAAGGATTTCTTCAACAAAACCAGGTTACAGTGCTCGACTGTCCAGGAAATTCGCCGGATCTAAATCCGATAGAAAACCTCTGGTCAATTGGAAAAGTCGCCTTCGAAAGATGGGCTGCTCAACAAAAAGTAAGCTTCATCAAGCTGTTATTCAGGTTTGGTACAACGATTCAAAAATTGTATCTGATTGTGAAAAACTTGTAGACTCCATGCCAGAGCGTGTTTCCATGGTCTTAAAGAGCAGGGGGGACATATTAAGTATTAGGTATGATTTGTTCTTAAATATAGCAATTCAATGATCGGAAAAACGTGTTTTTATTAAATTAAGACTTTGTTTCAATAAAATTTGCACAAGGATGTAAGTGTTCCAGCTTATTGAATTGTTGGGCTCAGCCCTAGGGGCCACTATGCCCGAATCTCTATCGACTGTTGGCATCTTATGATATTGTGACTTGAAATGTAAGTGTTTCAGCTTATTGAATCCTTGGACTCAGCCCCAGGAGCCATTACGCCTGAATTTTGTTTTAAAATCTCAGCTTTAGCAGAGATCTAATGTCCTTGCATTGACCCTTAACTGCATGAGATAAGAAATAACAAAAATATTGATAAAATTCAAACGTCATTGAATCATTGCACACTTACTAATGCACAAATAAAATTTGCTTTTTCGAAAATATGTGTGCATATCATTGATATCAGTTTGTTGCATTATCGCAACACTATGCAAAACCGCACTCTGTTGCATTTTCTCAACAAAGTGAAATATACATTTTTTGGATGAAGTAATGTTATATTTCTAATGTTTGATGAAAGGGTTTTCTTATAAATTCAATATGAAAGGTAGATTGTCTTAATTCGGATTTGAATTTTCAAATTTACGGTATGTTGCGCTTTTGCAACTAACCTAGTTTTACAGCTGTGAAGATGTTGCGATGAAAATTTGTGGTCTGATATATTTACAATTATATGTAAATATATACATGTATAGAATATATAATGAAATATTTGTGATTCTCTTAAATTTCAAATCTGAACTTGAAATACAACCTAGCCTATCTGCAAGTATATTTGAACGATAAATAGAGATAATGTATTATTATTCATCATAATCGTGGTGTACACTTTCATTGGTTTATATGCCAACTCTTTTTCCCCAATATGAAATTTTGCAAAACACAAAGCCAGAAGTTACAAAACATTTTGCTTAGCAAAAATTACAAGAACTCATAATTTCAAGCATGATTACAAAATTGAATAACATATCTCATAGCGGATTATTTCGTGTGGAATTCAACGAAACAGTTTCTGTTTTTTCCGATGCACAAATTCACTTCACATTTCCGGCACATGGTGTTCACGATTCCTGAACATCGGGGCATCTTACAACGACCCCTGTTATCCTGCACAAAAGGCAAATGATCTCGACCATCAGACGTAATTCAACACCTGGCATTTTGCATGTGGGGCCTTTGTGACGTTTTTGTTGTATTAGATTTTGGAGGGATGAACGTCGCTTTTGTGGTATCAGAGGAGATCGACTTGATTTGGATTTCTGTACGAGTTCTTGAGCGATGGCCGCCTTAAAATCCCATAAGGTCAGCCACTGCTTTTTCGGCATTGAGATGTCTTGGCAATCTCTTCTATATAGTAGCCAACTATTCACTACAAAGAGGTCTAAAAAATGAAAAAAAATCTTTAGATAATGTCGCTTTCCGCAATTTACTTTTATCCGAAATCTGGCTAAGTAATTGTCAATTGAATCAACAAACCCCATGTGCTTGTTGTATGTCTGAACACAACAAGGGGCCTCTACCTGAATCTTTTTTTTTGCTTAGACGATCAAAGCGTTCCACATCTGATTTGGGCTCTGACCCGACAAACGTAGAAGCCAAAGTGACACTTCGATTATCTAACCATTTGACTGCTGTCACTTCTATTCCATCAACAACAGTACATTTAGAGACCGACATGCCGCGTCCACCTTGCAGTTTCATCGACCTATCGTCAGGAAACAGAAGATCCTTCTCTCTGCGAATCTGAAGTGTGCTAAGCGACAATATCCCTCGTTTGGAAAGAAACACAAGCAAATCGATAGAGGAAAACCAGTTGTCAAAAATACTTTATAATTCTTGTGATCCTCTAGTACCTCACACAAGCCTGCAACGACCTGACTGGATTTCAATAAATTCTGCATATGTGGTAACGACCGAATTTCCTCCCGCTTCGCAGCGTAAAACTCTAGATTTGAAACAATACCTCCTTCACCACACATCATGAACATTTTATAGTCCCATTTTTTGGGTTTTTGCGGATTGTACTGACGAAGGCTACTTTTTTTAGTTTTTGATGGAATTATTTGTTCATCAACGGAAAAACACTCTCCTCTGGGTATTTTGATGGCTACCTCGCGGAAATGGTTAACAAGATATTCAAACTTGAATACTTTTGAATTGTGTTCCTGAGTGCTGTCAGCAAAGCTTATGTATCGTTTTAGTTCTTCATAGCGATTTACATATTATCAGCTACCTGACTCAGCCTGGAATTATTTTTCCAGCAGCGTCTAACGTTCGTAACCCCAAACAAAGACATGTAGTAGGTCACAGCTATAAACAATATCAAATCATTCTCACCGATAAAAAAATTTGAATTTGGATTGATTTGCCGAGCCTTGAGATTTGTAAATCCTATAACAGCCTCCAGAAACTCATCTGTTAGGTAGTCAGTAATATACTGCAAAGGTGATCGAATTTGATTTGCAGTCTCTCTCACCATTTTCCATTCGGTATCACTAAATAGTGGTGTTCTCGTGGACCATCTGCGTTGACCATCTATATTCTGTTCTACCTCAATATCACTACTTCCGTCCTGCTCGTACATACTTTCATCGATTTCATCATTGTCGTTATCATCACTATCCGAGTAATCACTATTTGAAGATACGTCACTCACGTTGCCGTAGAATCTTATGTTTTGTTGGCGTTGAGACTTACGAGGTGAAAATAAGTACGTTGTGGTTGGGGTATCACCTGAGTTTGATGCAGAAGAAGTATCACCTGTGTTTTCAGAATCAATGATGAGTGCGACATTGATTTGAGTCGATGACGATGGTTGATCTGCATTGGAAACAACATCGTATTCTTCTAAACTGTTGTCACAATTATTAGGACTAGTTTCAGTCGTAGCTTGAATAACAAAATCAGTTTCTGCTTCCGAAATTTCAGGTAAATCTCCTGTCGTTGACATTGTTGCGATCTCCTGAATAGAAACCGACTCGGCGGCTTTTCTTCTGACATGATGACGAGGATAAGTTTTGTTCCATTCTGCTCCGAATCCTTGGATTGTAACGTGATAAGATCGTAGATTCACTTTCAGTATATTTGCTGGCCACCAAGCACCACCCCAATACACTACACACGAATCACCGATCTCCAGCGGCATTGCTAAGTTCTATGGTAGGAAGAAGTCAATGCACATAATAATATAGTTCTTATTTGTTCGCGTATTTTGCCGACGCATGTCACGTGATTAAAAAATGGTAAACGAGGAGTTTACGCATAGATAGCTGCTTATGACGATGTTGGAAATATCTCGTCCAATGCACTAGACCTAGACAAGCGATAAATGAGTCATTAGACTGTAACTTACTTTCAATGTGAAAGCTTTAATGAGGCACAAAAATTCAAATGACGGTTTGTTGCGAAAATGCGACATAGTGCGATTTTGCATACTGTTGCGAAAGTGCAACAAACCTAAATTTGATCATAATCAAGTACAACTAAAGTTTCATTATTCAGCGCCGTGTGGATTTTTTGTAGATATTTTGATAAGATAACCTGTAATTTTCAGTTTCCGACATGCTTGCTGTAGGTATCTGCATGAAAATATATGAAATGAATAAAAACTCGAAAAAATATTTAATTGAAATTTCACATTTACAAGCATTGTGGGAAATCAAAGCAAACGACGGACCCTAAAAAGAGGCCCTAATTATTTGAATCATCACAATTCGGAAGATCGCAGGTCATAGAAATGTAAATTCGGAGGGTATATGTGTAAATCTAGTACCTGAATGCTATGTTGTGAAAATGCAACACTATGAACTTTAGGGTTAAGAGACTTTTATGACCATTTCAGAATTATTTGTCCATTTCATGGTTGTCCCGTTTCACAAATTACTTTGTCTGGTATCAAGAAACTTGTATATTCTCATCATGAAGTGCTGGAAGCTGATAATCGAGTGGAAGACGAGGAACGCGGTGAACCCTCAGTTGTTGACCATGATGACGCTTCTATCTCATGTGGAAATTATTTGTAAATGAAGTGGAGATGGAGGATCGCGAATCCGATGACAGTTTGACGCCCAGAAGACGGATCATGAAAGATTGATCCGACGATTTTTTCTTATTTATGGCTATGCTATGGATATCCCATGTTTGTCTGAGAAGGCTGAGCTTGAATTAACGGCTCGAACTGAAGCAATTGTGTCAAATCTTGCATCCAATATTGCTTCTGCGGCAGATGATGATATGACAAGTGGTTCCAGCGCAGTGGATACGTCGTATTTTCACCCCTTACCAACAATAGCAATTAATCGAATGATACTCGATGATTATCTTGAAAAGAAGTTTAAATTTTATCCTGGCGAGGTGCTGTGTTCGAGTGATGATACATTCACCTATGTTCCTTTGTCGGTGTACATACACTGTAAATCGCTGGATACGAAAATTACATACAAACACATACCAAGTTTACATACAATTTGAAACCAACATTTGATACGAGATTCTGGTATATATAAAGAAATCTGGTATGTTTTTCATACGAATGGTCATTTACTTTCGTATGTGATTGGTATGTAAACGATACGAACTATGCCAACTGTGATTGGCTGTTTTACGGTGAAATACGAATTCTTGGTATGTTTTATATACGAGACCCGATGCAAATTGGTATGTGTTTCGTATGTCTTTCGTATGAATAGCTTAATGTCATATGGCAAAAAATATGTTATACTACATACTACTTACAAATAACTTTTTTCCAGTAATACCAGCCGTGAATATTTCTTTGTGAAAGTGTGGTATTTAACTAGATCAGATTTCTTGTGAAATTAAAGCCGCATGTCGTCTTTGCAACTTGTCTTATAGCATTCACAAGACTCATAGTTAGCTCATTTCCATGAACTAAATTGATAAACATCATTTCAATAAAACGATAACTTTCGAGCAGCCATGTTGACTTATATATCTGAAACATAACTATTTTTGCGTTCATGAATTATAATGTGTTTTTATTTCGGATTGATAATATGCTTAGTTCCACAATTACATAATGCATAATTGTTGATGGTCAAATACTTATTAATTATTTATGAAATGCCTCGGACTTACATGTATTAAAATCGAATTCAGTATTCTTAGTTTGACTATAAAATGTCATTATCTTACTACTTACAAAGCAGTAGTAGCATTAGTGTGATCTTTATTGACAAAAAGCCTTAAATCAACATACTTTGGGCATGATTGATGCTTTCTTTTAACATTGTGCTGGTATGGCTTTAGTATGTAAAGCATACCACACTTGAAATAACATGCGAAAAACATACAAATATATACCAAGATCATACAGAAATATACCAAAAAAATATTTTGGCATGCATCCTTCGTATGTGATTGGTATTGAGCGATTTACAGTGATACGGACAAAATTCTTACAGGATGAGAATGTATTTGAACCGAACGATGAATATTTTCAATCACCATACTTTACAGAACACATCAAACCAGCAACAAATGAAAACGATAAGTGTGTACACATTTTGCTATATAGTAACGAATTTGAGGTGTGCAATCCCATAGGTGTTGCGCGTTCAAAACATAATATTATTTGCTATCTATTTTAAGGTGCTTAATTTTCATTCTCGCCATAATTCGAATCTAGATGCGCTTCATTTAGTGATGCTTGTCAAGAGCTCAACTCTAAAAACTGTTGGCATTCATGAAGCTTTTGCCCTCTGATTGATGAGTTGAATGAGCTATATTTCTGTGGTGTTCAAGTTGAGTCTTTCAGATGCTATACAATTGCAAATAGCATGTGTGGTGATAATCTGTCGAATAACTTTGTAGGAGGTTTCTCATTGTCTTTTTCTAGAGGAATGTTTTGCAGATACATGTTAGGTATCTGGGTGTAACGTCAATTTGGTAGCACCTGATGTGGAGCTTGAACAGTGTAGATCTCATGTAAACATTGTTTCGGACGCTATTAGTAATGCGTCCATCCTTTCATTACTCCGTTTCTCGACTTACCTTACGTGAAAATGTCTTATTTTCTTCCACCAGACGTGTTTCATGATTTGTTTGAAGGGGTCTCACACCTTGTGTTGTGCACTGATCTCAATGACTTATTGAGGCGGTCTGTCATATCTTTAGATACAATGAACAAAATATTTCGTGACCATTCTACATTTTCTTCTGCTGATGTAAAACTTCATCACATCAGAAACGGACACTTACCATTCTGTGGATCGCAAATGATTTATTGGTTGCAAATGTTTTGTTCTTATTTCGGTTGCTTATTTGATTTGGAGAATTCTGTTTGGCAACTAGCATTGTCACATTGTGAAATGATTGAAATATTGACATGCCTTCATGTAATTCCTGATGCAAAAATTGAACATTTGCGTTTTCTAATTACTCAGGAAAACGAGATTTTGTCAGATATCTACCATTCTGGTATTCGATACAAGGGTAAATTTCACATAATGCAACATCACCCTGATCTTCTAAAAATTTATGGAAACTTAGCTTGGTTTTCAACTATGCACTTTGACGGACTGCATCAATATTTTAAAAGATTGATGCGGACTATCAGACAGTTTATAAATTTGCCTAAAACGCTGTGTTACCGATATCAAAGACGGTCAGCTATACTCAGAAATGAAAGGTCATTAATAGACGGGTTGATGTGTGATGTTGCATTGTATACCATGTATATAAGACTGATATCTTTGATAATGCCCAGAAATTCATTAACGGCCCGGAAAATTCATGGCCTGGAAATGAAACCATAGAAATATTTCGCAACATGGCATACAATGATTATGACATCTACATTTTTCGGGCTGTCAATGGCAAATTGTCGGGCCGCTAACGCGGCCCTCTAATTTGCCATTGACGCCCTCAAAACATAGCTGTCATCATATCATTACCGTTTCACTTCAGAAACTTAGATTACAGTCAAAGGAAAGCAATTTTCAACTATTTTCAGTGTTCGGAGAGAGAAGTGTTTGATTTTCCCATGCGAATCTCATATCACATAGTCCACTGTGGCTATCACTACTTCTGCAAAACTCGGCAATCTGTCATTGCCATGTTTGTTTGTGACATAGAAAATGATCCCATTTTTTGGATGGTTGAGCTCATTTTGTGCGTCAGAGAACAATGGGTATTCCTACTTCAGATATTGGAATGTTCCTTTTAACCACATCTCAGATCGTCGGATTCGGCGAACACCGGAACTCAGATGTATACCTCCTTCAGCACCAATACACCCTGCACTTGGAACTTTTATTTTGGGTGGTTTCATGTCAATGTTAATGAAACATATCATAAAAGACATTAATGATGCCTTTTCTGTGTGACTGCAACGGCTTTCATCTAATAGCAGAACGATAGCGAATGAAGAAGATCTGTTGCATGATGTAACATTAGATGCCTCCTTAAATACGTCGTGAACTATTATAAATTGAATTTTATTTGACTTACTTTAAGTGTCATAGCTCAAGTGGACCGATGTTAATTTTTTATCTCAGAATCATGCACCTTCAAGGAATTGGAGTTTCAAAGATCCATTGACTTCCACACCGTGTTAAAACAGTAGACAGAAGTATGCGTACTCAAACATACGCGATCCCTCTGTCATATTTATGTCATCTTGTCTCTATAATATAACATGATAATAATTGTTGAATTTTTCCTTTATTCAATCAGACATGTACTTGAACTGTTCGTCTATAGACAAAGTTCCATTTCCAGAATGTTGGGAATAGAAATGACAAGACATCGGGGATGTTTCACACATATTCGCATTTTTCTTTGTAAGCCCCGTATCATAGATATCACGCCACTGGTCGTTGATAGACATAGCGTCATAGTCTGGACGCCAGAACGAGGCCATAAGACTTTCACAGAATGATGTGCACCCTATGGCTGCTATGGATCTGTGTGTCCGTCTAGTTCTACATGGTTCCTCTTCTTGTCAGACAGGATGAAAAACAGACATGGATTCAATTGGACGCATATTGAAGTATTTGGTTAAAATGATATATTCTATATTATCTCTTATTAAGCAAGAAGACATTAGTCTAAAGACATAATTTTTGACATAGTTTGTCTTCAAGTCATTTCCAATGACGTGTTTGTGTTATTATCACGTTCTGATCGGTGATGTATGTGGATAAAATAGGTCAAAATACGTCTGTTTGCCGACATCAAGTGGATTGACAAATCTTAATGCGTTCAGCTTCATAAATAAAGGTACATGAACATCATAGGAAAATACCTGCAGACATTCCATGTCAAAAACTTAGTACTTTTCATTCAACAAGATAAAACTTGGAAAATGTTGTATTTGTGTATGCATCAGTGCAAGCGCTGAGCTGAACTTATTGTAGGTCTATATCGAATTTGTGATAAAAAGCTGAGCTAATTTTAGTAACCAAAAAGTGTCATTGCATGACATTATTTTAGTTATTTCATGACAATTAAAAATCTCCAATTTCTGCAGAGGGTCAAGTGTCTTCAGTTTCTTCAAAAGTCAGAGTATCTTACGAATAATCGGTTATACACAGTTGGAAAGGAAGGCTTTGGGGCAGCATTTGTTGTATTTACTTGTGGAATTGATTCTGTAGAGAGCAGAGTTTTTCAATTGAACGACAGGATAAAATTTAGGTGTTTCATTTGCATCACTCCACTACAATTGGGATTTTCTGTCAAAATGACAGGCATGATGGTTCGTTAATGAAATCATTTTACTTCAGTTGACAATATGGGTATGTTGTCCATGAAAATATCGAGGAGCAGTTTCTAAAAGTATTGGGAGAGATCATTTTATTCATGTCAATATAGGCAAAATGGGAAAGTCGTCATTCCACGACGATAAAAATGCACATATGTAGTAAGCTTAGGAGTTGCATTAATGAACCGGATAGATTGTCATACCACGGGTCTTCGTAGTCCCCCTGTCTTTTGCATTTTTAATTATGCCAGTTTCTATTGCATCATTAACCTATGAACTATTGCAGATCGAAGCAGATTTAGAAGCATCATTATGACACAGGTACGTTCAATTACATGATACTAATTTATATAGATTATGTGACACAGTATTGCGAATATCATTATTTAAATGCTGCATAGATTATATCATCAGCCAATGATTGTGTTTCAGGTACTTAAGATATCGGCAAATGAAAATGGTAAGATCAAATTTTTGAAGGTGAAGCCAATAGATGAATTTGTAAGAGAAGGTGAGTGATTCGGGCTGAGTCATTAAATCTCGATTCAGATGGCTATTATTATTATTATAACCCAAATACAAAATCTTTTCACAGCGGACTTAAATGTAATTTTTTCATTTAAGCCTGGTAAGTAAATCTCATTGGATTTCCATGCATTAGAAAATGACATTCAAGCCCGCTAACAATTAATATAAATACTCTCTTTCATACTTATTTCGCTTTCGAAAGCTGTTCTTGCTCCACTTGACAAATTGAGCACAATTTTACAAAGGAAGAGGAAAACTTTGACTGATATGATCATCGCAACAGATACCACAAAGAAATTTATTCAACGTCTATTCAAAAATGCGGAAAGTGTTATTTCTGATGCTCGGGTGAAAGTCAAAAAGTTGAACTTAAGTCCACCTGGATTATCGATCGACCGATCACTCCGTTTTGAATCTTCCTCAGCAGACTGTCAGCAAGGAATAAGCTCTAACTTCAGAACTAAGTTCTATGAAATCGGCAAATATCGGCATGTTTTAATCAAGAATCAACAATATGTGATCCTAGAATCTGCTTTACTTCACACCGAAAATGAAAACGTTTCTAGACCTTCTGCATATCCCGAGTTCGATAAAGAGCACCTGATCATGGAGCTTAGAAAGTTTAAAGATCAATATTTATATTCTGATATCTAGTGCTGAGGAGGTACTGGCTATAATCATGAATCTTCCATATGAACTGGGAATGCTGCATGATGAAGTAATAAAACTGAATTTTTGAATGTCATAGCTATTCGGCAACTGCCGAAAGAAGTCTCAGCGTTTTAAGACGCATGAAATATAAAACATGGCTACGATCTACGATGCGACAGGAAAGATTGAATCATTAAGCGATCCTCAATACTCACAGAAATCGAATTGATGAGATTGACTTTCGTCGCGTTTGTAATAACTTTATTACCTATCGTTTATCACGTGTGTCGCAGATTGGACTGTTCAATACTTATTGAAATTTTCATGAAATCAGTTTCTGTTGATGAACTGTTCACCAATTTTTGATTCATTTATGTAATACTACATGTACTACATATCCATAGAATGAATACATGATCTTACCAATGGCTATATGTGCAAAAGCATGAAATTATATAATCTTTGAACATGCTATTACCGTAATGTAGTCATGTTTGAACATTAAATTCAAATATTATAATTTTGGTAAAAAAAGTGGCGCCTGATATGCAACCACACACTCCATGTATACATTTTCATTTCTATGACTGTTTCTTATAATTACTTCTACTTTTGCTTGAATTTTTCTTATTACTTTCGAAGTTGTCTAATTTCATTATTTATATTATTTCAGGAAAAGAGTTGTTAGGGATTTCTGCTTCGGTAACCCTCTATACAGACGGTGTAGAAGTCGAAAGCGAGGATGGCCTGATCTATGCAGCCCAGGCCGGAACAGTTATATACTTCAAAGATCGACAGCAACATTCCGTCCATATTCCCACAACAGCAACAAATGATGAAAATTCACTGGAGCCTTGGCCCTTGATTTACGTGTTGCCGCCATTTGACCCCACCGTGCGACAGCAGATAGCCAGTTGCAGAACCAAGGAGGAGCCAAACAAACTGAAGTCAACGGCTAGCTTCTGCAAGTCATTCTTCTACCCAATCGTTGACGACATTGCGAGATACGTGGGGAATGAAAGGTAGAACAGCTAACGGAAATTAAATTTTTTAACAGCTGTTGACAAAGCAAAATTGTACAACTCATATTTTTATGGCAAAATTTCATAAATTATACTTGAATTTCAATTACACAAGGTGCATACTATACAAATGAGGATATACTTCACACTTCTCTGCGCCATATCCGTAAGATGTTCTAAAAAGTCAGACTTCCAAAAGATTAAAAGTCATGAAATGATCATATTACAAAAATTGTCATAAGGAAATTTTATATTTCAAATTACATTTTCAATTTGTGTAAATACTTGTGTTTATTGTGATTTATTTTACTGATTGATTTTGAATTCAATTACCGAAAGATGCACAACGAAATGCATGTTGGAGCATTTGGGGGTGGAGGCTTGATCATGAATGCTAATCCCTCTACTGTTTCACTTGTGACAAATGCCTAATGAGTAGAAGGTGATTGATAGCCGAAGATACATTGGAGAATGTCGTGTCTCCGTTTCTAGGTACCTGCATAGGCGGCTACACTGTTTTCTTGTAGAAAAGATTGCAGGAAATAATAAATAAACACTATTTCATGTTGATATATTCACGTTTTATTATTTTACCGGTTGATGAAAACAGAAACCGGTGTTGAAGGCACAGTAGGTTGCTTTAAAAGTAGTGTTAGGCTACATATACACTGTACAGTTTTGTATCTTCCAAATATCCAGATGATTCATAGTTAATATACCAGTGCTCATAGTGAATAAGGTCTTTATTACGGATTTTAAGAAAACTAATAATTGACCCAAGACCCAAGATCCAGACTTGATTGCATGACTGACGTAATTTTGGACACATTGCAATTTTGATCACAAAATGGCTTGATATTCGGACTAACTTGTCGTCCATTAATCTGCGATTTAATGAATGCGAACTAATTAATGAGGGATAATGCTCCAAACATTAATCCTAATACAATGTAGTACATGTTCACATTTATTGTCAAATGCATGCAGATAAGCTTTTACACAAAAGCATGTACATGTATATCTATATCTTTCTTCCAGGTATCTTCGTTCATGGCAATACAAAGCCATAGGTGATGACATTAGAACACAATTTCCATTGCTCATGGATAAAGATGAGTCATGGGTAAGTAACAAGGATAATTTCATTACTAAATTGTATTTTGTTAAATTTTGTCGTCGCCATCCATCATCGGAAATCTAAGATGTACAGTAGTATAATAAGTTACGAGAAGTCTTTACATGGGAAATAATCTTATTGTGATCATTCTGTCCGTGATGACATAAAATGCATGATAGCGAAGTCTGTGATTGTCATCAAATTTTGGCTCATAAAAGGAGCTTTATACACTGAGTAATTATAAATTCATTCAAATAAAGAGACCATTCGTATCTATCAAATTGAGCATGTTCGATAAGCGGTTACCATTTGCTTGAGATGTACATCTGAAACGTTACATTTCTCATTAATCAGTATTCACAGGAATATGTAAAAGAGTTAATTTGATGATATGAATTATGATTATTGAATGATTTTTTTGCAGAGTCCTCATTGATACATATTGAAGTATTGCAGTCAGTAAAATAGTGGACAAATTTAGGAAAGTCACGGACTGCGATCAGAATTCTAATAAATAAATATTCTAATATCATTAACCCGTTAAGTACCAAACATTGAAAACGTTACGCAAACATGATTATTTTTTAAAAACATGCTAAAAAGTGTTTCACTAAGAATATATATCATTGATAACATCACATATGGTTTGGTACCGGATATACGGCCCGGTGCGCATTTGCGCACCATGGCACTATGTGTATAATGATCAGTTGATGAAAGTATGAGCCTTGGTAAATAATATCTGAATAAACACTTATTTTTCAAAGAACTTAGAATTATTCCATTCGTAGTTTGTCACGCCTTCTTAGAGAGCGTTTTGCAGATTGAAAAAAATATCTTAATTACGCAGGTCGTACTCATTGTAAGAAAAAAATAAAATACATGTACAGTAGTATGTAGTTGCATTTCTAATACATCAAGCAGAAAAAAGGCATTTTCGGATGACAAAAACTTGTCACTGTAATGCAAGGGCAGTGTCTTCACAAATTAGGAATGCCAAATCGCGAAGCACTCCATATGCAATCCCACATCACATTTCTTGCATTCCTTCCGGGCCTTTTTCGTTTTACAAATTGCACATTTCCGCTCTTTTCTTCCTGAAAAAAAAATTATATTTCACGCTTCTTATACATCTTGTGATACTATCTTCAAATTGTATCATAATAATAATCGGTAATACATGTATATTGTGTAGCTGATACAAATGAAAACATAAAGAAAGTGCACTGACCTTCTGTCCTTTCAATAATATGATGCCCAGAAGTACGAATTTCTTCAGGAACTTTGTTTCCAAATCACTTATTTGAAGATTTTGCCCGAGGTTGCAGGAGACACTTCACGATATACCGTCGAATCTCAAGCAGATCCATTTTTTTCATTGGGATTAGCGATGTTGTAAAGTATTGCAGTATTGACGACCGCCACATCAAAGCAATGCGTGAAGATCGCGAAGTACCACTTCTTGCCTCGAATTTCGGTTCGGTAAAGTTCCGTTTTCCAGTCGCTAAGGTCAACTACACCCATGCCTTTGTTATACTCAGCGATCATTGCTGGCATTTCAATGTCTGTTTTCTCCCCTTTGACTCGTCTTTTAACTTTTGTCGTTGGTTCGAAAGGCAAGTGAATAGTATTATTATCTTTCCACCTTACTCCACAGATATCGTCTTCTTTATCTACCACAGTCTCAAAATAGCCTCTTTTTTTCTGAAGTCATTGACATCCGTGAATGCATCCTTTGACACTCTGTTGCTTCTTACAGACCCAGTTGCTTTCAATCCCCGCTCTTTCAGTAGCACAAGTAAGCTATGGTTTGTAAAAGAATTGTTAAAGTAGAACTCCGCTCCTTTAGGTAAATCCTCTGTGAGACTTTCAACAACTCGTGCTCCCAAGGGGACATCACGAGGCTTTTCCTCCTCACCTTGATAAACGTGGAATTTAAACGTGAATCCACTTCTGCTGCAACAAAGTGCCCACTCTTTGAACCCAAATCGCATGGGCTTGCCCTGGATAAATTGTTTCAATCCATGCCGGCCATAATACCTGATCATTTTCTCATCAATTGAATATTTTTCTGAGAAATATGAAAACTTTTGAAAGTTTTTGTTAAACAATTCCAAAGCAGGTCTGATCTTATGCAGCTTATCTTTACAATCTGGTGGGATCTTGAGGTTATCATTCGAATGAAGATATTTTTTCAGTGAGTAAAATCGATTTTTCGTGATTGCATTTCTCACCAACGGACAGGCGACATCTTCTTCGGAGGACCAATACTGATGCTGTCTGGGAACAGGTATATAACCGCTGAGTAAAAGAACACCAACGAAAATCTGATATTCTTCGGGAGTAGAGTTATGCGTAGAGTTGTTCTGAGAAGCAAAAAAGGTTTGACTCATTTGATATCATTTCAAAGAGGCCTTCAGACATCACATCAAATATTTCTTTCGGCGTTTTTCCACCAAGCTCTTGTTCTATCGCTTCTTTCCTTGTATCTTCCCAATTGATTGCAATATTAGAATGGAGCTTCGAGTAAGAGGGCTTTTTCACCCAATCAACTTCAATCTTACGATATTTTGGTTTGATTCCAGCATCTGCTTCATTGTCACCATCTCCGTGAACATGCACTTCGACTCTACCAGGGACATCAGTTGTACAGTTATTTTCAATTAGTTCTTCATTTATTTCCTCCTCATCAGTCAATGCATCTACAGTATATGGCGGTAACTCCACGATGTCATAATTCAAGTTGTCGTCTTCCTCCTTCTGCAACATGTCGATCTCCTCCACTGCCTCTTCTACAGTTAACTTTCTCTTCATCCCTGAAATAAAATAAAAACATTTCTTTTCATAAAAATAAAGAGGTGCACACACAATGCGTTGATTGATTCGTAAGTAACGAGTGTGAGTCACCTATTTAGAGTATGCCGTGGATACCGCAGCAGTTTACGTAAGTGGTTTCGTAGCTCAGTTGTGAAAGCAGGAGGCTGGCATGTGGGACGCGAAGGTCGAGAGTTCGAAGCCTTCGGCTTATCAAATTTTGCTTTCTTCTAAAACATTTTTTGATGTCCATTCATGTATGGAAATCATTTTCAGTATATTACTGTGACTTCGACGTTTCCAGCACATTTTCCTGTCGGTTACAGAAACTATTTTTAGTGATTTAAAAACAGATCCGGCCTAAGGAAACAAATCTAGTAGGCCTGGACTAATGTTTATACGGTTGATGAAATCCAAAGATGGATATTAGTTCAACGATAAAATTTCACATATGTGACCATGGTTCGCAAATGCGAACCAGTGTGAAGATAATGTTATATTTTTGTAACTAATGAATAGATAGCATCCCTACTAATACATATGAAATAATTGGAATAAGCCAAGACTAGATCAAGTATCAGAACAATAAATACCATGTTAGATGATCACAAAATTTGGAAGGCAAAATACGTACCTTGTTGTTTCCGAAAAAATCAAAAAACGGCAAATTTCGAAATGCGTCAAACTTATGAAAGACACTTGACAAGAGTGAAACTGTGATGGCGTATAGATGACATATCCATTGATGTATTAAAACAAGAAAAAAAATCAGAACTGCTCTTATTTTCTCAATAATCAACAAAAGTATTTTGGTGCGCATTTGCGCACCATGGTACTAAATGGGTTAAGAATTCTGATACTAGAATTAATCGTAAATTACCGGAGTTTTCCACTTAATATACCCGGTAAACTGGAAAATGACGAAATTGCAGAATAAGTTTGGATAAGGTTAACATATCCGGGTACATTAAGTGGAGACACCACAAAATAAGCATATTCAATGCATGAGATGCAATTCGTCACTTAAAGCAACTATAATGTATTACATGTGCTTATAATTTGATACATATGAGTTTCAAACTATAAACTGTAATGAAAAATTTCACAATTTGAATGTAATTTGTCACAATTGTTAGGGTATAAAATGAGCAATGCCGTAATAAGCATCTGAATAGCAGAATGACAGTTCTTTGGTGTAGGCTACAGTAGGGTTTTCAATCCCGGGATTATGTAATATCTGTTCTTAGGCAGTTAGTAGCTGTATGAAGATGGAGTAGCAAGGCTGTAGACAAGGAACATGGCGTAACAGATACAATTCGTGAAACGTGGATGCTAACGCTATGCAACAACTAAATTCAGACTTCCCACGATCAGCTTAACGACAGACACCTAAGTTGCAAACTCGAAACAGAGCTACTCGCATGCACAACTGCATAGAATAACTGAATAATATACTTATTGTCTATCTCAACTAATTGACATAAAAAATGAAAAAATGTATGTTCAGGCAGTCGAGAGAAGGAAAGAGTGAGCGTTGTACATACAGGGGTACAATATCTAATGAAGTTTTAAATCGATTAGTACACAATATCGGGCTTTCACCAGACAGAAAAATCGCGGGATTTGCATTTCGATTTGAAAATCTCATACCAGGCTTTAATGCGACAGCGCATGTCGTGTGTGATAACCAGATACATTTGTTGTTATAGTTTGTGTCTGCAGGTGAAAAGATAACTTTATATTATATTAATTCATGGGCAGTAAGGCACATGTCCATCTGATATCATTAGTTGTATTGTACAGTGTATCGTTCAAAATGCTCATCAACGAATAGAAAACAACGTCTAGTACTGTTCAGCCTACGCCAGCCTAAGAATACCATCGGTAAATGAATTAAGCTTGCTAATCAGAAAAAGTCGGGATTTTGAAAACCCTAGTTTACAGGCAATTAGACTTATTACTTCGCCTAATCCTTTTCCGGTGTGATCACATGCGAACCCAAGATGGGTGCTTGATTTACAAAAATCAGCAGAAGTGTTATTTCCAAGAAAGACGTTGGATTCTACAAAGACATAATGAAAGTTTGGCGGGAGTTAATAGACCCGGGTATATCAACTGGCACTATCTTCCACTTAACATACCCGGATATATTAAGTGGAAAACTCCGGTACATGTATGGATCAACAATTAACTATATCAACGGTCAAAGGTTGAATAACAGTGTATTCAGTGTATGACTGTATATGTTACAATATCGAGTGTTGTGCTATATTCCACTCAACACAAAAATAAAGCTATCTTACATACCGTAATATCTGGGGTTATATTGTAACAGAAAACATCGCAAAACCGCTTCCTTAGTGCCAAATGTCCTTGACTTTCAAAAATACTGTTTCGCACGTATTTAAAAGGAAGAGTGAATGCCAATCTAAATATAACACATTTTGTTCAGCTACAAGTAAGCATAATTGTTTTTCATAAACTATATTTTTCCTGATGATCCAAGCTACGAAATTAAGAATTGATGAAAGGAGTCCACTAGGTCTCAGAGGGTATAGAAAAGCTGAAGTATCTGAGGTTTAAAATGAATTGTCTATGAAAATTAAGCTTGTACTATAATGAGGCTTGCATGAATGTTTTGGAAGTTTGAAATATATATTTTGTATTTCAGCGCCACCGTTAAGATGCATGAAGAGACAAATGACGTTTGGAATGTTCTCTTGGAGGATGCTGCCCTTGACAGGTAAGTTTTAGTCATCTACCCATCATGGCCAATTACAATTACTCCTGTAGTGAATGCCTGATTATTATTATTCCACACCATAATAATGCATTATCATCACTGATGTCTTCCTTTTTCTATTTTACAGCACTCCAGCTGGATCAGTTTATTCAGATGAAGCGGACGGGTGCATGAATACGTCAGCATTGTGAGTTGATAAATGTAATTCAACACAACTACACATATATACAGTATAACAACCTTATAGGTCTATTCTTGGTTTTGAGCTTGCAATAATACAACCAGATTAGTAATAGAGCTGTCAGCTGTAGGCATTTTGCATGTACATTCCACGGAACTCCAACTTTACACTTGCTATCAATAACTGTATGACATGGATTGATCTTTATAGCGAGCAGTTATTTCACTCCACTTCCTTTTGCGACATTCAGATGCCGCTTTCATTTTAGAGCTTTTGGACATATTTAGGTTTTCATAAATATTTAGAGCTCTTCGTCAATTTTTAAAACTTCTTCAGAACCTCTGTTCATTTATTTGACTTCAAATGTGATTTGTTTTTCCAGATAAGACAGTGCAGCGAGTATCATGAAACTGGAGAACATGTCCCTTCTAGACAACATTGTGAGAGAGGTAACGGACATTGTTTTGACTCTTATTTTGAATATATGCGTCAATTTTCGATAGACTCCTTATCTCTTCTGAAATATTTCGATTGCCTCCTTATCAAATCAGATGAAAAAAAAATCTTTATCAAATATTTTTCCATCTGATTTGATAAAGAGGCAATCGAAATATTATTAGTAATAAGATCTTTTTTATTGGCCTTGTCTATTTTGATTATTTTGAACTAACCGGCCAATGGCGAATTTAATCATTAGTAATAGTAATGCATGTAGTCATAGTAATGATAAGTAATGCATAGATAATAATAATAATAATAATAATGAATGTTTACATTCAAAGTCTTGATCAAAACATAATGACATAATTCAAAGTCATTCAAAGTGAAAAAGTTACTCAAAAGCACATTTCAGTAAACTGGCATATATCAAAAATGAGTTTTGTCGACGTTTGGTGCGAGCAAAAATTACTTGTTGTTTTGACTTCAAATTCGATTCTTCGTGCAAATGATGAAGTGGATGCTTTTCTTTTACAGATTTGTCGTAGAGTCGTAGAAGTCCTTTATTCAAGCGACATTGGGGTTTTTCAAAAATATTTTTCGCATTTCTTCCATTGATAACCTTAGAACACCTCTTCTGTAGTATCTCTATTGATCTTACTGTCTCACTGTCCAGTTTGCAGAACAGAGGGAACGCGTACTCAATTGGAGCAAAAATAAGCGACATGCAAGCTCGTTTCAGGGATTTTCGATCCAGTACATTCCTCAATTTGCGAATGATATATAACCGCTGGGATGTCCTCTATATCAAACGATTGAAGTGCGTTTTCCATTTAAGGTCTTCAGTCCAAACCAGACTTAGGAGCTTCATTTCACTGCAGCAGTTTATGTCAGGAAATTTACTTTTCAAAATACCTTTGATCTCTTGGTTCTTTAACACCACAATCATTTTCGTTTTTGAAGCATTTAGCTTTAGACCGTTTGATATCGACCAGGCAGTAATTTGCTGTATTTCGTTGCTCATCTTGTCAATGTCTTCCGCTCTTGTTTCCTTATTGATCGTTATGGTCATCGTGACGTCATCGGCGTACTTAATCATGTGAGTACTTAGATTTAAGGGTCTCAGCGAATTCAGGTAAATATTGAAATACTGAGGTCCCGAAATTGATCCTTGTGGTACCCCTCTATTTACTCGACGGAATGAGCTGCGTTGATTATTCAGTCTGACACGTTGTGATCGTTCTTGCAAGTAGTTATATGTAAAACATACAAATTCAGGTGGGAAATTCATGTCCCTCATTTTTGAAATTAAGTTGGCTACTATGACTTTCTCAAATGCTCTGGAATAAACGAAGCTGAGCACAATTACTGCTTCTGTGCTTTTCCTATCCAGTGCACAAGTGACTTTCTCATGTAGATCAATTAGGGCACATGTTGTTGATGACATTTTCTTGTATGCATATTGATATTTATCAGCAGTTCGATCAATATGATCTTGTACGCAATTTTAAACGTATTTTTCAAGCATCTTCATCTGAACTGTCATTACAGAAATAGGTCTGATGTTCTCAATGTCAATAGGCTTAGTTTTGGGAATTGGGCATATATCGGCGCATTTAAGTTTCTCGGGAATATGGCATTCAATTAAGCAGGAGTTTATGATATGGGTAAACGGTTCCACAAGCAAATATGCTGCTTCTTTGAGTAGTCTAATAGGAATACCGTCAGGGCCGCATGATTTTTTGGTATTCAATTTTATGAACATAGACAGACATTGATCAACTGTTATTAAAGGCATATCATCAGGATGATTGCATACTTCCTTGTTGTCCAAAAGGATATGTGCATCATTGTCTAACAATAGCTTATTGTTTATTTCTTCGCCAATGTTGAAATAGTTGCCATAATCTTCCAAAAGAGTGCTAAATGCATTGCAGTTCTGATTTGGTACGATCTCTTTGGCAATATTCCACATGTTCTTATTTGAATTTGCACATCTGTGATACCACGCCAATTTTGCTTTCTTGATCTCTGTTTCAACCTTGTCTTTCAAGTACTGGTATTTGGTCGTCTCATTATTCCTGAAATATGTCCATCTCTGTGTTATAAGATCTTTTAGCAATGGGCTCATCCAAGGCTTATCTTTGCCGGACATGCTTACTTCTTTCACAGGAAGAATGTCCATAGCACCCATAGCACAGTAAATGGCCTCATACAAGTAGGATATTTGTATCTATAGATATGTTATAGATATCTATAGATATGTTGTGTCTATAAAGACCCTCACACCGACTATCCGAAATGCAGTTACAGAGAACAGGATGGTAATGTGGAAGACCGGTTTCGCTTTTATTTAAGACAGCTTTCTCAATTCCACAGATCAGAGTAAAGGCAATGACATATATATATATATATATATATATATATATATATATATATATATATATTTATATTTCAAATAACAACATGACGCGAAACGTCTTTTAACTGATCATGATTGATATTGATTCTATTAATTCTAAATTTGGCACGTCATTCAACCCACTCAGACCGTCAATTGCAACGATATCTCATGGACATTTGAATATCTGGTAATCTGAACAGGAAACGCTTGGTTACGACGAAAATTTAGAACGATATTCAAAGCTTTATTTCTGCTCGTTTGAAATCCAAAAATAATATACAATTATCCTAATATACAAATCACCATTGGATTCATCAAGCATTTGTTTCAAGTTCTTTTGGATTTTTTTGTTTTAAATGAATTTATTATTTGGTTTTGTGTATAGGAATAGCATTTAGTTAATACGATAAAGACAAAATATGTCGCAGATGTCAACCAATGAGAGGTGTTGGTGAATTATAGCCTGTAATTGCGCTAGGAAATATAAGTTGTCATAGGTGTCGATTGAAAATCTACAGGAGATACTGACCATATAATTCTCTCGTAATTGAAGGCAACAGAAATATCAGTTTATCATATTTCCTTGATCGTATTTCCCGTTGTATGGAAATTTATTATTGAAAAAGATTATATAGAAGCTTATCTTACAAAACATTAATTGTCCAAATATGCAGATGTCAAAGGATTTTTATTCTTTGATTTTGCAGTCCAGTGTTGACGTAAATTTCAATTGCGCGATGTCCGATGTGGAGATTAAACAGAAGCTGGAGGAATCATTTTCTGTTCGCAAGAACTTTGCGATGAACGAAACCGTCTTCCAAGAAGTGCTTAACTGCCCACAACTGCGCCTTCCTGAATATGTGAGTGTTAAATGAAGATTAATTGTATCTGAACTGGCTGTCCCTTTGCAGACAACTATATCACATAAACTATGTTTTATGTTTCTCGTTTTTTCTTTGTATTCCAGCTTTTAACATCGTTCTGACATAAGTATTTCTCTTTTACTTGTCTTAATATGCTATAAACGGAACAAGGTGCCTATCAACTATGCCACACTTATTGGGGATCTTAAATTAGTTTAATAAACATTCCTTTTTTTAAATTCATCTCTAGAAGATGCGATTTAAATAGTCTTAAGAACAAGGTTTTGCATTCCAACCATTTGCTTTGCTCACAACAGAGTATAAAACTACTTTTCAAACACGACTGATAATCAAGGTCAGTAAGCATCGAAATGGCATTTAAATGCTTATTTTATTCCATTCAAATATTTTCAATTTTCATAGCAGGAATTATGTTGTCCTAGAATGAAAAGACAAAGTTATTTTTGTGAATTAGACTCCGCAAGACATAGTCAAATGGCCTGATATATTTCGCCGGTCCTCCTAAGCTCTAGTTATAGTATTTCGTTTAGGGACTGAACAATGATCGATGATAACCTGGAATATGAATTACCGTATATTTCCACTATTAAGGAATCTTCCTCTTTGGGGCATCTCCCAAGACATCTTCCTCTGTTAAGGTATCTCCCTTAAAACATGTGTTTCTTTAAACGTTATTATACAGACTATTTTATTCATACACAATGTGCACTGTCGGATTGGAAATCGTCGGTGTTGGTGCTACCCATCTCAGTTAAATTTTCACTCTAGCTCTCGATTCCGAGCAGAGACTGAGTCATATGTGCTTATGTCTGAATAACGGAAGGACCCAGATTCAGGTGATCTTTTATTTATACTTATCAAAATTATGCTGTCGAGCGTTTTCGGCTATCGTTCACTAGCCATGTTTACGACAAATTAGCAGAGATGCAGTATCTGAACATACGGTAAAAACACATAATGCAAGCATTGCCATTAATTGCATTTTTCTGTGAACTGAATGGCATTTTCCATCTATGAAATTCCTTCTAATATTCCCATATCCTTCCACAGCTCATGTTTGAAGCATCATTGATGCTACGCGCGTATTGCGCAAATGAAAAATCCCCGTACCAGCTTGGGGGACTTTCGATCCACGCAAGATGGAGTTAGAGCTTTTGCGCGCCTCCCGAATTTTGGACTTGCCGTTTTCCCGCAGATTGGAGCTGAAAGAGGCTCCAAACAGCTTGACTAGGCCTAAGTTTATTTTTTAATTGACTTGTTGGACTTCAAATTTTATTTTATTTATTATTTTTATTATTTATTTATTTTTTTATTTATGTCTGGATTTCAAATTTTATTTTATTTAGATGTCATTTTTGACAGTGGCGGCCAAGACAAGGGAAACAGCCTCGGCCTTCTTCTCCGAAGGAAATGTAAGTTCATCTACTTGTGACACCTCTATTGTTGTAACGGCATTGTTTCATGGAGAGAATCATTGTAACGTGATTCTGCTTAAAGTAATGATTGTGCTGTAAATTAGTTGCATGCTTGCTTACACAGCAAGTGCAGTGCTATTTCACACAATGTCAATACGCACTTCGTCAAACTCCTATGTCAGTTCAAGTGCTGTGTTCACATTAAATCTATTAGGGGAACTCTGCATCAAGTACATGTACATATATGATGCTCAAAGCACTCCTGTGATTTCTTTGAATATTGGAGAGTAAAAATACTCAATTTTTAAAAAAATTCAAATTATCTTGCTGATTGATTGCTCTAAGAATTGAACCATTTCAGAATCAATAGTTCAATTCATTGACAGTTTTGATTATTAGACCTACAGTATGCTTTGTATGTGATATTTGTTATTCACATGCTCTGACAGATACATAGACTATGATAAGTGTACAAAGCAGTCATCAAAATAATAGAATTTCGAAAAAATTAAACTTTTTACTTTGAACTCAAAACCCTTGACATCATCGTCCGGCAGTTTCAGGTTTACCATACTGCTGAGGAATGAGTTATTCTCTCGATTGATGTGTTGTTATATCATGCATGATAAAGTGAATATTTCATTTATAAATGTAAAAGGAATTACAATGGATAAATTTAAAAGGAAAATTAAATGATGACTGAGCATTCAGGACATTGATTCAGGATCGGAGCCATTTTTTATTGCTGCTGGGGGAATTTAATTGTATTGTGTAATGACTTTCGTGTCATTTAATTGTATTGTGAAATATAGTAAAACTTAAGTCTCTCAATTGTCTCTCAAATTAAAATTTAGAGTTTGAAAGAAATCAAGTTTGATTTCATACAAACGAGATCTGAAGTTGGTGATGCTAAAAATGAAATTTGTATCCACAATTCATCTCTCTTTTCAGCAACCGGTCAGAATTGGGGAACAGAAGGTGCCCCAGAAAACTGCGTGCACGTAAATGATATAAGCATATCAACAGATGGTGCTGCACAAACTTTGACAGTGCGCTTGGATTTTTTAAAATTGGTTTATGAGAGTAGCTGTGACATTCCAGAGGATTCTTGCTGATTCCACTAATTAATTTGTTCTTCGTTTTCTTGCTTTTCTAATAAACGTTTCAACTGAGACGTTCGCAAGCTGAAAGAAATCTATACATAAGAAACATAGACATTTAGAATTCGTGCTTACAGATCATTTTCTAGCTGTTTTTGGCTCTGAACTTCCGCATAATCGAAAAGCCGCTGCATCAGAAGAGTAATTTCCATATCTCTTTTACAGAATTTCTGCTCATTTTTTATATTTTCTTAGATTCGTATTTTGAACATGTTTGTTATTTTCCAATCTCATGCTTGTGAACCAATTTTGTAAGTTTTAGATGAATTTTATAAATGAATTTTATGAATGTTTTTCATAAATTTGTTGCAATTTTTTTGAATATATTCAAATGATATCAACATGCGTTTTGACATTTTCTGCGAACCCTATCAAACATGATGACAGTAGCATGTCCTAAATAATCCTTAATGACACTAATTAGCAAAAAATATAATTGAATCTATGGTTAAAGGGCATGGTTTGTAATCACATTTCGTTTAATTGCTAAGGAAAAGGAAGCAGGCATAATTGATAATAACTCAATTTCAGTGCTATGGGAAATTTAGTTGCATAATGGCACTACTGCTAGATTGATGCAGTAGTATGTTGCATCACACTATGAAAGTAGTATAAAGTACATATTGGAAAATATTTTGGTGTCTTAGCCTTCTGAAACGCTTTGCTTTAGGATTTTTTATTAGTTACGAATAGTGTCTTGCTTTAGGAGGTGATTCAGCTCGCTTTAGGAGGTGCTGGTTTACAGTGACAGAAAATGTTAACAGCATTGATATCGTATCGAGACAACATATCAGCATATCATTCGATTACGTCACAAAATAGATTAACAGCAATGGTTCACACCACAGAATTACACATGTCATCTCTTCTTGTGTTTGCCCAGAAAGGAAGATGTACAGAACTAGTCTAGGAAAACTAAGCTTTAACCAGGAGAAAAATTTGCGGTACCCTGAAAATTGGCATACATGTAGTTTAGATTCTGCTAAATGCATATCAAAAGTCACTGTAAATCCGTCATGTGCTCTCTGAGTAGCAGCCTCCCAAAGATGACATACTGCATGAGGTTTTCCGAGGTGTATTTTGATAATATCTGTTTCTCTATTGGTGCGTGCGTAAATCAGCTGACGCTCTCGATTGATTGCCTCGATTCCTTCATATTCGAAGAATTTAGTTCATTGTGCAAATGTTTTATCAATAATGTTGGGCCATCCGATCATTATTAGAAAGATTGCGAACAAAACAAACGTTTGCAACCTTCTATGTAGAACTTGACATTGCCTGTGTCTCTTTGCTGCGTGATCCGGTTGATAGCAGTCGCTGAAACGTCGCACAATGTGGCGTGTTTAATGTTGAACTGGTTGCTCGCTGTCCCATTGCTATCGTATTGTGTCAGCAGATTGTGCCATTTCATTAGCGGTTTAGACCAGGAAATTTAGGAACGAAATGTGAGTAACCCGGACAAAATTCGCGGTACCCTGAAAATTGGCATAAATGTAGTTTAGATTCTGCTTGTTAACATATCAAAAGTCACCGTAAATCCGTCATGTGCTCTCTGAGTAGCAACCTCCCAAAGATGACATACTGTATGAGGTTTTCCGAGGTGTATTTTGATGATATCTGTTTCCCTATTGGTGCGTGCGTAAATCAGCTGACGCTCTCAACCAATGAGCGTACTGCTGGCAGTGAGTGGAAACTTGACTTGCAAAATATTCATGATCAAACGTTTTTTGGAGTGCTTATCATAGGCTACACCTTTCAATCTAGCATCTAATGGATTGGGTAATTATCATTAAGATTAGTCGCGGAGATGAATCTGGTCGAGAATCAGCCTTAGAAGATGAACAAGACATTGAGGAATCAGTCGTCAGCTCCAGTGAGGATGAAGATCAGCCTGATGACGGGCAACTTGGAAAAGTTGAAGGGCGTGATAACACTACATGTAAATGGCGCGTTGTCAGAGGTCAAAACGTAAGACACCCAGGAAAGACAGCACAGCACAACGTGTTCAACGAACGAGTTGGAGTCACAAGAATATGCCAAACCATTGAAAATCCGTTAGACGCCTTCAGACTAATTTTCGATAGATGGTTCAAGACAATTACGGAAATTCAAAATGGTGGACATGAGACCGAAGATGCATTCTCGGGCCATATTTAAAAAAAGTCTCGATTATTTCGTCATCAGCTTTCGATGTAGTTTAATGCGGTCTTTTCAGGTATCGCCGTTGGAATATCATGCGGTTACCTCTTCGAGAAATAAGAAAACTTCAAAGTGGCGGGCATGAAAACGAAACAGCAGTAGGGCTCAGGTAATATGTATTATGCATCAACAACAAGCATTGGAGGTCCTAACAGGTTTTAATATTTCTTGGAAACGTCATGTTCGCTTCTGTACAAACCGAAATAGGTGAATCAGTGGTCTGCATCAGATCGATCAGACCTCCAATGCTTGTTGTTGATGCATAATTCATATTACCCGAGCCCTAAAATGCAGTTTCGGTCTCATGTCAGCTATTTTGAATTTCTGACATTTTCTTGAAAGCGTGATTTTCTAGCAATTATATTTGAAAAGAGGGGGTCAAACTACATAGGAATCTGTTTGCGAAATAGATGTGAATATTTTTTAATCCACTCGCAGAATTCAGTTTCGGTTTTTCTGTCCGTCATTTTGAATTTTCGTTATTTTCTCGAAAAGGGCTAGTTGCATGATTTTTAAACCATGATTTTCATGATTTTCATACAAAAATGCATCAGAAACCGTTGAGAAATATAATGGGAAATTTTAAAAATGAAACCGCCTCTCTTCGCACACCGTGCTACGAAGTTTTGGAGGACCCAATTGCACATCGGGCCTTTTGCATCCTTGCTAAGTTGAAGGAAAATGTAAAATGCTCTCTGAGACCTCTCAGCAATGTCAATGTCTCCATTTGATCCAACATACTTTAATGGTTCAAAAAGCATGTACATGTACATTTGTTCAAGATCTTGATGCGAAAGGGCATTGCGATCAGCAAATGATGCATCGTTTGAAAGCTCTTGATGAATACAACCCATGCATCTTTGCTTCGATCAAACCTGAAGAATGTAGATGGGTTGAAAATATGTACATATACATCAAAAGCAAGGTGCATGTACGTCGCACAATGTAGATGCATATAACATTGTGCTTTTCTAAAGCAATTTCATTCTGCACTACACTCGATATGACCAATACTTTCACTAGAATCTAATAAATGTCATTTTTAAACATTATCTAATTTTATTGCAGCTCTGTTTTACCAGATAGAGCATCTGTTATATTCGACATAGATTTTATTAAGCAATAACCATTGCAAAATGAATAAAACCCAAAAGTCGGTAATCGAACTTCTGCCATAACATGAAATATCTGCCGGATCACCCATAGACTCCGCTGTCACCCATTCTCTCGAATTTCTTGACAGAATTTATCGTATGAATGAGGACCTTCGTTTCTTGGCCGATATTTTAGACACCTGAATAGTTTGAAGGCACTTCTTTCCCTGAGACATCGCGATAGAATGATGTAGGCGACTTCAATGCATTCTTGAAGCATGATGAGTAATTATTATGGATTGCAAATTATGGATAAAATCAATCCTTGAGTTTCGGAATCCCAAATTTTTTACTTGATCCCGGAAGCCGGGGATTTCGAAAACATTGCTCTAGAGTAGGCCTACATTTACATGCAAATGAAAAATTTTGCCGGTTGGTCCTCTCGATGTAGAATTTTCTATTTCATACAATCTAGCCGTCAGTGACAAATTAGCGCAGATGATTTCAGCAGTGAGTCCTCTTGCTCGTATAGTTAGCCTACATGACAGACATTACCTTTTTACAACATGATTATTCATGCTGTATTTATCACTATTTTGCATCATTTTTGGCTATCGGAGAATGTTAAATTGCACTCCCACTAGTAACCGAAGTAACTAAGCTCACCCTTGCGCGCCGTAGACAGACTTCTACAGCAATGCACCATAACTTCTGTTAAATCTAGAGGAAATTATTGATCAGTATTAAGCAGAGTAGGCCTATTTGAAAACGCCAGATATGTGTGCCGAATTTTTTCTAGATCAATGCACTATCTAGGACATGAGAGATTGAAAATATAGTTGAAGAAAAGGATACGACTTGTGATTCTTCTCGAAAATGTAGAAGCAGAAATAATTATTGGAAATTAAGCAAAATTTTGGCCAATGCTCGAATTCCACAAGAATTCTAGCAAAATGACACTACACATATCGCTGCTTGCAATTAACAGATTCGCCGATGCCCTTCTAAACCGAGCTAGAGCTCAAAAGAATCGAAGTAGGAAAATGTGATGCTTAGGCAATTCTGGATGCTTAGTCACTGCAACCAAATGCAACTAAATGATCAGAATACATACAGAAAGTAGGTAAATATATATAATCAACCATATATCGTGCAGGCCTATGACGATACATGTAGGCCTATATGCACAACTGTATTGCAAGCATCCAACATTGAATTAGCAATATTAAGAATAATATCGATAATCCCAACAAACAATAAATCGTCATGAGAATGTTAAAAGAACATTCCATTTTGGTTCGGAAAATGTTATTAAAAAACTTCTATAAATGATTAAATGGCAATATTTCTTGATATCATTTTGACGTTATAAAAAAATGTTTTTCACAAATGTTTTGGAAATGTATTATTAGGATGTTTTTTAAGTGCTACGAAAAAATATCTAAAAATGATTAAATGGCAATATTTGTTGATATTATTTTGACGTTATAAAAAATGCTTCTCTATGACCGTTGCTAAAACTTTACATGGAAATGAGATATCCATAATTTCAATGTTATCAGAAAGATGGATATCACATATCTAAGCAAAGTTTACGGTTTTCAAGAAATACTTTTATAACGTCAAATAATATCAACATATACTGCTATTTTAATATTTCAAAAATGGTACATATTACTGACAAAATCTATTTCCTGAATAATACGACCAAATTATCCAATCACTATCTTAGTGAAAAATACAATGTTAGTGTAAGAATATTCATATTGACCAACAGTATACAAAGTGACACAGACGAACATGTCGAAATATTCATGACACGATTATTATATAATTGAACATTCATCAACACCAAAATAATACATTTTCATTCAATAACCTCAGTAAAATATAGTGAATTTTAAAGGCGAGTACGTTTTAGGAGTTTTGCTGTCAAAAAAGTAATTATTTCAAGCTAGTAAGAAAATAGAAGGAATAATTAAGTGGTACGATCACGGTGACGAGTACTGGTGCCATAGGCACGAGGACAATAAGACGTTCTCCTAAACAATAATCACAATTGTATCGACGTAATAATGCCATCCTTTCTCTTCACAGACCCGTGAAAAGACATCAATAATATCCACTAGAAGACCAGATACAAAGAAATTTCAATTCAGCCACCATCAAATCACTCTCAATCATGTCGATTAAATCCGCTTGAAATGCTTTGCAATCGCTATTTTGTTGACACGATCATAACCAGCACCTGGAAAAGAAAACGAATCATATTCACACAATTTAAGTAAATGACTAATTTAACTAACTCTATGATGTTGGGTTCATTATTTAAAATATGAATCATGTAAATAACATAACACCACTATTGCACAATACCATTATCGTGATACACTTCTGTATGCATTGCTCTATTTCAGCATCCTATAAGCGAATTTCTGAGCTCATTTTACAAAAGCTAAGTATGCTGATTGCCATTAAATTATTTTTGATACCACTGTATCGAGAATATCAAGGGGAACAGTTCCGAGGATCAGCATACATATCTTAAAAAATTTCAAGTCGAACTTGTCCATGTATTACAGGTGAAACATTCATTCATAATTTTCCTTTTTAAGTATTTGATTACACATGTATATATACGCAAATGACATGTACATATATTACGGCTGATCCGACATAAGAATTATTTGAGATTTGCAATTTGTATTGTATGTATTGTATTTTAGCATTCGCTATTTTACCCTTTGCATCATTGATTGATTGAAACGTGAATGATGTTATTTATATTACATTTTACAACATCATTTTATCTTAAACATTTGTATGCTGTGCTGTCCATTTCGTTTATACCACTTGCTATTTTACTTCTTAAAATGTACAGTAAAAATATTCCAGGTACTATTGATTAACATCTCGCAGTGATGTCAGCGCTAAATTTGAAATTTCTCCAGCAGGCCACAAAAAATCCCGCACCACATCTTGCAACGTTTCCGACTTGACTAGACATTTCGACCGCACTCATGAATTACTCGACTAGACTTAAATCAAATTGCTGCACGAGTAACTGATAGATAAACGTTGATGATCAAGATCAAGCGATTATTGTGACTGAACTCATCTCCGTTTCATTTGAATCATTGATGGATGGGAGCATGACGCCTGCCTTAATTAATGTGCAGTCCGATACCTCTAGCAGCAACATTTTCAAGTTCATATTGCCTACATAATCAATGCACAATTTATCTTTCATGTATGTTTAGGAAATTACTGTTGACAGGAATTGAAGATCCGGCATTGTAGCAGCGTCGCAGCAATCACTGATACTTTTGAATTCGATCTAGTCACTGTTCACAGGCTGAACCTTAAATATTTAAATAAGACCTACAATACGTAGCGGATAGTTCATGTGTGGACTATCTTCACAGAAACAAAATTGTGTTACTGATAGTATATGGGCCTTATCAAAACAAACAATTAATCATTGGAATACTTGATAGTTAAACTAAGTCAGGTTAAGACAACCAAGAAATTTAGTGACTGATGCCTTGAGCAAATTTTTCAGATTGTTGTTCTTTTTTTACAGAATTTTCACCCCTAGCACAGCTACAAGTGATGAGCGAAGCTAAGGATTGCTCAATGAAAAAAGGATCAATCGCTATATTTTTTAAAAACAGTAAAAAAGTAAATAAATAACAGATCTTCTAATCTGATTAAGCTGTCCCCATCAGAAACCTGTTCGCACGCCTCTTGAAAGCGTCAGGATTGTATTGGTCAGGGAAAATTGAGTGCGGAAACTGATTCCAAAACTGTGCCGTGAGAACAACATAGTTTTTCGAGCGACTCACAGTGCGTGCGCGTTCCAAGCTCACATGATTGCATGTGAGTGCATTAGCTCTGCGAGTGCTTCCGGAGAAGAACTTAGGCTTGGGTACCCACTCAAGTAATGTCCTCCACAACCCAGTATCCTGAAAGATCAAAATGCCTAGAATCTGTGTATTTATCTGACTTGCAGTCTTCATTAGCCCAATTTTTCTCTACTAAGAATGTCTATGCTGACAGACTACCTAAATCATTTGTGTTGCAATATTACAAATCTATCGTTTAACAACGAAGAAGAGAGTATTTCGAAACAGAAAACCTGTCAAGAAGACCAGGAATAATTAAGATGCATGATCTGGCGCCAATATCAAGAGCATTGATGGTGGAAAGTAGTAGGCCCTGTATGAATTTTATTGAAAAAGCGGGAGTCAGTCACGAGAAGAACGCGCCACGTGTTTTTCAGTCTTTTCTTTCTTAAATGCCATGTTCTCTCCTTCCATATCTAGTTCGTGCAAATCAAAAGTTAGAGCACTCATCTTTCGCGGATTGAAGCTCTCATGGTGGTAATTTCGCTCTTCTTTTTTTCTGTTGTTCAATATCATCATCAAGTTCCGCTATTTCTTCTTTCTCCGGTGAATCCTTTTCCTGCTTTTCGGGTTAGCGGTACTTGAAATTCGTGTGTGCATCGAAACCAGATGAAATCATGCTTTTGGATTCATTCATTACCACACAATTTTCTTCTACCTGCTAAGATACCCACTCAGTCACTCACTAATACACACTTCCAAGGAAACGTCAAAGAGGTCATTTCGAATCTCAATGACTCGCCTATTGGTCAAGTCGTTTGGACGATCGGAGGGAATAACATAGAGGAGAAAGTCACGTAAACACGCCAAATGTTCTAGGAGTCGGTTTATTACCGGGAGAAGTTGAATCCATCTGGTCACCACACGCCTTCTCATTCGATGTCCACTCAATTCCAGCAATCTTAAAGCATAATATCGGGCAGTATAGACAAAGTCGCTACAAGAAGCACATCACTAAATTGTTCCACAAGTTCTCCAGGCTCCTCTCAGACAGCTCCAACGTTGTTTGGGAGCAATCTAGACTGC
Organism: Prostheceraeus crozeri; assembly: GCA_907163375.1. Classification (NCBI taxonomy): domain Eukaryota; kingdom Metazoa; phylum Platyhelminthes; order Polycladida; family Euryleptidae; genus Prostheceraeus; species Prostheceraeus crozeri. Next base: position 42,073 of record CAJQUW010014586.1, on the reverse strand, counting down.
ACGATCCCATTTCTAACAAGTGAGGGCCATGATCACGCATATCAGCTTGTGGAAACCGTTATGGCGACCAGCCATGATAGATGGACCATCAGACATAATGGGGTGATACTTAGGGCGCATTCACTTGCCCAAGATGAACATCCATGCCATGAAGGTAAGAAGTTGCCTTACGCCTCCTTTCACTAGCTCTCTTCTACTTCTGCTATCAACCATTTTAGAAACAAATGTAAGCACGCAAAATGTCAGATAATTAACACAAACAAATTGACCTATTCATAACATACAAAATCGAAGTTTCACGATAATAAACTCCGCCAACACGAAAACCGTCAAAAATCGGTTAGAGACGAATCTGGCAGCCACATTATCATGATTCTAGCATCCAAATTTTCAACTTGCATCCTGCTCTCCTGGAATGGCTAAAATAAAATTATTTTGTATTGCGAAGAACATTAATACATCATTTCATAAGATATTCCTACCCGATAAAAATCCCACAGGTTCATATTTCTCCTAGCATTTCCTGAAAATTTTTAAAACATCCCGCATTGCGGAAATTCCGTAGCAAATAGCAACACTGCTCGCTGACACCGCATTTCAACACAAAATTGTAAATCCGTGAAGTTAAGTTGCTTTTAACTTTTCACTATGTAGAATCGGAAAATCATGCTGGTTTCAGACCGCAACTCAACTTCATTAGATTATTTATAATTCTAATATTTGAAAATATACTTCATTTCATGAAAGTATGGCGATCATACCTGAAGTGTCCATCGGTAGAATTGCTGAAACCGGAGACATTTGTTCTCATTGCATCAAAACCATTGATTGGAGTAGAAGAACAATAACTGCTTGACATCATCGAGTTGAACTGTGAGGAATAAAGCAAACCTCCTATTCTGAAAATAAATCATTTGTATTCATTCTAAAAGTAAGGTTGTTGAATAATCTTTAGCACAAACAAGTCGAAGATTTCATAGAAGATACTCCAAATGTAATCGAATTAAACCTGTTAAGGCGTTACTCCTTCTTATGCTGAACACATCTCAAGACTCATTCACACATGGTTTGTCATAAATTGCAACAAAATTAGTAGTACTGATGATAAGATTCTTCTTCGCACTATGTTCAACGCTGTCTGGCCGTGCAAGTCACATGTGGTTGCCACTGAATAATTGCTATTATACGGTTTAACGGATAAAAGCATTGCACAGCGAACAGGCTTCATCACCCTACTGATGTGAAACCATATATTGATTACTTGTAAGAATACCCACCTGAGGCTTCCATCAGCACCGAATTGCGGGAGACATTTCAAACCGGAGCAAAATGACCAATATTGGAACAGAAGAACCGTAACGGTCTAGTAATCGACAGTAACGGAAAATGCCTCAGCTTATCCTGAAAATATAAATCTGAACTATACACGGAAATACGGATTTCAGAAAAGCATAGCAACAGAACACATTTAACAACTTCAGATTCAATATTTGAACACATCTTTACCTTTAATGGTAACACATCGATTAGGTTGTTTGGCGAGTGTCTCATTCACCCGCGAAATTAGATGTTTTTCCACAAAAGATCGTATCTCAAATTTCGGTTACTCTTTTACTCTCCTAAATGATAAAATGAAAATATTCTTACTGGATTTTACAGGGTTGAGAATGGATTAATGGTGGAATTCAACTTTTGGGCCCTAAATAGAACACAAAATATAGAACACATGAGGTTGATTTATTGAGACTGAAGCGGATTTCCGCGTATAATGGGAAAATTCTCCCGATTTCAAAATGCGACAATTTTCAACTCCTGAATTCAGCGGATGAGGGTAACTCACAAAATCCTATTTCAGCTCTAAGTATATGCACAAGTGGATCTCACGGAACGGACTTTATACAATATTGATGTTATATTTATGCATATATTGAAATTATATATGATAGTATATGAATATATTATCTCTTGCGTCGATGTCGTTCCTGCAGGAACCCACTGTTGATCTCTTGCTGCCATAGATGGCTAGTTCAGCTTGCACAAAAGTATCCTAAACATATGGAATAACACAGAAATCAAAGCAGACCAGTTTAATCCATCCTAGACGGCAACCCGCTCTAGTCAGGTATCGAACACATAACCTGCAGGGCATTATCATGTACAGTATATAAGACCGGCTGCCTGTCAACCACATAACAGGAGAATACCTGGTAGCGATTTCATTGATAACTCAACTCTCACTTGAAATATGTATTAGCTATTTATCTTTTTGTTTCAGTTCGGACAATGATAAAGGCAAACGAGGGCAAATCGCCGAACATGAACGTGCATCAACGAAAACTCAGCGATACATTTCGTAATTTTAAGTGAAAAATAACACTTCATGACCCCTAAACAAGCTATGTGCATATAATCCTTCGAAAATGTATTTACCATATCAATAGGCAATTTACAAAATGGTGATTCTCCCTTGTGATGTTCTTTCTGTAGTTGCAGTCTGACTGAAAGGTCAGTTCGTTTATCTAAGTATCGAGTTTCCTGATATGTGACTCTTCTTTCACAACATTCACCTTTCTGGGTGCACATATCGCAACCATAATACCCACAAAACGATTTAGTATTTTTGATCATCGCGAGAGCTGGTGAGTCAGCAACGATACACCTCAAATGAACTTTTATTACCCTTCGATCGTACTCAAGACCATGTGTAAGCAAGTAATTGAGGTCATCAATGGAATCCTGAAGGAATTCTAAATTACATGGCATTGTATTTCCGACCGCTATGGCGGTGGGGAAAACCACGGGGGGATTCAAATGTAATGCAAATAAAACTGGCCATGCACTCTTGCTTGAGCTTTTGAACAAAGGTAACCCATCTGTGTTCAGCGATAATTCTATCCCCTTTATTTCACTACCAACAGTTATAGGATATTTCTTAAGCATGTGTAACACTTGTTCTTTCAAACTTAGTTAGACATACTGGCATCCAGATTTCATTTGGGTTGATACTTCCTTCACAGTGTGTAGCAATGTTCTAGCGGTTGACGGTAAATAGTCGTGTCCATGCTTCTTCAAAATGGCCAATAAGCGATCAACGCTTTTTTGTCGTACGTGTTCTTCAAATGCCCATTCTCTCAAATTTTGCATTAAATCGTGCTGTTTCTCATATTCATCAAATGTATCATCATCCTCAGATCCTTCATCGACTTCATACTCCGTATCAATATTTTGCCACAAACCTTCAGCTGAACTACTCGAGTGGGCAATTTCATTTTCATCGGTGACTTCATGCATATCTTCAACACTTTGCCAAGAATTTCCAAAACTACTTGACTGGACTATTTCATTTACATCGGTAACACTAGACTGATCAATTTCCACGTGTATATCCAAACCATTCGAATTATGAATACCGGATTCATTTTCGCTGGGGGCATTCGTAGTTGAAAATATTCTGTTTACTAACTTCCATTTGTTAACGTACGCGCTGTTCCTCCTCCTCCGTTCTGCCATACTAACCTACAAAATAACCGCGCATGACACAAGATCAAGCTTTGGCCAAAAAATGGGAACTATGATTTATCTATGCATATCACTGGTTGGTAAACATAGAATATGTGGTAGGTTTTTTGGCATGACGCAAAAAGTAGACGAATTAATGGTGTATACGTGGTATGATCCAATACGTCCCGGGATAACCTATATACACACGTTCTTTTCGTGCATATATACATACACATATATCGCATAGTTAAACAATGAATTGAAAAACGACAAATAGACTGGATCCATATATATATAAATAAGAAATGTGCGCTCCTGCCCCACCGAGAATTGTACTCTCCTGCCCCACTTGTACATGAAGGGACCAGGGCCTACAGCAATCGTCGGACCAGGCATTTGGAGGTGCTCTGACTGTCATATATCTATCTTCATTCATATCAGTGCATATCACAGCACAATCATATTCCGCAAAAGCTAACTCTAAATACGAAAATTGAGGGCCTACAGCAATCGTCGGCCCAGGCATTTGGAGGTTCTCTGACTGTCATATATCTTCATTCATATCAGTACATATCACAGCACGATCATATTCCGCAAAAGCTAACTCTAAATACGAAAATTGAAGGGACCAGGGCCTACAGCCATAGAACTTCTTTCACAACAGTACATATCAATGCACAATCATCTTCCGCAAAAGCTCATACGTGGAGCAGGGGCGTACATTTCATATTCGTCCGTGGGGCAGGAGTGTACAAGTGGGGCAGGAGAGTACAATTCGGTGGGGCAGGAGCGCACATTTCTTATCTATATATATATATATATAGATAGATAATATATACATATATACGTCATGAAAATCACAAATTCAAGTGCAAGGGCACTGAGCCATTCCTTTCATTAGATAGCATATCGATATTTTCTTTCAGAAGAATAGACTCGAAGATAAGAGGATAGGCTGATGCACCGATAATGGAGAAATTTTCAGCTTTAGGATGGTGCACATGTAAAGAAATTTCAGTAGCTACGGGATAGGCTTTCAAATGCTCGCTAATTCGAGTGGCTAAGTGGCTTGTTTTTCGCCTGTACATAGCATCATAGTTTTACACGTCATATTTGATGGATATCGGTTCTTGCATTTTACGCTGATCTGTATACATACATGTATATATTCATACGTATATATGAGCATTTCCATGCGTCGTCTTGTGACGTTTGAAGAATTTTGCATTTTTTAAATGATCATAACTAGGAATTGAATGATCGTTTTGTATTAGTTATTGCTGCATAGTTAGGTTGAATTAGCATGAAGATGCTCATGGGGTTAGATTATTCATCAGCTGCTTTATAGTCACGACAGCTGTGTTTACCAAACGTCCTCTTATAACGCCAAAGTCAACATCAAATGAAGTTCACGAGAGTCTCATTTACTTTTCTTCGAGTTGCAATGAGCTTTTGAGTCTAAACTTTCATATCACATATTTAATGACAAGTACAAACAATTTCAGCTTCAGCCATTCATTATTCATTTAAATATATGTGGAAATTGGGATCGGAAAAGGAATCGTCCTATTACGACGAAATGAAGAAAATCGCAGTTACACAGTTTTTCACAGATAATCGCAGTTATAACGATGGCAATATTCTGCAACACAAAACTTTGACTTTGAGCACTACAGGTCATGAAACAGAGCGTTTGCGGCAGCATAGTCAGCGTCACCTAGATGGAAAGTTTGTCCTCAAATCCAAATCATCCCGTCAATCAAAGACTTTGCTGATCATCTATCTCGTCAATATCACCAACGGCAGGAAATGGGATGGAAACAAGTTATTTCGACATACCGGTACTTCATACAACGCACCGAAAATTTGTGGCACTTTTGAATCCACAGAGGTAACTAGACCTATTCCGGGATCAACCATCGATGTAGACCTATACCAGAACCTCTCAATCACTAACCCATTGCATGCATGGTAATCTCTCTATGCCTAGCTGACGCCACTTTTCTTGCGGAAAAGGCAACTTGACTATCATTTACAACAATAGACTTGCTCTCAGAAGGAGCTGGAAACTCAAGCAAAAACTTCACATTCACGAAAGTCCTTGAATTTCCGCACATGACCAAGCCCTTTACCACTATTCCGACATCGTGGAAACGTTTTATTATCCGGAAAGAAAATATTGCACTTTTGACTATGCTTTGTTAATCGCTTAATCATAGCTCACGTGTAGGCCTTCGACATTATCTAGCCTATAGCCTAAAGCATTTCTCAATGGCAGTACTGAACATCGCGTAGGCCTACACAATTTGAATCTGAAGCTTCTTCTACTATTGAGCCGCAACTAGTTGATGCTCATGTACAACAGTGACTTATTTAATTTTTACTGTTTCATGGATCTACTCATCAAAAGGAATGCCATCACATATATCAGTTATCTGTTGTGATCTACACATTTGCCGCTTCGAGGAGTGTTAAGTGTAAAGAAAAAAATAAGCCTATTTTCTCAATGTTTCCATCACTTTTACTTTCGCTATAAGAGATATTGAAAATGTTCAAGACGCGCAAATTATTTCATACGCTCAATGAAAAATGCATTGCTGATGTATCACCAATTCTGGAACACTCCAATTTAGCGTAAGTACAACTTGCATCTTAAAACTACTAAGAAATATGATTTCATTTCCAGACTTTCACCGGGAATCTTATCATGGTAATTACTAAACTGCTGTCAAACTCGATAGTGCTATCCAACTGGAAAAATGCTATCGAGCTCAAACTCATGGCAAGGTATTTTCTAGTAGTTTAGGACGTCATCTTTCTCGATAGCCGAGGTTGAGTTGGGTAGCGTAGAGTAAATCGCTATTGTTTATGAGTATATTTCCCCCGAAATGACTCGATTTTCGTGTTTTTAGTAGGATGTTGCTATGCCATACAGGCCTATTTGAGGTGAGATATAGCGTAGAGTAATTTAGATATTTTACTTGAATCATGTGATTCAGTTAGTTACTTTTATGGTTTTTGTCAAATTTTGAGTCATTCTGTCTAATATTTCATGAGTTTGAGCTCGATAGCATTTTTCCAGTTAGATATAGATAGCACTATCGAGCTCGATATAGCAGTTTAGTAACTACCCTCATTATTTTCGCTAGATACCCCTGCTGGACTAATTAACAACACAGACCTACTCACTGAAGCTCCAAAAAAGGAATTACAATATAACAGGTGAAAGGATTGTCAACGCTTTAATATTCTGAAAGCGTAAATTTAGACCTACACAAATATTATGCAAATTTGCGTACCCATCTCTTCAAAGAATCAAAGACTTGGTAATTAGATTTATTCACTTTCATTGTCAAATAATATATTCATTTTCGAATCGCTGAAAAAGAATCTTCGAACATTGAGTTCACCGTAGCAATTACTCTAAGCTATGTCTCATCCTCACAAAGATTTCAATAATCGTAAGTCAGCTGCTTATCTAGCTTACATTCAAGTCAATGTCAGGGTCGCCTATTTCCTATCTACTCCTTCATATGTAAAATATCCTTGGTCTATACTTACCAATCCAAAGGAATGTCAAATTGAATAAAGCTAATAATCCTTAAGATGTCTGCCGTCCGTAAGCTCACCTTTTATCACTCGAAATCTGTCGCTGAAATTCAATTCAAGGTAACAGAAACTATTGTGACGGAAATCAGAATCAGCTGTGCAACGTTCATTTCAACTAAAAGCATATTTCTAAAATAATGGCCCTTTTCCAGTTGCCAAATCGATGTGACATTGGCAACTCGAAAAGGGCCAATGATGTTTTATCGTGATAAGACCATAGATATAACAACAAAAGTAAGAAATGGCATATAGTAAAAAGTTAAAAATACTGTAAGAATTCATCATTACTCCCATGAAGAGTGCAGCTTTTCATTTCAACTTATGCTACCATCCATGTGCGGTTTATAGATAGTCACGGTTCATTCATATGATGTAATGAGATCTAAGCATTTAGGGAATTTGTAAGAGCGAAGTCGTAATTCTTTTGTAGCTAAGTGGCAACTGAAATCAATATTTTCACCATTTGACCATCGCTGCTAATGACAAGAGATGTCTTTGGTAGTAAGTCATAGAAAAAAGTATGTGGAAAAAATAGTTGTAGCTACAACACATCACAAACTATTCAGTTATTAGCAATTTAATTTGTATCGTAGATTGTTTCAACTAAAGGATGTTGCCATCAACCATCACATGGCCAAAAACAAAATTTAGGTTGATACTTCTCGAAAAATTGTTGTCAATATTGTTCATACATGATTCTTCGATGTCTTTCATATATGTTAACACAGAAATAAATTGTCGTTTTGACAAATTAAGTTGTTCCACACACTTTACGTAGACAGAATAGCAATTAGTCAGGAAAATGTTACTTCGGCAATAAACTATTTAATTCTATCATTTTGTACATGTACTGCAATTTATTATGATAAGAGAAGAAGGGAACTCCACACCATAGAGAAGAGCAGCACAAGCATTTGCATTGAAGCATTTAGTGGCCAGGTTATTAAAATGAATTTAAATTGCAAGGTGTATGTAAAAAGAATGTATTATGAAATCGTAAAATTACTCTAAAATATTACGTTGTTTTAAATAGAAAATTTTTTGCAGTTAACGTCTCCAGCTGTTGAGGTCTATATTTTTTGCTAATAATTTGTGATTCACACACTTACGTGTGTGTCGCATACATAATTTGCGAAAATATGTCGGCGTACGGACTGTGCATGCATCCTTCAACAATTGTACATTGTGTGACAGAACAACGGCTCCATATTCGACTTAAATTTGACATATCAATTCCCAAAATATGGTAGCTTCATTATTTTCTCGTGTTTCAAGACTTAGTCTTAGTCATTGCCAGTTACTCTAACATCTAATACGCGACGCACATATCGATGTATTTGTTTCCTCACCGTTTGAGAATGTTCAATCCCGAAACTTATTCATGTAAATTCTTATGATTGTGTACACTAGTGTTTTTATTAGCAAATATTGTACATTTGTCAATGTTTTTATTTTTTTGTTGCACATCTTGTGCTCGAAGAGTATACGGATTGTTAAGGCGGGAGACCCAGATTACAAATGAACATGATGATATGATAATACCATTTTATGTTTTGTACTAATACTCAGTGTTGTAGTCGCAAAATCAGTGGTGGGACATCGGTAAAACGGGAAAATTACGAAGCGTTTCATGACTTTTCTATACGGCTCATATATACGGTCACATATTCGTGGTGGGGGGTACGGCAAACTCGAAATACCTTCGTGGGGGTACGCCGTATTGCCGCGTACCCCCTCCACTACACCACTGCTAATACTGTAACAAAAATGGCCTACAGTCATGAAACAATTAATTATTGCATTCATATTCATCATATTAGCATTTTCTCAATATGCTAATATTTAATCACTCCAGAATCATAATAAATTTTTTGCTTCTGTACTAAACTTTACAAATCATACATCAGTAACTTTTGAATAGTTGATCTTGTGTTCTCCTGGCGTTGTCGTACGTTTATGAGACTCTGTCACTTTGAAAGTTAAATGGATCTTGAGCAATACAACTATTTTCTGGTTGGTTTATCGTATCTGAAAACATACAAATAAGGATGCTTCGTTGACTTTTATAAAACATTCATGAATGTTATATAAATATCGTCCGCAAGTTTAAGAAAAACATTTTTACATAACTTTTGCAAAACCTTCCTGAAATGTAGTTTCTTAGTTACACCTATGTTTTTTCAGAATATTTCTGTATAACATTGTCATGATCAAAATAAAATGTGATATTTTAGTTATATCGATGCTCTCTTGAGAATGTTTCGGTAGAACATTGTCATGATCAAAATAAAATGTGATATTTTAGTTATATCGATGCTCTCTTGAGAATGTTTCGGTAGAACATTGTCGTGATCAAATACTATGTGATATTTAAGTTATATCGATGCTCTCTTGAGAATGTTTCGGTAGAACATTGTCATGATCAAAATAAAATGTGATATTTTAGTTATATCGATGCTCTCTTGAGAATGTTTCGGTAGAACATTGTCCTGATCAAAATATAATATAGTATCTTCGTTATATCAATGTTTTTTGAGAATATTTCTGGTATAACATTGTCGTGATCAAAATAAAATGTTTTTCAATATCACAAAAATGTTTTTTGTTTGTTGGGATTACCCCATAGGCTTTTCAGCTTCAATTTGTAAAGTAGTCAACAACGAATAAATTACCGGCACATCCATGCATAATCATACTACGAGTAAAATAGCATCTAAATAAATCCCAGAACTTCGGGATTTAGGTCAATAGCATACCACGGGATCCAGGGATTTGGGATTGCAGTCCATTGTTATTATCGACTTTGTTAAATGAACGTGGGAAACTTGATTGATGAGTGGGGGAGCCAGGTAATACAAAAGGAGCGCAAAAAACACACTTTGGTGGGCTCGAAAAATGTATTATAGTCGCACGAACTTTCGGTACACGACCTTCCTCTGGTGCTTGAAAAGAATGACTGGCCATGCATTCACAGTGCTAAAAGGAGGGACATGAAATCTATAGTTGTCAACCAATGATATGTCTATGCACACATGTACAGACAGCTTTGACACAAGGTGATTACAAACAATAAAACTAACGAATAAAGATATGATGATATGATGAGACATGCGTAAGTACAAAATTGATAAATGCACCTAAAAGCTAAGGAAAGGAAAATTATAATACTGATTAGTGAAATAAAAGAAAACAGAAAACATAAGACAAATGTACATGAATAAACTCAGGAAACTTCATTGAGATCAATTTTATTGCTACATAATACGCATCGCTCTGAGTTCGGGACTCCAGGACCAGTAGCTGCGACGGAATACGATCATTGAAGGTATTAAAATTCATTTTGATCCATTTATAAGTCAACCATCATTCTGCGATCGTGACAGCGGTATGCAGGTGACTTTTCTATTCGATATTTTTAAAATAAGATGAAAGGCAATTATGATAGCCGTAGTTTACGATAATGGTCTATGAATAAAAATGAAACAAGCATGCACATAGGGCCTTTTGCATTTTCTAAATTTAAACACATTTGCGGGTGGAATTTGAAGACATCCTCCTAGGACATGATGTAAAATACAATTGAAAATATTTTTGCGTTAAAAATTCATTTTTAAACGTTTTGACATAAGGTCTTTTGCCGATTCACCGACGATGAATTAGACGTGGACAAGTCAAGGTGAAATAGCAGCATCTAAAGATAGACATAGTATTGGAATAAAATATTAATTCTATAGTAGGGACATGAGAACCGGCAAATTTAGAGTCGATTCGAATCGAATACTTAAAACTTACATGGAGATACTTTATCTTATATTTATGTTCGACTAACTTGGTCCAACTCAACAATGCAATCAAGGCCAATGCGAAAAAATCCTGCCAAAAGGATATGATAATCAAGGACACAAAAGGATATGTGTGTCGCCGTGATTGGTGATGTGAATTTATCCTTTTATAATTGTTGACACTTATTTGAGCCTTTTGATTATCCGGAGAAAATTGAGTACAGTGATGTATATACTCTTAAAATTGTTAGTAGTGTGTATTTTTTAGTCAAGCATGCGGAAATCGTTTACGATTTATGTTCTATCGAGCGTCATGACTCAGTGTGGCTTTATTTGAACAGACGGTGAGACGCTAAATATTGAAGAAATTTTGACCTGTTTGAAAATACAACACTCTTGATTTCGCTGCACTGCGGTTGTTTTACCTACACGTACACCACACGAGTGTAACAAGGAAAGGAGGTTACAATATGATAAGCCAAACTGTGACCAATATGTGCGCAACACATGTGACCTTTTGTCACCGACGTTTTGTTACCAAATTAACCCGAATCGGTCACATTTAACACCACAGATACTGTATGTGACTTTATGTAGCATTCAGATGTGACTCCTACAAGTAAGTGCCCAGTTTTGCATGATTAATGCGTCTTCCAATTATTGTGATGATTAAAATCCACTAGACTTTTGAGAGCAGGACATCTGCCTCTAAATTTGATTGAGTTGTAGGTTTTGGTTTAAACAATGATTCCACTTCCTAGTGAGAAGCTGTAACACTGTAACACTGTTCCACACATGTTCCACTTCTTAGTAGCTGTAACACTGTAAACCATCAGCTACCAGATGAAATAAATTTCGCGGTGAGCTTTTGCTACTAAATGAAGATGGTTTGGCTTTTTTGGATACCAGATCTTGCATATATGGTAGCGGCCGCCTGAGTGAAATCCGACGTTCTGGTAGGTATTTTGCTACCAAACCTTAATGCGGCAGCCAAATGAATTTGAATTTTATTGGTTACTGTCTAATTTCTTTTGTCTTAAAAATCCTACACTGTAAATCGCTGGATACGAAAATTACATACAAACATATACCAAAATTACATACAATTTGAAACTAACATCTGATACGAGATTCTCGTATGCTTGCAGAGATCTGGTATATTTTTCATACCAAATCTCATTTACCTTCGTATGTGATTGGTATGTGATTGGTATGTAGCGATACGAACTATTCTATCTGTGATTGGATGTTTTACACTGAAATACGAATTGTTGGTATGTTTTATATACGAGAACCGATGCTAATTCATCCTTATTCGTATGCCTCTGGTATGTGTTTGGTATGTGCAGCTTTAAGTTACATAGCAAAAAAATGTATGTATTACATACTACTGTCAAATAACTTTTTTCAGTGATACCAGTCGCAAATATTTTTTGTTTGATAGAGTGATATTTAACTAGATTAGATTTATTGTGAATTATATGCGCGCGAGATTGCCGTTGTTGCTACTTGTCTAGCAACATTAACAGGACGTTTAGTTAGCTCTACTTTATGAGCCAAGTTGATTAACGTCAATTCATTCAAACGATATCTTTCGTGCAATCATGTTGACTTATATATCTCAAACATAACTATTTTTGCGTTTAATGAATTACGTGTATAATGTGTTTTTATTTCGGATTAATAATATGCCTTATTTCAAAATTACATGATGCACAATTGTTGATGGTTGAAATCTTATTGATTATTCATGAAATGCCTTAGACTTACGTGTATTAAAATCGAATTCAGTATTGAAGGAATGACTCTTGAATGTCATTATCTCACTACTTGCAGAACAGTAGTAACATTAGTGTGATCTTTGTTGACAAAAGTCCTGAAATCAAGATACTTTGGAGATGATTGATGATTTCTTTTAACATTGTGCTAGTATGGCTTTCGTATGTAAAGCATACCACATTTGAAATAACATACGAAAGGCATACAAATATATACCAAGAGAATACAGAAATATACCGAAAAAATATTTTGGTATGCATCCTTCGTATGTGATTGGTATTGAGCGATTTACAGTGTAATATTGATAATAGTCGTATATTTCAAAAGAATGGATGTAGTGAATGCGAAGCGTCACAAAGTAAATTCATCATTTCACAGCAATGATGATTCGTTACCAGATCATCTGGTAGCCATGGTTTTAACGTTTACCGAATTCTCATGTTTACTTCTTGTAGTCTATATAGAATTTAATCATACCGGGTATAGCTTCATATATATTGACTACTACTCTATTGACTCTATAGCTACTCTATTGACTACTTCTTGCAAATTTACACTAGTTGATTTGGTACATATCTTTAAGTGGCAGTCGTATTATATATCTTTTTAAACATGAAAGGTGAATGACCCTTCTGAAGTCGAAAGGAATAGAATTTAGATCTAACACTGAACTACCCAACTCCGAATTGCTCATCTCCATTTACTAAAATGACAATTCATTTGGATTGAAAAACAACTTCAGTGAACCACATTCATCTACATACCTCAAACATAATTGTATTTGTTAGTATTGCAGTGCAGCTCATTTGAGGAAGACACGCGCTCACACGACCGTGCACTAAGTAGATACCGAAAACATTGCATAAATTTTATCCCTGAATTTATGACAGTAAAATCAGACGCTTTTTTTGCTAGGCCTGTTATTCTGTGTAGATGGATTGCTCGAGGCAAGCGAAAGCTTCCCGTCATCGTAATTACATGCAGATTAACAATCTAACTTCTGTATAGGCCCACGATTGACAGTACACGTGTAATGTGAGTCTAAGCAAAACTCACAAAAAATCAGTGGGGTAAAATGGGCAATGCGTTTTTATCTTTACCATCATTATTTCTGGCATGCTTGTTTTCCAGAGAAATGACCAGAATCTATGAGAGATTTATATTAAATCATCTGAAAACTGTGAGAATCACCATGTAAATCATGACAAAGCATCGAAAATAGCCAAGGTCAATGTATTTTGAGACAATTTCAAAAGTAACCTGCACTTTCTTTCTCGGGTTAGAGGAATCCACCACAGAGCCTGAACAAAACCGCATTATCAACCAATACATGGTATCAACATAGCAAAACTTGACATGAAACTAAATTGAAATCGATCATGGAGAATTCTGATGACAATCGGATAAGCAATAATCGATAGCATTGATTTCAACCCTTCTTGGTAGAAATTTGGTGTCATTCATGATGCAATGTTATGCATGAATATTATTTTATGTGCTACAGTTAAGTATGCTTTAACAACACTTATGCGACTAGAAGAAATAGAAGCATCCAAAGACAGTATTACATAGTCTTTGGAAGCATCTGGTAGGCACCTTACAGCAGAAGTGGAACCGGTCGAGATTTTGTGACACGACGCGACCGGCTGGTCACGTGATGCGACCGGTAACCGACCGGCCGGTTGACCGGTCAGTTCGTAATACCGATGCATACCCGAATGCCTTACGTGTGTACATGCATATATGCAGTACTTCATAATCATAGACAAAGTAGCTATGGTCGTAATGAACAAAAAAAGCAGGAATTTTTAAGTAACCTGATTGTTGCACGAGATGTTGATCTTTCAATCGGAAAGGTATTTTTGAGCCATACTCAGTACTTCTGTGAATTGGAGTCCACAGTGCAAAGACCACATCGAGTGCCTCGTCACTGTATAGTCCATAATGACAACCATGAGACTAGAAATTCGTTCTGCGACTCAACACAATACAGATCCAAGAAGGGGATTATCATAAAGCTTACAAAAGCTGTGTTTTTCACTGTGCGTACAATTGAACTGATAAAAAACGACATTTTCTCGACCAACATGAGGTGGTGTGATGAGAACGGTACAGCAATGCCATGCAACTTCTCAAAAAAATTATAGTCTCAAATCTGACAGAATGATATAGCTCAAGGTGACAGGTTTTCAATGTCCTCCATTAGTGAGTAAAACGATGGTCAGTTGATTGCAATCCCATATTCGTCTGATTTCCAGAAAGTTCAACTTCTTTCTCTTAAATCATCGTTTTCCCTTGATAAATAATATTCCACACCTATGTAGGGCCTGAATCAAGGCGTGATAGGATACGTTTCACATTACAGACTGATGTAGGCTCAAGCTGCCGTTGCTGATACTGTCTCCACTGACTATAATTTTACACACTACATACATTGTTCAAATCATTCTGTCAAACGCAATTGTACCATTTGATATTGTCAATATTCCATATTCAGTCAACGATGATCAGGTGGTTGCAATCCCATGTTCCTCTGATTTCCAGAAATTCCTCCTTCTTTTTCTCAAATCATCTCATTTTCATTTGATAAGTAATATTTTTCTCTATCTCCTGTCAGAGTCAAATTAGCCGTCTTGTGTATAAATGAATTTCAGCATTAAGTCCAGGTGTTCTATATCTAGGAGTGCATAATCCTAAATTTTTGTTGATATCATTTTTTTGAACTGCAACGTAGAGTAGTTGAACGAAATAAAGGGCGCGCTGGCGTACGATATTGCTTCATAGATTTTGAGTTCAAAACCTCATTGTTATTAATGTACATTAGATTAGCTATGTTATTACTATTGAGAGCAGCACTCCCCCAATTTTGATATCTATTACATCACAGAATACTTCTATATATAGGTTTTCCGACATTAATGTAGAAATATGCAGATCAAATGTAGAATATGCAAATTAGATATCACCTTTTGCAAATGATATATTATTTTCAGAATAAATGTAGACATATGCAGTATGAAATGTGGAAGCATAGAAATGGATGTGATCAAATGTAGAGATATGCAGATCAAATGTATCTGCTCATCAATAGATTGTACAGATTAATCATCAATCACTATAGAGACGATCATTTAGGATGATGATCACAGATTCGAGTGTCATTCAAGGTACCTTTCATAATTATTTACCCGTCATGCCATTTCATATGGCTTCTCCAATGTAGCTCATGCATCGTGCTAACCAAATCGAGAATTGAAAATTGATGCAATTTGATGCAAACATTATTTAAGCTGAAACATGCATCAACTCCTCTGTTGCCATTTGTGGGTAATGGACCATGACATTAGGGTTGTGGAAGTAGGAGTCCAAACCATGGGAAATCAAGTCTTCGATGTCATTCAGTGGACGGCAGTGGAGATTATCGAAGACACGAAGAGCTCACATTGAAGCAAATAAAGTCTGAGCTATGATTGCGCGAACCCCATCAATCTCACATCTCCATTTTCTGATTATGCAGTATTCTTGATGGAGAGATGACTTCAATGAAGAAGCTTGAAGATGCCCGACTGAAAGAAATTCCACACACGTCCAGATCAGTGTTGCCACTCGTGGCAATAATTATTGCCTGGCAATATATTTACAATTTGTGGCAATACGCAATAATAATCAGATAGCTTATTATAGTTGGCAATATTTTTCAGATTTGGAACGATGATTTTCTGAAAAAAAAATTTTGATTTCATGGTCAGGTTTTTGAGATAATTAAATAGGTCTTTTGAAAAGAATTACGCGAGTCAATATAATAGCGAATATAAAACCTATTATTCACAATACTTGATCGGTGGTCTGTGAATCTGTACCACATCCCTACGAAACATCATCATGCTCGAGTCCAACATTCTCACATTCTGGCTGTTGGAACTGCTAGATATGAGAGGATGAAAGTCGGTATTTTTCACAAACTTTTTCACTACGGTTACATGCTTCCACATCTCATGCTGCATATGTCTACATTTATTCTGAAAATAATATTTCATTTGCAAAATGTGATATCTAATTTGCATATTCTACATTTGATCTGCATATTTCTACATTAATGTCGGAAAACCTATATTATTGCCCGTGGTTTTCTGAATGACAAAAGTGTTTATTGTAGTGTCATTGCTGAACAGTCTTTCATTGCACTGCACAATTTTTGACATTGATTCAGTGCTTTTTCTACAGAGTGGCCCTGTCGCGAACTTCTATTGTTAAAGGTTCGTACGTATTATCAATCTGCTTTTGTCCAACTTTTATTGTTGAATGCTCCTATTTTCAATTTGATATTGATGTCCGAGATCTGGATCAGTGTTCAACAGCTTTGTTTGTTCAATGTTCTCTCTCACACAATACACTGACGCCGAACAGAGCACTCGTTTTCTCTTACATCGAATCCGCAACATGGCGCCCAACGCGTGTTAGCAGCTCTCCGTTACAGAAGTTTGTACTCCTCGAATATAACCTATTGGAAAACGGCGTGAACGTTCTGGATTTCGAGGATGACGGAGAAGGATACCTTGGTGAGACAACGAGGATTTGTTCGATCGGCAGTTACAAAATGGATTGGACGTGTAAGTGAATATCTTTCTCCACATGAAATTAAGGCAATTCAGGCAAGCTTATCAAATGACTTATTGAAGTTAGAAAAACTTGACAGTTCAATTTTTGATTTGTGTAACGATGACGAGGTCGATTCAGAAATGGATAAATGTCTAGACTATCAATTAAAAATTCAATCCGCTTTAGCTCTTTTGCAATCTTTTGATAGTTCTGATGTCAAACATGGAAAAACGATTTCTGAATCAGCCTCTGTCAAACTTCCAAAATTGCCTATTTTTTCGGGAAGTAAGATGGAGTGGCAATCATTTTATGATATTTTTTAGACGTCTATTATAAAAAATCCATCTCTATCCGATATACAAAAGTTTGTGTACTTGCAATCATGCCTGACAGGTACAGCTAAGGCTGCCATAGGGGGTTTGAACCTTGCATCAAAGAACTTTGGGATAGCAATTGACATTCTACGAGAAAGATTCGGATCTCCTCGTGACGTCATTAATGTCCATTTACGTACTATTCAAGATCTGATATGTAAGTCTGAGTGTGTTTCTCATTTGCGTGAGTTTTGTGACAGTATAAAGTTGCATGTCCGTTGTTTGGAAAGTTTAGGTGTTCACACTAACTCATATGAAATGGTTATTTTACCGAAGATTATTTCTAAGTTGCCGAGGGATATCAAGTTATGTGTATGCGAAAAATCTTACGTTATGGATTCTATTGAAGCATTTCTAGATATTTTTGAAAACGTTATTAAACTTCGTGAAACGATTGATGATAACTATACAACTACAAAACGTATTAGTTTCAAAGACAAAATTGGTGACGGACAGAATACTAACTCCGGCTCGGTTATTGCTTTGACTACGACAGATGACTCATTGAATACTGTAAATCGAGGTCGTAACGTTATGAAGCTTCGCTGTACCTTCTGTGGTGGGGAGCACAAGTCTTCTTGGTGCGAGATAATACCCTTCTTGGAGGACAGGATTAGCTTTCTAAAGAACGAAAAGAGATGCTTTATTTGTCTCAAGCGTAATCACATGGCCCTGTCATGCAAATCCAAGGGTAACTGTAAAAAATGTACTAAGTCGCTTCATCACATCGCTATCTGTCCAAAGGTGATAAAGAAAAAACCTACAGAGGATTCAGATAAAAATAATCCAGATAGTATCGCAAAGCAGATTGTTCATGTACCTTTAAATGAAGCATCTGTATTGACAACAGCGGATAAGGGAGCGCACGTTATGCTTCCAACAGCAAAAGTTATACTCAAATCTCCGAGCCATGATTAAGAACTTATGGTTAAAGCGATATTCGATACCGCAAGCCCACGAAGCTACGTAAGACGTGACTTATGTGAATACTTGTCGATTACTCTTGGTCAAGAAGAGCAATTACCCTTAAATACTTTCGGTACTAATTCTCAAGTATCACATACTATTTCTCCCGTAAATATCGAGTTCAGTAAAGTTAATTCTCCGATTTCAATGAAGTTAAAAGCATGCACAGTGGACATTATTTGCAATCCTCAACATTCTATAAGTGTAGAAGATTTCCCACATTTACGCGGTCTGGATTTAGCTGATTCTTATGACGCTCGAGATACACAACTTGATATTGGGATATTGATTGGGGCTGACCAATATTATAACTTTGTTTTCGGGGATCAAATTATTCGAGGGACCGAGGATCACCTGGTTGCAGTAAATACCAAGTTGGGTTGGATCATCCAAGGTCCTATATTCATTAATCCGAATTCGAAATTTTTTGTGGAGCAGACCTGGTCAACGACAGCGATGCTATGTAAAGAAGATGATTGTATTCAGCAACTCCAAAAGTTCTGAAATATTCAATACTCCAATAATCGCTATACTATTGCTTTGCCCTGGAAACAAGAAAAGTCAAGTCTCCCGTTGACATCGAATTTCTCGATTGCATTGAAGCGATTGAATAAAACGATCCAAGAAGTGAAATCAAACCAAAACGTTTACCACGAATACCAGAAAATTTTCGATGATCAGTTGAGGAACGAAATGATTGAAAAAGTCGATCAGAGTGCATCCAACAGCACTCCCATTCACTACTTACCTCATCGACCAGTTATACGAATGACTTCTGAATCGACGAAAATCCGCATTGTTTTTGATGCCTCGTGTAGAAAGAATAAAAGATCGATATCCCTCAACGACTGTTTGCTACAAGGACCATGTAGTCTACCTAGTATACCCAGTCTGATTATCGGATTTCGTCTACACGCCATCGGGATAACTGCTGATATAGAAAAGGCTTTTTTACAAATCCAAATTAACCCAGATGATAGAGATTCACTTCGTTTTTTGTGGCTTGATTCGGATAACAATTTTATAACGTATCGACATCGGTCTTTGGTATTCGGATTAACATGCAGTCCGGCAATTCTGGAACGTGTCATTCATGAACATTTGCATAAATTCAGCTCTCTGTATCCGGACTTAATGGAGAAATTGAAAGACAGCATGTATGTCGACAATCTGATAACTGGATGTTCATCATTAAACGAGGCCGAGCAGTTATAATCAATTTCACGTCGTATTTTTTCTGATGCTGGATTTAATCTCAGACAATGGCATACAAATTCAAGTGATCTCGACAAAATCTTTTCCCAAGGAAACGTCGGTAGTGGCGTCGATTCTAGATTCGGGTCGGAGAAGATTCAAGACGACACATCTACGTTTTCTGAGTCGATTCTTAATCAAGATATGTCTACGGCAAAACCGGATAACACTGTATCAATTCTCGGAATACCATGGAATTTTGAGGATGATGTTTTTCAAATTGATTATCGACATATTGTCGCGACTGAAGGCCCAATAACCAAAAGATCAATGTTGTCTGCAGCTCAATTTTATGATCCCATTGGCTACCTCGCTCCTACCCTGATTAAACCAAAAACAATATTTCAAAGTCTCTGTAAATCGAAATGTGACTGGGATTCGACTGTTGATGATGAAACAGCTTCCAAATGGAAATCATGGTTCGCCGATATGTCAAAATTTTCATTGTCTTTACGACGGCCATACTTCGATTATTGTCAAAATGCAATAAATGTGCAAATACATGCCTTTGCAGACGCTTCTAAGGCAGCGTATGCGTCGGTCGTATACTTGCGCATTGAATACGACAGCAGGGATATTTCATGCAATATCTTGATAGCTAAAAGTAAAGTTTCCCCATTGAATGCATTAACTATTCCTCGCTTGGAATTGATGGGATGTCTTTTACTGTCAAGACTTATCGACTATTTACGACCTTTATTCTCAAATGTTTAATTTTTCTGTTGGAGAGACAGCAAAACTGCCTTATCGTGGATCACCAACCAAACTAAAGTGTGGCCCGTATTTATTCAGAACAGGGGTTATTACTGCGGACCCTTGTATTCGCGCAGAAATGGGGAGAGTATGGTCAGAAAATGTTACATTTGCCTTTTCGTGTGCGCATCCACAAGAGCCATGCATCTGGAACTGGTTCCGGATTTAACTGCCTTAGCCTTTTGCAGGGCACTCAAAAGATTTGTTGGACGACGGGGAATTCCGCATATTGTATCCGATAACGCTAAAAATTTTAAAGCGGCTTTCAATATCTTGAAAGCTGTGTCTGAAGATGATGCTGTGTCGAGGTACACAAGTTCTAAGCGGATTGTATGGAATTTTATCGTAGAAAAGGCAGCCTGGATGGGCGGGTTTTATGAGAGAATAGTCAAAGAGGTGAAAGTTGCTCTTAAGAAAACCGTCCGCAAATCACTGTTAACATACGAAGAATTGGAAACGACTGTCATTGAGATTGAGGGTGTGCTCAATTCCAGGCCGCTACTGTATGTTGTGGAGGAAAATGAAGGCATGATACTCTCTCCCAGTCATTTCATTATTCTCCAACGTCATACACATCTTCCGGATTCTCCGTATACCGAACCAGTTCAGTTGAATATTCACGATAAGATTCGCTATCAGAGAAACTTATTAAATTGTTTCTGGGATATATGGCTGAAAATGTACGTTACATCATTACGGGAAAAGGGTTGGCGTAGTCATCGAGGATCGTCTGATGAGCCCGAAGTGAATGATGTTGTGATGCTGATGGATGAAAAAATACCCAGATTAAATTGGAAAATTGGTACTATTCTTGAAGTTTGTAGAGGGCGCGATAATTGTATTCGATCTGCTGTAGTGATTGTGAGGAGTGGTAATAGGTGCGTGCGTTTGCGTAGGCCCATTCGCCTATTGGTGCCCATAGAAAAAGGTTCTGAGAGTTACGGCAATTGTTATTAAGTTTATTAGAATCTTGAGGAAAGAAATATCAGATGCTACCATTACTTCTACAGATTTAGACAAGGCAGAGTCCATGTGGATCAAAGAAATGCAAAACGAGGAGTATAAATCGGAACTTCTTCATCTCCAAAGCAATGGACCAAGTACTAAGCTGTGCAAGAGTCTTTGTCTTTTTGTTGATAGCGTGGGAATCATTCGCTCGAAAGGTCGTTCTCCATCGGTACTTCCTGAGGGAACAAATAGTCCTATGCTTATGCCTAGGGATTCGAAGTTTATCGATTTATTCGTTATGGATGCTCATCGAGATGTTTGTCATGGTGGTGTCGCGGCGACCTTAGCTAAATTGAGAGAAAGATATTGGATTATCAAAGGAAGACAACACGTCGAGAAGTTCGTTCGCCGGTGCCATTGGTGTCAACGAGTTCAAGGGTTTCATTATGTCCAAAAGGTTGTTCCTGATATTTCGAAATTTCGATTAAGTCAGATACGTGCTTTTTCTTCCGTCGGAATTGATTACTGCGGACCCTTGTATTCGCGCAGAAATGGGGAGAGTACGGTCAGAAAATGTTACATTTGCCTTTTCGTGTGCGCATCCACAAGAGCCATGCATCTGGAACTGGTTCCGGATTTAACTGCCTTAGCCTTTTGCAGGGCACTCAAAAGATTTGTTGGACGACGGGGAATTCCGCATATTGTATCCGATAACGCTAAAAATTTTAAAGCGGCTTTCAATATCTTGAAAGCTGTGTCTGAAGATGATGCTGTGTCGAGGTACACAAGTTCTAAGCGGATTGTATGGAATTTTATCGTAGAAAAGGCAGCCTGGATGGGCGGGTTTTATGAGAGAATAGTCAAAGAGGTGAAAGTTGCTCTTAAGAAAACCGTCCGCAAATCACTGTTAACATACGAAGAATTGGAAACGACTGTCATTGAGATTGAGGGTGTGCTCAATTCCAGGCCGCTACTGTATGTTGTGGAGGAAAATGAAGGCATGATACTCTCTCCCAGTCATTTCATTATTCTCCAACGTCATACACATCTTCCGGATTCTCCGTATACCGAACCAGTTCAGTTGAATATTCACGATAAGATTCGCTATCAGAAAAACTTATTAAATTGTTTCTGGGATATATGGCTGAAAATGTACGTTACATCATTACGGGAAAAGGGTTGGCGTAGTCATCGAGGATCGTCTGATGAGCCCGAAGTGAATGATGTTGTGATGCTGATGGATGAAAAAATACCCAGATTAAATTGGAAAATTGGTACTATTCTTGAAGTTTGTAGAGGGCGCGATAATTGTATTCGATCTGCTGTAGTGATTGTGAGGAGTGGTAATAGGTGCGTGCGTTTGCGTAGGCCCATTCGCCTATTGGTGCCCATAGAAAAAGGTTCTGAGAGTTACGGCAATTGTTATTAAGTTTATTAGAATCTTGAGGAAAGAAATATCAGATGCTACCATTACTTCTACAGATTTAGACAAGGCAGAGTCCATGTGGATCAAAGAAATGCAAAACGAGGAGTATAAATCGGAACTTCTTCATCTCCAAAGCAATGGACCAAGTACTAAGCTGTGCAAGAGTCTTTGTCTTTTTGTTGATAGCGTGGGAATCATTCGCTCGAAAGGTCGTCCTCCATCGGTACTTCCTGAGGAAACAAATAGTCCTATGCTTATGCCTAGGGATTCGAAGTTTATCGATTTATTCGTTATGGATGCTCATCGAGATGTTTGTCATGGTGGTGTCGCGGCGACCTTAGCTAAATTGAGAGAAAGATATTGGATTATCAAAGGAAGACAACACGTCGAGAAGTTCGTTCGCCGGTGCCATTGGTGTCAACGAGTTCAAGGGTTTCATTATGTCCAAAAGGTTGTTCCTGATATTCCGAAATTTCGATTAAGTCAGATACGTGCTTTTTCTTCCGTCGGAATTGATTACTGCGGACCCTTGTATTCGCGCAGAAATGGGGAGAGTACGGTCAGAAAATGTTACATTTGCCTTTTCGTGTGCGCATCCACAAGAGCCATGCATCTGGAACTGGTTCCGGATTTAACTGCCTTAGCCTTTTGCAGGGCACTCAAAAGATTTGTTGGACGACGGGGAATTCCGCATATTGTATCCGATAACGCTAAAAATTTTAAAGCGGCTTTCAATATCTTGAAAGCTGTGTCTGAAGATGATGCTGTGTCGAGGTACACAAGTTCTAAGCGGATTGTATGGAATTTTATCGTAGAAAAGGCAGCCTGGATGGGCGGGTTTTATGAGAGAATAGTCAAAGAGGTGAAAGTTGCTCTTAAGAAAACCGTCCGCAAATCACTGTTAACATACGAAGAATTGGAAACGACTGTCATTGAGATTGAGGGTGTGCTCAATTCCAGGCCGCTACTGTATGTTGTGGAGGAAAATGAAGGCATGATACTCTCTCCCAGTCACTTCATTATTCTCCAACGTCATACACATCTTCCGGATTCTCCGTATACCGAACCAGTTCAGTTGAATATTCACGATAAGATTCGCTATCAGAGAAACTTATTAAATTGTTTCTGGGATATATGGCTGAAAATGTACGTTACATCATTACGGGAAAAGGGTTGGCGTAGTCATCGAGGATCGTCTGATGAGCCCGAAGTGAATGATGTTGTGATGCTGATGGATGAAAAAATACCCAGATTAAATTGGAAAATTGGTACTATTCTTGAAGTTTGTAGAGGGCGCGATAATTGTATTCGATCTGCTGTAGTGATTGTGAGGAATGGTAATAGGTGCGTGCGTTTGCGTAGGCCCATTCGCCTATTGGTGCCCATAGAAAAAGGTTCTGAGAGTTACGGCAATTGTTATTAAGTTTATTAGAATCTTGAGGAAAGAAATATCAGATGCTACCATTACTTCTACAGATTTAGACAAGGCAGAGTCCATGTGGATCAAAGAAATGCAAAACGAGGAGTATAAATCGGAACTTCTTCATCTCCAAAGCAATGGACCAAGTACTAAGCTGTGCAAGAGTCTTTGTCTTTTTGTTGATAGCGTGGGAATCATTCGCTCGAAAGGTCGTCCTCCATCGGTACTTCCTGGGGAAACAAATAGTCCTATGCTTATGCCTAGGGATTCGAAGTTTATCGATTTATTCGTTATGGATGCTCATCGAGATGTTTGTCATGGTGGTGTCGCGGCGACCTTAGCTAAATTGAGAGAAAGATATTGGATTATCAAAGGAAGACAACACGTCGAGAAGTTCGTTCGCCGGTGCCATTGGTGTCAACGAGTTCAAGGGTTTCATTATGTCCAAAAGGTTGTTCCTGATATTCCGAAATTTCGATTAAGTCAGATACGTGCTTTTTCTTCCGTCGGAATTGATTACTGCGGACCCTTGTATTCGCGCAGAAATGGGGAGAGTACGGTCAGAAAATGTTACATTTGCCTTTTCGTGTGCGCATCCACAAGAGCCATGCATCTGGAACTGGTTCCGGATTTAACTGCCTTAGCCTTTTGCAGGGCACTCAAAAGATTTGTTGGACGACGGGGAATTCCGCATATTGTATCCGATAACGCTAAAAATTTTAAAGCGGCTTTCAATATCTTGAAAGCTGTGTCTGAAGATGATGCTGTGTCGAGGTACACAAGTTCTAAGCGGATTGTATGGAATTTTATCGTAGAAAAGGCAGCCTGGATGGGCGGGTTTTATGAGAGAATAGTCAAAGAGGTGAAAGTTGCTCTTAAGAAAACCGTCCGCAAATCACTGTTAACATACGAAGAATTGGAAACGACTGTCATTGAGATTGAGGGTGTGCTCAATTCCAGGCTGCTACTGTATGTTGGGGAGGAAAATGAAGGAATGATACTCTCTCCCAGTCATTTCATTATTCTCCAACGTCATACACATCTTCCGGATTCTCCGTATACCGAACCAGTTCAGTTGAATATTCACGATAAGATTCGCTATCAGAAAAACTTATTAAATTGTTTCTGGGATATATGGCTGAAAATGTACGTTACATCATTACGGGAAAAGGGTTGGCGTAGTCATCGAGGATCGTCTGATGAGCCCGAAGTGAATGATGTTGTGATGCTGATGGATGAAAAAATACCCAGATTATATTGGAAAATTGGTACTATTCTTGAAGTTTGTAGAGGGCGCGATAATTGTATTCGATCTGCTGTAGTGATTGTGAGGAATGGTAATAGGTGCGTGCGTTTGCGTAGGCCCATTCGCCTATTGGTGCCCATAGAAAAAGGTTCTGAGAGTTACGGCAATTGTTATTAAGTTTATTAGAATCTTGAGGAAAGAAATATCAGATGCTACCATTACTTCTACAGATTTAGACAAGGCAGAGTCCATGTGGATCAAAGAAATGCAAAACGAGGAGTATAAATCGGAACTTCTTCATCTCCAAAGCAATGGACCAAGTACTAAGCTGTGCAAGAGTCTTTGTCTTTTTGTTGATAGCGTGGGAATCATTCGCTCGAAAGGTCGTCCTCCATCGGTACTTCCTGAGGAAACAAATAGTCCTATGCTTATGCCTAGGGATTCGAAGTTTATCGATTTATTCGTTATGGATGCTCATCGAGATGTTTGTCATGGTGGTGTCGCGGCGACCTTAGCTAAATTGAGAGAAAGATATTGGATTATCAAAGGAAGACAACACGTCGAGAAGTTCGTTCGCCGGTGCCATTGGTGTCAACGAGTTCAAGGGTTTCATTATGTCCAAAAGGTTGTTCCTGATATTCCGAAATTTCGATTAAGTCAGATACGTGCTTTTTCTTCCGTCGGAATTGATTACTGCGGACCCTTGTATTCGCGCAGAAATGGGGAGAGTACGGTCAGAAAATGTTACATTTGCCTTTTCGTGTGCGCATCCACAAGAGCCATGCATCTGGAACTGGTTCCGGATTTAACTGCCTTAGCCTTTTGCAGGGCACTCAAAAGATTTGTTGGACGACGGGGAATTCCGCATATTGTATCCGATAACGCTAAAAATTTTAAAGCGGCTTTCAATATCTTGAAAGCTGTGTCTGAAGATGATGCTGTGTCGAGGTACACAAGTTCTAAGCGGATTGTATGGAATTTTATCGTAGAAAAGGCAGCCTGGATGGGCGGGTTTTATGAGAGAATAGTCAAAGAGGTGAAAGTTGCTCTTAAGAAAACCGTCCGCAAATCACTGTTAACATACGAAGAATTGGAAACGACTGTCATTGAGATTGAGGGTGTGCTCAATTCCAGGCTGCTACTGTATGTTGGGGAGGAAAATGAAGGCATGATACTCTCTCCCAGTCATTTCATTATTCTCCAACGTCATACACATCTTCCGGATTCTCCGTATACCGAAACAGTTCAGTTGAATATTCACGATAAGATTCGCTATCAGAAAAACTTATTAAATTGTTTCTGGGATATATGGCTGAAAATGTACGTTACATCATTACGGGAAAAGGGTTGGCGTAGTCATCGAGGATCGTCTGATGAGCCCGAAGTGAATGATGTTGTGATGCTGATGGATGAAAAAATACCCAGATTAAATTGGAAAATTGGTACTATTCTTGAAGTTTGTAGAGGGCGCGATAATTGTATTCGATCTGCTGTAGTGATTGTGAGGAATGGTAATAGGTGCGTGCGTTTGCGTAGGCCCATTCGCCTATTGGTGCCCATAGAAAAAGGTTCTGAGAGTTACGGCAATTGTTATTAAGTTTATTAGAATCTTGAGGAAAGAAATATCAGATGCTACCATTACTTCTACAGATTTAGACAAGGCAGAGTCCATGTGGATCAAAGAAATGCAAAACGAGGAGTATAAATCGGAACTTCTTCATCTCCAAAGCAATGGACCAAGTACTAAGCTGTGCAAGAGTCTTTGTCTTTTTGTTGATAGCGTGGAAATCATTCGCTCGAAAGGTCGTCCTCCATCGGTACTTCCTGAGGAAACAAATAGTCCTATGCTTATGCCTAAGGATTCGAAGTTTATCGATTTATTCGTTATGGATGCTCATCGAGATGTTTGTCATGGTGGTGTCGCGGCGACCTTAGCTAAATTGAGAGAAAGATATTGGATTATCAAAGGAAGACAACACGTCGAGAAGCTCGTTCGCCGGTGCCATTGGTGTCAACGAGTTCAAGGGTTTCATTATGTCCAAAAGGTTGTTCCTGATATTCCGAAATTTCGATTAAGTCAGATACGTGCTTTTTTCTTCCGTCGGAATTGATTACTGCGGACCCTTGTATTCGCGCAGAATTGGGGAGAGTACGGTCAGAAAATGTTACATTTGCCTTTTCGTGTGCGCATCCACAAGAGCCATGCATCTGGAACTGGTTCCGGATTTAACTGCCTTAGCCTTTTGCAGGGCACTCAAAAGATTTGTTGGACGACGGGGAATTCCGCATATTGTATCCGATAACGCTAAAAATTTTAAAGCGGCTTTCAATATCTTGAAAGCTGTGTCTGAAGATGATGCTGTGTCGAGGTACACAAGTTCTAAGCGGATTGTATGGAATTTTATCGTAGAAAAGGCAGCCTGGATGGGCGGGTTTTATGAGAGAATAGTCAAAGAGGTGAAAGTTGCTCTTAAGAAAACCGTCCGCAAATCACTGTTAACATACGAAGAATTGGAAACGACTGTCATTGAGATTGAGGGTGTGCTCAATTCCAGGCCGCTACTGTATGTTGTGGAGGAAAATGAAGGCATGATACTCTCTCCCAGTCACTTCATTATTCTCCAACGTCATACACATCTTCCGGATTCTCCGTATACCGAAACAGTTCAGTTGAATATTCACGATAAGATTCGCTATCAGAAAAACTTATTAAATTGTTTCTGGGATATATGGCTGAAAATGTACGTTACATCATTACGGGAAAAGGGTTGGCGTAGTCATCGAGGATCGTCTGATGAGCCCGAAGTGAATGATGTTGTGATGCTGATGGATGAAAAAATACCCAGATTAAATTGGAAAATTGGTACTATTCTTGAAGTTTGTAGAGGGCGCGATAATTGTATTCGATCTGCTGTAGTGATTGTGAGGAATGGTAATAGGTGCGTGCGTTTGCGTAGGCCCATTCGCCTATTGGTGCCCATAGAAAAAGGTTCTGAGAGTTACGGCAATTGTTATTAAGTTTATTAGAATCTTGAGGAAAGAAATATCAGATGCTACCATTACTTCTACAGATTTAGACAAGGCAGAGTCCATGTGGATCAAAGAAATGCAAAACGAGGAGTATAAATCGGAACTTCTTCATCTCCAAAGCAATGGACCAAGTACTAAGCTGTGCAAGAGTCTTTGTCTTTTTGTTGATAGCGTGGAAATCATTCGCTCGAAAGGTCGTCCTCCATCGGTACTTCCTGAGGAAACAAATAGTCCTATGCTTATGCCTAAGGATTCGAAGTTTATCGATTTATTCGTTATGGATGCTCATCGAGATGTTTGTCATGGTGGTGTCGCGGCGACCTTAGCTAAATTGAGAGAAAGATATTGGATTATCAAAGGAAGACAACACGTCGAGAAGCTCGTTCGCCGGTGCCATTGGTGTCAACGAGTTCAAGGGTTTCATTATGTCCAAAAGGTTGTTCCTGATATTCCGAAATTTCGATTAAGTCAGATACGTGCTTTTTCTTCCGTCGGAATTGATTACTGCGGACCCTTGTATTCGCGCAGAATTGGGGAGAGTACGGTCAGAAAATGTTACATTTGCCTTTTCGTGTGCGCATCCACAAGAGCCATGCATCTGGAACTGGTTCCGGATTTAACTGCCTTAGCCTTTTGCAGGGCACTCAAAAGATTTGTTGGACGACGGGGAATTCCGCATATTGTATCCGATAACGCTAAAAATTTTAAAGCGGCTTTCAATATCTTGAAAGCTGTGTCTGAAGATGATGCTGTGTCGAGGTACACAAGTTCTAAGCGGATTGTATGGAATTTTATCGTAGAAAAGGCAGCCTGGATGGGCGGGTTTTATGAGAGAATAGTCAAAGAGGTGAAAGTTGCTCTTAAGAAAACCGTCCGCAAATCACTGTTAACATACGAAGAATTGGAAACGACTGTCATTGAGATTGAGGGTGTGCTCAATTCCAGCTGCTACTGTATGTTGGGGAGGAAAATGAAGGCATGATACTCTCTCCCAGTCATTTCATTATTCTCCAACGTCATACACATCTTCCGGATTCTCCGTATACCAAACCAGTTCAGTTGAATATTCACGATAAGATTCGCTATCAGAGAAACTTATTAAATTGTTTCTGGGATATATGGCTGAAAATGTACGTTACATCATTACGGGAAAAGGGTTGGCGTAGTCATCGAGGATCGTCTGATGAGCCCGAAGTGAATGATGTTGTGATGCTGATGGATGAAAAAATACCCAGATTAAATTGAAAAATTGGTACTATTCTTGAAGTTTGTAGAGGGCGCGATAATTGTATTCGATCTGCTGTAGTGATTGTGAGGAGTGGTAATAGGTGCGTGCGTTTGCGTAGGCCCATTCGCCTATTGGTGCCCATAGAAAAAGGTTCTGAGAGTTACGGCAATTGTTATTAAGTTTATTAGAATCTTGAGGAAAGAATATCAGATGCTACCATTACTTCTACAGATTTAGACAAGGCAGAGTCCATGTGGATCAAAGAAATGCAAAACGAGGAGTATAAATCGGAACTTCTTCATCTCCAAAGCAATGGACCAAGTACTAAGCTGTGCAAGAGTCTTTGTCTTTTTGTTGATAGCGTGGGAATCATTCGCTCGAAAGGTCGTTCTCCATCGGTACTTCCTGAGGAAACAAATAGTCCTATGCTTATGCCTAGGGATTCGAAGTTTATCGATTTATTCGTTATGGATGCTCATCGAGATGTTTGTCATGGTGGTGTCGCGGCGACCTTAGCTAAATTGAGAGAAAGATATTGGATTATCAAAGGAAGACAACACGTCAAGAAGTTCGTTCGCCGGTGCCATTGGTGTCAACGAGTTCAAGGGTTTCATTATGTCCAAAAGGTTGTTCCTGATATTCCGAAATTTCGATTAAGTCAGATACGTGCTTTTTCTTCCGTCGGAATTGATTACTGCGGACCCTTGTATTCGCGCAGAATTGGGGAGAGTACGGTCAGAAAATGTTACATTTGCCTTTTCGTGTGCGCATCCACAAGAGCCATGCATCTGGAACTGGTTCCGGATTTAACTGCCTTAGCCTTTTGCAGGGCACTCAAAAGATTTGTTGGACGACGGGGAATTCCGCATATTGTATCCGATAACGCTAAAAATTTTAAAGCGGCTTTCAATATCTTGAAAGCTGTGTCTGAAGATGATGCTGTGTCGAGGTACACAAGTTCTAAGCGGATTGTATGGAATTTTATCGTAGAAAAGGCAGCCTGGATGGGCGGGTTTTATGAGAGAATAGTCAAAGAGGTGAAAGTTGCTCTTAAGAAAACCGTCCGCAAATCACTGTTAACATACGAAGAATTGGAAACGACTGTCATTGAGATTGAGGGTGTGCTCAATTCCAGGCTGCTACTGTATGTTGGGGAGGAAAATGAAGGCATGATACTCTCTCCCAGTCATTTCATTATTCTCCAACGTCATACACATCTTCCGGATTCTCCGTATACCAAACCAGTTCAGTTGAATATTCACGATAAGATTCGCTATCAGAGAAACTTATTAAATTGTTTCTGGGATATATGGCTGAAAATGTACGTTACATCATTACGGGAAAAGGGTTGGCGTAGTCATCGAGGATCGTCTGATGAGCCCGAAGTGAATGATGTTGTGATGCTGATGGATGAAAAAATACCCAGATTAAATTGAAAAATTGGTACTATTCTTGAAGTTTGTAGAGGGCGCGATAATTGTATTCGATCTGCTGTAGTGATTGTGAGGAGTGGTAATAGGTGCGTGCGTTTGCGTAGGCCCATTCGCCTATTGGTGCCCATAGAAAAAGGTTCTGAGAGTTACGGCAATTGTTATTAAGTTTATTAGAATCTTGAGGAAAGAAATATCAGATGCTACCATTACTTCTACAGATTTAGACAAGGCAGAGTCCATGTGGATCAAAGAAATGCAAAACGAGGAGTATAAATCGGAACTTCTTCATCTCCAAAGCAATGGACCAAGTACTAAGCTGTGCAAGAGTCTTTGTCTTTTTGTTGATAGCGTGGGAATCATTCGCTCGAAAGGTCGTTCTCCATCGGTACTTCCTGAGGAAACAAATAGTCCTATGCTTATGCCTAGGGATTCGAAGTTTATCGATTTATTCGTTATGGATGCTCATCGAGATGTTTGTCATGGTGGTGTCGCGGCGACCTTAGCTAAATTGAGAGAAAGATATTGGATTATCAAAGGAAGACAACACGTCAAGAAGTTCGTTCGCCGGTGCCATTGGTGTCAACGAGTTCAAGGGTTTCATTATGTCCAAAAGGTTGTTCCTGATATTCCGAAATTTCGATTAAGTCAGATACGTGCTTTTTCTTCCGTCGGAATTGATTATTGCGGACCCTTGTATTCGTGCAGAAATGGGGAGAGTACGGTCAGAAAATGTTACATTTGCCTTTTCGTGTGCGCATCCACAAGAGACATGCATCTGGAACTGGTTCCGGATTTAACTGCCTTAGCCTTTTGCAGGGCACTCAAAAGATTTGTTGGACGACGGGGAATTCCGCATATTGTATCCGATAACGCTAAAAATTTTAAAGCGGCTTTCAATATCTTGAAAGCTGTGTCTGAAGATGATGCTGTGTCGAGGTACACAAGTTCTAAGCGGATTGTATGGAATTTTATCGTAGAAAAGGCAGCCTGGATGGGCGGGTTTTATGAGAGAATAGTCAAAGAGGTGAAAGTTGCTCTTAAGAAAACCGTCCGCAAATCACTGTTAACATACGAAGAATTGGAAACGACTGTCATTGAGATTGAGGGTGTGCTCAATTCCAGGCCGCTACTGTATGTTGTGGAGGAAAATGAAGGCATGATACTCTCTCCCAGTCATTTCATTATTCTCCAACGTCATACACATCTTCCGGATTCTCCGTATACCGAACCAGTTCAGTTGAATATTCACGATAAGATTCGCTATCAGAGAAACTTATTAAATTGTTTCTGGGATATATGGCTGAAAATGTACGTTACATCATTACGGGAAAAGGGTTGGCGTAGTCATCGAGGATCGTCTGATGAGCCCGAAGTGAATGATGTTGTGATGCTGATGGATAAAAAAATACCCAGATTAAATTGGAAAATTGGTACTATTCTTGAAGTTTGTAGAGGGCGCGATAATTGTATTCGATCTGCTGTAGTGATTGTGAGGAGTGGTAATAGGTGCGTGCGTTTGCGTAGGCCCATTCGCCTATTGGTGCCCATAGAAAAAGGTTCTGAGAGTTACGGCAATTGTTATTAAGTTTATTAGAATCTTGAGGAAAGAAATATCAGATGCTACCATTACTTCTACAGATTTAGACAAGGCAGAGTCCATGTGGATCAAAGAAATGCAAAACGAGGAGTATAAATCGGAACTTCTTCATCTCCAAAGCAATGGACCAAGTACTAAGCTGTGCAAGAGTCTTTGTCTTTTTGTTGATAGCGTGGGAATCATTCGCTCGAAAGGTCGTTCTCCATCGGTACTTCCTGAGGAAACAAATAGTCCTATGCTTATGCCTAGGGATTCGAAGTTTATCGATTTATTCGTTATGGATGCTCATCGAGATGTTTGTCATGGTGGTGTCGCGGCGACCTTAGCTAAATTGAGAGAAAGATATTGGATTATCAAAGGAAGACAACACGTCAAGAAGTTCGTTCGCCGGTGCCATTGGTGTCAACGAGTTCAAG
Organism: Prostheceraeus crozeri; assembly: GCA_907163375.1. Lineage (NCBI taxonomy): Eukaryota > Metazoa > Platyhelminthes > Polycladida > Euryleptidae > Prostheceraeus > Prostheceraeus crozeri. The sequence goes on along the minus strand of CAJQUW010014586.1, from coordinate 8,712 downwards.
GGTTTCATTATGTCCAAAAGGTTGTTCCTGATATTCCGGAATTTCGATTAAGTCAGATACGTGCTTTTTCTTCCGTCGGAATTGATTACTGCGGACCCTTGTATTCGCGCAGAAATGGGGAGAGTACGGTCAGAAAATGTTACATTTGCCTTTTCGTGTGCGCATCCACAAGAGCCATGCATCTGGAACTGGTTCCGGATTTAACTGCCTTAGCCTTTTGCAGGGCACTCAAAAGATTTGTTGGACGACGGGGAATTCCGCATATTGTATCCGATAACGCTAAAAATTTTAAAGCGGCTTTCAATATCTTGAAAGCTGTGTCTGAAGATGATGCTGTGTCGAGGTACACAAGTTCTAAGCGGATTGTATGGAATTTTATCGTAGAAAAGGCAGCCTGGATGGGCGGGTTTTATGAGAGAATAGTCAAAGAGGTGAAAGTTGCTCTTAAGAAAACCGTCCGCAAATCACTGTTAACATACGAAGAATTGGAAACGACTGTCATTGAGATTGAGGGTGTGCTCAATTCCAGGCCGCTACTGTATGTTGGGGAGGAAAATGAAGGCATGATACTCTCTCCCAGTCATTTCATTATTCTCCAACGTCATACACATCTTCCGGATTCTCCGTATACCGAACCAGTTCAGTTGAATATTCACGATAAGATTCGCTATCAGAGAAACTTATTAAATTGTTTCTGGGATATATGGCTGAAAATGTACGTTACATCATTACGGGAAAAGGGTTGGCGTAGTCATCGAGGATCGTCTGATGAGCCCGAAGTGAATGATGTTGTGATGCTGATGGATGAAAAAATACCCAGATTAAATTGGAAAATTGGTACTATTCTTGAAGTTTGTAGAGGGCGCGATAATTGTATTCGATCTGCTGTAGTGATTGTGAGGAGTGGTAATAGGTGCGTGCGTTTGCGTAGGCCCATTCGCCTATTGGTGCCCATAGAAAAAGGTTCTGATTAATTCAAAATGCATGGTTCAATCCCCCTCTCAAATCTAACCTATTTCTTACGATTTGTACATTCGTTTTGTACTTATGTTCAGTTATTATGCCCGACACAGTTGCTTTTTGAACGGGTACCGCATCATATTTCTACATGTCTCAAATCGTATTTCTATTTTTTGCGTAGATCGTGCTCTGAAGAAAGACTGAATGCCTCTTTTATTCATGCAATGCATGAAAAGTGATCTTCATGCGTCTATGATTGGAGTGATAATTTATTATCTATTCTCTCTGCGAGTTATCCGTTATATTTGTTTTTTTATGCCTGCCCCCATAAAAAATAGGGGAGTGTCGCGAACTTCTATTGTTAAAGGCTCGTACGTATTATCAATCTACTTTTGTCCAACTTTTATTGTTGAATGCTCCTATTATCAATTTGATATTGATGTCCGAGATCTGGATCAGTGTTCAACAGCTTTGTTTGTTCAATGTTCTCTCTCACACAATACACTGACGCCGAACAGAGCACTCGTTTTCTCTTACATCGAATCCGCAACAGGACCAGTTTTAAAATGGGTCACTCCATTCAGCGATGCAGAAGAGTTCATTCATACATCCATGACATGCCATTGTACTAATCCATGTTCTCTCTCGTGAGTCGCAGTATTGATGTAGCTGTCTCCCATATCTGTCTCTTAACCAGGGTTCCTACCGATCTTGGAAATCCTGGAAAATTCTGGGAATTTCAAAACTATACTAGTACTTGAGGGAGAACAAACCCGATGAGGAAAGGGCTGAAACCGACGGAAGAAAGCGGAAATTGGAACTTGATTTAGAAATCAAATCTAATTGAAAGTCAGCGGGAGCTGTCAGTTGAACAGACTAAGGCACTGGATATTCGTTTGCGTGATGTTAAGAAAGCTACATCACTCCTTTGATTTTTATTCTTTCAGCGAATTACTATTATGCATGTACATGTAGAGTGTAGGTTCATTGTGTCGTTCCAATTTCCATGACACTTCCTTTCATGGAATAATTCGATTTCATCAGTTTTGATATGTGCACACATTTTATATTCTATTTCTTTTAAATGCTTTATATCTCATACAAATTATGGGAGTAACTGTTTCGCTCAGACAGATCAGAGATTGTTATTGCTTTTAACATGATGACGTCCTAAACTACAGTAGCGAGCATATTAATTGGGTCACCCTGAAAATTGACAGATTTTGATGCTTGGTGCTAATTGTTTGCTTGATACATGACTCAAATGTGTATGTATCAATAGAGACAATGTGACATCAATGTGAGACATCAAAACAGATAACTTCAAATATCTGCAACCCAGCACACACACGCACGCACGCACACACACACACAACAAAGTGTGACAACAATTGTATATGAGCGTGGGAGAATTCAAGCTGTATAGTTGATCATAGAAAGTTGTCAAGTTATTGATTAATGAAAGCTTTCTCGACACACAATGTCATCTCTCAGCGGCTCAATCTATGACCATAGCATTCAATCCAAGAATATGACAGTTCATTTTTACTATGGACACCGGTGAGAACGCATGTGTAAGAATTGTAACTTTATGGCAGGATGCACGACAAAGCCAGAGACAGGTTTCGAAGATTCAGGGATTTCGCAGTCATCGGTAAATAGAATTGTGAAACGGTATAGAGAGACTGGCGAAATCTTGCCACAAAGAGTTGGCAAATGTGGACGTAAAAGACTTCCGACATCATATGAAGACCGACGGATTCTTAGCGCAAGCATGATTGATCCACGTCTTACAGCGTTGGATATCAAGAAAGAAATCGTTTCACCCTTATCAGTCCATACGATCCGACGCCGACTGATTGATGGTGGCAGAAAATCGGTGAAGCCCATATAGAAGCCGCTCTTGACAGCTCGTATGAAACAGTCGCGACTGCAATGGGCTCGGAATCATAGGGATTGGACTTCAGCTCAATGGGAAAAAGTGAGTCGGCCTTTCCACTGCTTTTCCTGTACTTTTTCTATGGTGATTATGATTAAGATATTAGATTGCATATCTTCATTCAGATTTTTATCATTCAATTCAATTACTCATTTAATTATCAGTGAAATATGTCTAATCTTTAACTAATTTAATAGAAATCAGTTTTTGAGGGTATTTTCTTCTTAAAAATGAGTAGGCCTACGTCGTTAAAGAAAGAAATAAGTGGATAAACAATTTCCTATCTTTCTTCTTCAGGTTATCTTCAGTGATGAGGCAAGTATTGAAGTCCAGATGGCACAACCGCGTCGGATACGTCAGGGACCTGAGCCTTACTCAAGCCGCCACATGGCCATGCGCGTGAAGAAGCCACAGAAAGAGATGATCTGGGCGTGTATGAGTAGTCAAGGTATGGGACGGATACATGTTGTTGATGGATCGATGAATGCTAATCAGTATCTTTGTGTACTAAGGACTCGTTTGGTCCCTCAGGCAGGTGATTGGTTCGGGGATGACTTCATTTACCAACAAGATAACACCCCCTGCCACACAGACAAAGTGATCAAAAAATACTTCGAGGAGAATCAAATTCGAGTGTTACCATGGCCGAGCAATTCTCCAGACATGACCCCGATAGAAACAATATGGGCCACATCAAACGACAACTGGAGCGACAGACCCTTACCAGTCGAAGTAACTTGATCAATCGGCTTCTCGGCTCTGACACTGAGGTGAAGGAAAAACTTGATGAGAGTTGTAGAAAGTTGATGTTGAGCATGCCTGAACGTGTGAGCGCGTTATTGCAAGCCAAAGGTGGCCACACCAAGTTTTAACTAGGGATGTGCCGATATGAGAAATTTCGCCGATAACCGATACCGATAATTTATCGGCAAAAAAATCAAATATCGGCCGATATATCGGCACTACCGATATTGATGTTCATGCAACATAGTCAATTTACAATAGCGTGTACAGTGTCCCTAATTATTTAACCCATTTAGTATCCGCCCGTTTGACAATAGATTCTTCACACAATACATAACCATGCGTGTGAATGTTTTAAGTTAAGATGCTCTATTTTTCATGTATTCACTGCAAAACATGGCTCCAATATTGATACTTAAAACGAAAAAAGTACCCCAATCGATGCTCTGTTGTGAACTTGTAGTTTGCCTGAAAATGGCCTTCAGCACTGCTTGACGCCTATGTCGAAATTCATGTCTTGAAACAAAACAGCTTTGGATAAGGATTCAAAACTTAGCTCTGAATATATTCAAATATTCAAATTCAAAACTTAGCTTAGGACACTACATCATCAAACGAGGAAAAAGTGAGCACTTTTACAAAAGTTTCATACTAATAGTCAAAGTCTATTCTTGGCAAGTTATGATGCAGAAAAAGCAGCTGTTCCCCTTTTAGAGGCGCCATTCTGTTTCTCACGGCAGTAAATATGTTGCCACCTTCACTGAACAACCGCTCAGAGTAAATGCGATAAGGCAAATTATGAAATTATGACATAAGGCAAATTCCAGACAATATCATAACGCTAATGATGGCACAGCAATTATGACATACATTTAAAAAAAAGAAAAGATTGACGAGCACCAGTAAATTTTGCAAAAAGTAATATTTTTGATACATATTTGCACCATTGGTGGAAAGAGACATTAAAAGTATGACATACAGGTATTGACGTAATGCATTCATATAACTCCACTCAAATAAGTAAGTACGAGTATGTCAGTACTGAATCTGTATTGCAAAAAGACAGGAATTGAAAACAGAAATTGAATGGTTTTGCAAACTCACTTGAATTCTTGTAGCTTCTGGAGTCTACATTTAGTTTCACTATCAAGCTAGCAAGAACAGCGGAGCATACTTAGAAAACATTCAGTCAAAATGCAAGTCCAATCTATTTTTGATTGTATAGCTTATCTGAATATGTGTATTGTGTATATTCATTATTGAAACTATTTGATTTTTCCTTCATTTGATATTTTAGACAATCGCTACATGTGATGAAAAATACCCATTTAAAAATGCAATTTTCAGTGACAGAAATATCGGTAAACTATCGGCATTTTTTTAGATATCGGCCGATAACCGATATGTTGCAAAAGCTGCCGATGATCGGCATTGCCGATAATCGGCCGATATATCGGCACATCCATAGTTTTAACACGCTGGTGTACTAAAATATACATTGTTTATGGACTTGTAAGACTTTTGTGTTCAGAAATTCAAAAGAATCAAAGGAAAATAAACATAAAGGCACATTTATGGTGAAAATTGTGGGTGACCCAATTAATATGCTCGCTACTGTACATGATGAATTCTAGAAAATTTAGTTATGTACAGCACGTATATTTTATTAGCATGTTAATTGCTTGTGATATTCTAAGTAGGAGATATTCGAATTTCTCAGATTCTTATTACATATTAGAGCAATGAAATATCCATAGATCGCCTTTATTTGATTTACATGTATTCATCTAAGGAAAAAGAAAAAAAGTATAACTAAAATAGATAAAATTCGGTTGCTACATATAAGTTGCAAAAGTCCTAGAAAAGTCCTTTAAAAGCTTTGGAAAAGATCTGAAAAAGTTTGGAAAAGTCATGAAAGTCTTTCCTTGAAAGTCAGTAGGAATCCTATTAACTATAACAGCAGTTGACAAACCGCGCCAGTATCATATTAAACATTAAACGCGGCTGCAATTTCTTTGCATAGTTCGAATTGCATCAGTAAACATAGCCTGAAACATCACGAAACACAAACATTTTCACATGTAGAATGGATACTAGTTATTTAGGATCGAAAAATCGGTTGTGTAGAAGAATATCAAAGGTTCGTGTCTTTCACATGCTAAAATCTAAGATAATTGATGTCACTAATTTTAGGCTCACTAACCATCACCTTTCAAATGATCAGTCTCGATTTATTCTGTCATTTAAAATGCTATGCATCTACATTGTTGCCCTAGAAATGACGCATTATTTCCCTCTGAATGATATTTATCTATCTGCATCATGCAATAGGCCTAGTTATGTGTAAAAAAGAAGGCAACAAGTTATAGTGTAATGATGATGTATGTATCAATGTATTGGAAATATGTTTTAGAAATCAGTATATCTTCATGTGTATTCACGCTTTTTTCCTACATTGCTGCCCAGTCCATTTCAGTTATGCACAATCATTACATAGAATCTGTCATTGCCATACATTTCATCGGTCAACAATGTAACATACTTTCAAGCGCTCAAAAATGCCTTTCATTATTGCCCTCAAAAATCAATGTTAATGCTATTCTGTACTAAATTGTATTATTTTTTATTTTTATATATATTATTTGTTTTATTACTACACGACTGTAGATCTCATGCTTTTTTTCGACCGGTATACAATATCACTTAGACCTCGGAGTCCTACCAGTGTCCGCCGGTCAAGTGTTCGCCTGAGAATGTGGCCACTTCTCAGAAGCGCTGCTTGAAGTAAGTCAGGTTCATGATGTCTACCTGGTATTTGTGACAGGAAGGTGCGAAGCTTGGTTGTGTGGGCCACAAGGGCTCCTACTACAATTGGAGCGAAGCTAGCCTCTTTTTTTCCAGAAGCAGGTCTTGATACATCTATATCTTCTCTCTTTCCTTTTTGCCGATATTGTGGTCGTCTGGCAGCGCGATATTGATAATTAGTCTCATCCTGTTCTTCTTATCAATGATGACTATGTCTGGCCTTCTTGCTGTGATTCTTCTATCGGTACAGATTTCAAAGTCCGTACTTTCACTTCTTCATTATCAATGACTGGATTTGTTCATGTTTCCATGGCTGCATGCTGACTTTCATGCCGTAGTATTCACAAATGCCTCTATGTTTCAGTCTTGTTACTTCATTGTGGCGCTTAAGATATTCACCCGCAGCTAGTCTCGTCTGCGACTTTGCATATTCTGCATTTCGCCGGATCAGCAGATGTCTTCAAGATGTAGGTTGCATGACCCTTGATATTATGGGCTTGATCTTGGGCTGCAGTTATTAATGGCTCAGTCTGTAAGTCTTGTGTTTTCTCCCTCGACTGTTTCCGCGATGTCTTTCAAACCTTGACCAGATCCTGCGGCAGATAGAGGCGATCAACGTCTGCTGTTGGATGCAGTCCACCGTACATGTTCATGGTCTCACGCGTTTTCCTGTTTAGCTCGTTTAACTCTTGTTTCCTCCATTTTATTATTCCTCCCGTATAACTGATGCATGGGATTGCATACTCGCATGTGTTGATGGCTTTGATCTTATCGATTCCATTCAGTTTGGACTTCAGGATCTTTTTTAGCCTCTTCTTGTATTCACTTTCAGTGTTTCTTTTTGCTTGATAGTGTCTTGTTGTTGAGGTTTACCAAGTACTTGTAGCCTTCATCGCTCACATCTGGTGTGTTCAATCCGTCAATTTGAAATCCATCGGTTCGAACAATTTTTCCGCGCCGGCTAATACCATATTATATCATAATTATTAGAATAATATTGTGCTAAATTGCGCAATTTAGTTTCATCTTGCACTACATTGCTTCACGTATAAATTTCGTACAGTGTATCATGGTAATGATGACATTTGGATGGATGTCTATGTATACCTTGCTATATAAATATCCATGATATTTGCATCGATGCATGAGAATGATATTTTAGAAATCTCAGTTAGCGTATGTTTACATGCGTGATCGTAGCATTGTACGAAATATCTATGTCAAGCAATACCATAGAAATTAACAATACCATAGAAAGTCCTAGAATGGAAATTGCATGAAAATTATAGCACACGCCGGGGGAACTTAGTTGGGGCAAAATGTAACTTGTGCGATCTGCCTTCCATGTTATTTGATTGGCAATTATATTTATCAGGCTAATTCTTGATCTGCATTGTTGGCCCTTGTCCAAAGACCATGTACTCAAAAGCAATAGTGAATTTACAAAATGCTGCGCCGACGGGATGACAAAGAAGGAAATCCTTTTAAACGTTCTGTATGGTCATCATTTTGAAATATCGCTCCGATAATCTATCAATAGTATAATCAGACTCTTATGCAACTTGTAATGTCGATTTACAGAACATGCATAACTCCAGCTTGAAATCAGAGGCCAAGAAATCTTAGAGTATTCATTTTACTTTAAAGGGTTCCCCTGTTGAAATTTGAATAATTTTCAAAATCTCAACATGCATTCGAATATCAGTCTCGAAAATATCACATGTGTCATTCAATGATTAATTGAAAAGTTCCAGCGACACTTCATTTATTTGTGAAATGATTGTCTGTAAAGAAACTTTCAGTGTGTTTATTCCAGAAAAGCGCCACGCTTCTTAGCCGCTTGAAGAAGAAATTATCCAATAATTAGACTTTCTATCAGTGAATTCTTCAGATGTTCTTAAAAATCAGTACACCGACTACTTTCAATTATGACTTTGTGAACCAATTTTTAATTCTCATTCCAATATTGAAACGTTGGAAACTAGTTGTCAGTGACTGCTACAAATAGGCACATTATATTAATCCATGGAATAGTAGGCTATTTCACATGAAACAATGCCGCCATCTCACTTGCAATTCTCTTCATGAAAATCCTGTAATTAGGTGTCAACAACTTCCACAACCAACTTGGCAAATAATTTCGCTATGATACAATGTTTTAGATCGAATCTGATCTACAAACCATAGATTTTTCCATGTGCCATCATTGTACATAGACAAGATATCAAACTTCCATTCTAGTGTACTATTATCTACTTCTATGA
>CAJQUW010014585.1:0-12999 GCA_907163375.1 Prostheceraeus crozeri | reverse complement strand
ATATATATATATATATATATATCTTTAGACAAGTAACTGGCAAATTGATAAATTTATCAAAATCTCAAAAGATGGAACCACCACGAGACACTGTTTCGGCCTGTTGGGCCTCATCGAGCCGTGTGTAGGTATGACCCAGCGACGTTGGAGCTAGAGGACGTGCAAGCATACCACGAACCACAAGGCACACGGACCATTTGTTGAGAGCGGTGAATTAGCGGAAGCACTGCGTTTGACGCAGGCACGTGGAGGGGACTGCATTCTGCAACTCACTTAATCATCGCATCCGAGATTGAGGCGCTTCACGCAGGCGTCACTGCAGATTACATGTTTAGACAAGTAAAACCTGGCAATTGATAAAATGTTATCAAATCTCAACAGATGTATAGCCTACCACCACGTTAGACAAAGTTGGTTTCGGCCTGTTGGGCCTGCATCAGGACCGGTGGCGTAGAGTTTGAACCAGCGACGTTGGAGCTGAGAGGACGTGCAAGCATTACCCTCTAACCACAAGGCCACCGGACCATCTGTTGAGAGCGTGAATTAAAGCCAGGAAGGCACTGCGTTAACGCGAGGCACGTGGAGGGCGGACTGCATTCTGCAATCACTTATATCGCATCCGAGATTGAGGCGGCTTCACGCAGGCGCGTACTCGATTACTTGTTTAGACAAGTAAACCTGGCAATTTTGATGTAGAATTTGAATCGAAATCTCAACAGATGTAAAAACCACCACGAGAACATGTTTCGGCCTGTTGGGCCTCATCAAGGCCGTGTGGTAGGTTTGAACCAGCGACGTTGGAGCTAGAGGACGTGCAAGCATACACCTCTAAATCCACAAGGCATCAAGGGACCATCTGTTGAGAGCGTGAATTAGCCAGGAAGGCACTGCGTTAACGCAGGCAGAGGATGGAGGGCGGACTGCATACTGCAATCATCGTTAATTATGTCGACTCCGAGTAGTTGAGGCGCTTGCACGCAGGCGCTACTCATTACATGTTTAGACAAGTAAGCCTGGCATATTGATAAATTTATCAGAATTCAACAGATGTAACCACCACGAGACATGTTTCGGCCTGTTGGGTGCTCATCAGCCGTGGGTAGGTTTGAAACAGCGACGTTGGAGCTAGAGGGACGTGCAAGCATACCCTCTAACCACAAGGCCACCGGACCATCTGTTGAGAGCGTGAATATTAGCAGGAAGGCACTGCGTTAACGCAGGCACGTGGAGGGCGGACTGCATTCTGCAATCACTTAATTACCCTCGCATCCGAGATTGAGGGCGACTTCACGCAGGCAGCTACTCATTAAACATGTTGTAAGGACAAGTAACCTGGCAATTGATAAATTTGATCAAATGCTCAGACGAGATGCGTAAACCACCGACGGAGACAAAGGTTTCGCGCCTGTTGGTGGGGCCTCATCAGCAGTGTGGGTAGTAGGTTTGAACCAGCGACGTTGGAGCTATATGAGTGAGAGTTTGCAAGCATAACTCCTCTAACCACAAGGCCACCGGACCATCTGTTGTGGAGAGCTGTCTGAGATTGAGATGGTTTTGGAGAGAGGCGAGATGAATTAGCCAGGAAGGGCACTGCGTATTCTTTTAACGGGGCCAAGGCACGTGGAGGTCGGGCGGGATCTTGCATTCTTTGCTCAAATCACTCTTAAGAATATCGCGCGCTATCCGAGGTAACGAGCGCCGCCTCGCGCTTCACGCAGGGGCGCTAATCTCATTACATGTTTAGGACAAAGTAACCTTCTGGGCAAATTGATTTAAATATATATCAAATTCTCAACTAGATATGGGTAATGTATTTATGCAGAGTGTAACCACCACGGGAGACATGTTTCTGGCATGTTCGTGGGGGGGTTCCCCCCCCTCCCCCACCCCCCCCCCGCCCCCCACCCCCCCCCCAACCCCCCCCACCCCGGGGGGGGGCCTGTAGGGCCTTCTCATCAGCCGGTTGGGTTTAGTGTAGGGTGTATTTTGTTGAATTTGGTTTCTTGTTTTTTTTGTGATATTTTGAATCTCAGCGACGTTCGCGGGAGCTTAGGAGGGACGTGCAAGCATACCCTCTAACCACAAGGACACCTGGGACCATCTGTTGAGGAGCGTGTGTTGGAATTATATAGGCCCCCAGGAAGGGCACACTGCGTTTAATACGCAGGGCACGTGGAGGCGGATGACTTCTGCAATCACTTAATATCGCATCCGAGATTGAGGCGCTTCACGCAGGCTTGCACGTTACTCTAGCTTCAAACGTTGCTGGTTTTCAAAACCTACCCACGGCCTGATGAGAGCCCAACAGGCCGAAACATGTCTCGTGGTGGTTACATCTGTTGAAGATTTGATATAAAGTTTTATCAATTGCCAGGTTACTTGTCTAAACATGTAGAAATGAGTAGCGCCTGCGTGAAGCGCCTCAATCTCGGATGCGGGTTTATTAAGTGATTGCAGAAATGCAGGTCGCCGGCCCTCCACCGATCGATGTCCCTGCGTTAACGCAGAGTCCTTCCTGGCTAATTCGACGCTCTCAAACAGATGGTCCGGTGGCCTTGGGGTTATGGTTAGGAGGGTATGGGCTTGCACGTCCTTCTAGCTCCACCGTCGGCTGGTTCAAACCTACCCACGGACTGATGAGGCCCAACAGGCCGAAAACATGTCTTCGTGGTGGTTACATCTTGTTGAAGATTTGAAGTTCAAATTTATTCAATTCGCCAGGGATACTTGTCCTAAACATGTAATGAGTAAGCGCCTGCGGTTGAAGCGCCTCAATCTCGGATTGCGATATTAAGTGATTGCAGAATGCAGAGTCCGCCTTCCACGTGCCTGCGTTAAAGCAGTGCCTTCCTGGCTAATTCACGGCTCTCAAGTACAGATGGTCCGTGGTGGCCTTGTGGTTTAAGAGTGGGTATGCTTGCACGTCCTCTAGCTCCCAACGTCGCTGGGTCAAACCTACCACGGCTGATGTGAGGGCCCACTCCCCAACAAGGCCGAAAACATGTCTCGTGAGTGGTTCTATCTGTTGAGATTTGATACAATTTATCAATTGCTCAGGTTACTTGTCTAAACATGTAATGAGGTAGCGCCTGCGTGAAGCGCCTTCAATCTCGGATGACGATATTAGAGTGATATGCAGAACTGGCAGATCCGCCCTCCACGTGCCTGCGTTAACGCAGTTGCCTTCCTGGCTAATTCACGCGTTCTCAAACGATGGTCCGGTGTGCCTTGGGTGTGGTTTAAGAGGGTATGCTTCTGCATCGTTGTCCTCTAGCGTCCAACGTCGCTTGTTTCAAACTACCCACGGCTGATGAGGCCCAACAGGCCGACAACATGGACTCGTGGTGCGTTACATCTGTTGAGATTTGATAGAATTTATCAATTGCCAGGGGATACTTGTCTCTAAACTATGTACATAATGGAGTAGCGCCTGCGCTGAAAGCGCCTCAATCTCGGATGCGATACTTAAGTGATTGCAGAATGCAGTCCGCCCTCCACGTGCCCCTGCGTTTTACTCAGTGCCTGCCTGGCTAATTCACGCAGCTCAACTAGATGGTCGGTTGCCTTGTGCGTTAGAGGGTAGGCTTGCACGTCATCTCGCTCCAACGTCGCTGGTTCAAACCTACCCACGGTGATAGAGGGCCCAACAGGCCGAAACATGTCTCGTGGTGGTTACATCTGTTGAGATTTGATAAATTTATCAAAGCCAGGTTACTTGTCTAAAATGTATGAGTAGCGCCTGCGTGACGCGCTCAATCTCGGGATGCGCTATTAAGTGATTGCGAATACAGTCCGCCATACCGTGCTCTGCGTATGAACGCAGTGACTTCCTGGCTAATGTCACGCTCTCAACAGATGGTCGGTGGCCCTTGTGGTTAGAGGGTATGCTTGCACGTCTCCTAGCTCCACCGTCGCTGGTTCAACTACCACGGGGCTGATGAGGCCCAACAGGCCGAAACATGTCTCGTGGTGGTTACATCTGTTGAGATTTGATAAATTTATCAATTGCCAGGTTACTTGTCTAACATGTATATGAGTAGCGCCTGCGTGAGCCCTCAATCTCGGATGCGTAATAAGTGATGGCCGAATGCAGTTGCACTCACGTGCCTGCATTAACGCAATGCTTCCTGGTAATTCACGCTCTCAAACCAGATGGTCGGTGGCCTTTGGTTAGACGGGTATGCTTGCACGTTCTAGCTCCAACGTCGCTGTTCAAACCTCCCACGGCTGATGAGGCCAACACAGGCCGAAAAACATGTTCTCCGTGGGGTTACATCTAGTCTGAGATTTGAATAAATTATACTATATATAATTATATTTTTATTATATAGTATAGAAAGCAACTCGTTGCACTGAATTTGTTTACTTTGCACGTGGCACGTGGCTTACAAACATGACTCCGATGTGATTATGATTGTTTCATTATGACTCAATGCTAGGCTTTAATCACATCTGCTGTCAAATGATTCTAACTGCATCTTGTGTACAGGGTGTCCGCGGCTTTTGGACCATGAAATTCCAGGTTTTTCCAGGTATTTCAAGATTATATATTTCGTTATTTTTTTCATGTTGATTTTCGATGAACTGGATACCATCTACTCTATCATGTTCTTAAGAAGAAAAAGTCAGATATAGGTATTTCTTTCGCATCAATTTAATGATATTTGATGTATTCGCAACATTTGATAACTCATATTATTTTATTCCTCATTCAAAAAATTATAAAATATAAAATCTACAAAACTACGATATACAAGGTGTTTCAAAAGTAGGCTAACAGTAGAAATTGGCCTTGAAAAGCTATGTCTTAATGCTATAGATTAATAAGCTATGTCATAATAATCTTTTTCACGATGCCACAGATAGCTAATATGCCTTGTATTCGTAAGGGGCAAAAATTCAATACTCTTTGACTCGCGTGTGTTAAATCATTTAAAATATTCATGATTCTCAGGTTTTCATGGCACATATTCATACAACCAATTTGAATCTATACCGATCATGGAGAAGTTCGAATAACTAACCAACATCTAATCAAAAAAAAAATTATTAGGAAACCATCGTAAACAAGATTAGTAGTTGTTTTCAGTGTTACTGCGGAGAAGGAAGAACAGCTGACATTCGAATGTCCTCCGCGCCTAAGGCCTGGTGACGAAGGCGCTTCGTCAACACAAGAAGGGAGGCGGAAGAAGGAAAGAACGCTGACATCCTAAGTGTCTTCACCTTTGTTAATTCCAGCTCCTCTTAGACCATCGTCAGAAGTTTGACGCATATGGCCTAGAGGAGGCTGAATTATTAAAGTATTAACTTTAAAAAACGACCATTTTGTCTCTGACTTTGGTTTCCTAACAAAAAAAGGAACAGTGACTAACCAAGTCCTATTCAACATTATCAAAAAATTAAATCACTTAAAGTTGCAAAAATTCACAGAACGCCAAATGCTCAAAATGTCCACCATGGACATCGCACATTTCTTGTAGTCTTTCGGCCCACATTTGGCACACAGTTCTGCATAAGTTCCGTCATCACTGATCTCTTGACAGGCATCTGAGATGTAGGAGCGGAGTTGCAGAAAGTGTTGTGAGGTTTTCGTCGTAACTTTCTCCTTTACAACGCCCCAAAGAAAAAGTCCATCGGAGTTAGCTGGTAGAGCGAGGTGGCCAAAGGATGCTACACATCTCCCGATCCACTTTCCTGGAAAAAGTGTCATTCAGATAGACTTCTGACACTCACTGCAAAATGCGTGTGCACCAACTGCTGAAATTACAGCTCATTGAAGTTGTTCAATGACTGGCATCTCAGGAATCGCAAAGGATTGGAGCATTTGAAGTACACTCAGCCGTCACAGTTCTTTAAAAAAATCCTGGCCAATCAATCGTTGCTTGACATACCGGCCAGACGGTTAAGGCAGGGCTGGTTCAGCCCTCATTTGTTGGATTCCATGTGCGGATTTTCAGGGAAAACCAAGTAGACACAGTTTTGTCTATTTAGTGACTGATAGTTTGATACTGGCTTCGTCAGACCAAACTATTTGTAAGCAAATCTGGGTTCTCGAATTTCCGACACATGAGCACAGCAAACTGCAAGCGTCGTTCTGCATTCATCCGGTGGTAGAAGGTGCCTGCAATAGGTATGGGTCGGTTTGGTTTCAACTCAATTTCCTCATCAGTCTCCAAAGTAGCTTAGAGAAAGATCCACTTCAAGAGGCTCTTCTTGTTGACTTCTTCGGACTTGAACAAATGTTTTGGGCCACTAGCTTCGTTGAAGTTATTGAAACTGATCGAGGGATTTGCGTCATGGACTTCGGTGCTATTCGTTTACGATCGGTCTTTTCAAATTTATTCTCAATGCGTAAATAGCTATCTTGATGGAGGATTGCTGGTGAAAGGATCTCTCCATTCCATTCGCACCTTTTCAGCATTCTTGTTTTTCCAAACAGATTTCATAACCTTTTTCTTGATCTTCTTTTAGTTGACCTGACAGGACAGATGCGCAAATTCAAAAAGCCCTTCAAGCTTGTTTAATTCATTCAAGTCAAACTAACAGTGTTTGATTACAAATCAAATTAATTGAACATATCCATAGTACGTAATTCCAGATGGGTGCTATATTTTGTTCCATGATAGATTTCAAAATTCCTTTGGCCATGGAGGCTATGCATAGACTTCTAAACTAACTGATAGTAGCAATTACTTCGAAGTTATGCTTAATGTTGGACCTGATCATGGATATCCATCGATGATTCAGGAGTAATGCCAATAGAACGGTCAACATAGATTTCTATGCAAACATCAACTGTTAGCTACTTTTGAACACCTTGTTATGTATATAAAATGATACATGGAAAGATAAAAGGAAACGATAGTGATTATGATAACATCTTTTGTGATGAAAGTTGCAGTTTGATGGTAAAGCGTCACTTTAGCTTTTATATATTTTTTAGAGTCTCTGCCATTTTATTGTTGATTGATTCTTTGCCCTTCGCATTTGGCCAAAACAGCCATTTTCTTGCATCTCAACTCTCATTAATTCATCAGCGTGCTCTTTCGTTTGTTTTTTCATTGATCATGTGAAGTCGTTTTTTTCATTTCAAGTGCATTCGATACCGTGCCTTGCCAGACCTACGACTTTTTACTTCAGGTGTAATTGCAACGTTCATGGACCCACGCAAGATTTCAAGTGATCGAACACCATGCGCTGAGCTATGAGAGATTGATTGTGTAAATTTAAAACTAAGAAATTTTTGTTCACTGAAAAGCTGGATTCGAACAGGAGCTATTTCGGTGACAAAATCAAAATATTTTGGTCACGTTCAGAGATCTTTCATATCAGAATTTTTCCCCATGCCTCAGCATAAAATCATCGAGTCTTTTGGAATTCGCTTCATAGGCATTCACTTTTCACGAAAACATATCTCAGAAGATTGGAATATTGCTGCCCTTTGCTTTATCTGAATTTCTTCCGAAACGCGGTTGGCTTATACTAAATTCTCTAACAATATCTGCATTCGTGCAAGACATGCAGCTTATGGTTTTGTATACAAGATGGAGTACAATGCACTTGCTGGCCGTACGATTGGAAAAAATGTTTTCATATGTACATCGATTCAAGAACCTTTCTGACAAGGGCAGACAGAAACATCTTGCAATCACTATAAAACTGATTCTTCTGGCGTTGCTGCACGTTTTTAAGTGCTTTGTTAGCACCAAAATCAAGTCCGGTTGCAACCATAAGCATCACTTTTCAATGAAATATCAACAAGCTGAAAGATATTCGGAGTTGTCAAAGAATTCATAATCAGGTTTACGAAGCGTTTCATGAGGTTTTAATGAGTCGATCGAGATGCTCATTACAAAATGGAAAACATTGGTTTAGGAGACTGAAATTGTGTCAGAAAAGTTCTATCTGCACTGCGTCAGATTTGAAGAAGTGCAGTTCACGCGATAAGCAAAATTGGAACACACATTTTCAAATTTATCCAGGTTTTTCAGGTTTTTGACTATCCCCAGCAGGTTTTTCCATGTTTATGGGAGCAATATCAGTTTTTTCAGGTTTTACAGGTCGCGGGCACCTGTGTGTAAATTCTATCTTACAATTATTCACTTGCATGATGAAGAAAGAAAAAAAATGTTTGGGGGGGAATTGTATAGTAGATGAAAGCTGAGCTGCTGGAAGCCTGATCCGTGGCCTTCCTAGTCTATATTGAAGACTTCCATTAAAATCATTGTCATTACTTCTTATTATAGGGATTGTCAATAATTGATTGCAATTAAATTGGACAGGGAAATCAATTGATTGAAATTGCAAAAATATATCGTCATATATTAGGAATTGGAATTATGAACCAATAAATTAATTGAAATTGGGAAAATATTATCAATTAATAAACTGGGAATGGGATAGTGAATCAATTAACTTATTGAGTTGGAATATGTATCAAATAAATGATTGTACTTGGAATTGTTAAACGAATCAATATTGAAATGGAATCCAAAATTCGAAACAAAGTTTCTGTACTTGATAGCATTTAATTATTAATTTATTTGATCTAGATTTGTTTAAAACTATATACCGTTGGCCAGCCAACAAACATTCTTTTTATTTTTTAATACTGCTTCGTCAGACATCAGACAAGCGATAATTTCTTTAGATTCGCTCTCACAGACACCTGTATGAGGCTTTGGGATATAGTTTATACAAGCGTTGTGATTCTCGCATGTTGTCATCATTGACGATTGAGTAGGGAAATTTCGCCTGAATTTTTGAGCTGCTTGGTCTACTCTGGTGAAAAAAACATGAATTTAATTGTTGACTACTCATGATATCTCAAGTATTGTGCTTGCAGCCTGAAAGCTATTACTACAATTGCATTGTGAAAATTAATAATGAATGCGAGGTGAAATTAGATATCGCAATCTCGGCTACTAACAGAGAACAATTCGTTTGGTTGGAATTGGAAAAATGCAGCAATCAATTAATACGTAATTGGAAATATATAGTTGATGATTGAATATTAGATTATCAACAATCAACTATGGCTCAATTAATTAAGAAGTAAATTGGACGATGTGGTGTCAATTAATTTTGACAATCCTTGATGCTTATGTGTCGTACATGACTCACATTCAATCGTGTGGGATTTTGCGTCTTCTATTATGAACAAGAATTGCGGATAAAACGACCTTCATAGTCTATTATTACATGTTCTTCTCTAGTTTCAGGAAATTTAATACATATGGTGGAATATCTTCAGCCCTCCGGAACTTCGCTAAATGAGGTCATTTGATATGATGGCGCCTGTATACGGGCATTCCTACGAAGACGAGTTACGGATCCTTAGAATTCCTAAACCCCTCAAAGTATTCGAGATTGATTATTATGTGAAACACTTTATGTTCATGACTCTTGTGATTCGGTACTTTCTTCAACTTGCGGTCTTGCGGTTGTGACCTGATGAACACCTTTTCAAATTTTTGAGGGTTCAATTCGTGAAAATTTTCTGCCATTGAGTCATATGTCGATCGGAATTTACTGACCTTACTGTTGATCCTACTGGACTTCAGACAAATTGTTCTATGTTATCATGCTGCGAAACTGTAATCGCCTTGGCTTTTTTTATGGTTAGCAAGTTATACATTACTAATCATTATGAGGACTCTGCAGACATATTGACGTCTTGTTGCGTCTCAAGCATTCCCCTAGAATATTGTCCCAACTCTTTTTTCGTGCTGAATTGTGATCTGAAGTGCAACCCAAAAATGTGAGGTTCAAAGCTTTTGTCATGCTTTTATCGAACATTTCTGTAAATAGATATTTCGTCACATTGTCAGTTTGAGACTTCGTTGTCTGGAAGATGATAATAAGACAGTTTTCACTAATTTCATACTGTTAAGTTTCCATGAGATTTGACTGATTTGTTAAGAATTTTGATTGCAAAAAGAGTTGCGGGAAAAATTGAGCTTTTATGTTAATCAATATTCAAGCACCGGGATAATTTGAAGAATTCACGAAACTTTTAAAATTACTGATGCCTTTAGTAGCATTCGAATGTTATTCGAATATAAATATTCGAATTACTGAAAAAAATCAGTACGAGTAGATTCGAATATTCTATTGTGAAGTATCCACAGTCATGTAGCTAATTTTAAAAATTAAAGTATAATCGATAATCATCCATGTTCACCCATTTTTGAGACATGAGTTTTGACAAACTAATTTTCTTGATTGTCATCTTGGCTGATCTTTTGCAATTTTAAATTGTCAACGAAATATTCAAAAAGCGTGGAACTGCCAATAAAAATTTAATCTCTGGACACAAGTGGCTATAGTGACTAGATAATTCAAAGATATTTTTAACAACCCTATGTACAGTATGACATAATTCGATTTTCTACTAATTTCCTAGGGAAATAGACATATTTAGAAATACTTGCTTTTTCTCGGGTGAAATTCGTTTCATAGAATTGCTATAATTTAGTTGGATATGAATGTCAGGCATGAACAATATTAATAATAGATAATAATGCATAGATTTGATTAAGTCATTGTTTGCTATATAATCACTCTAGACGAAACGATTATCCTTATCTTACTAAGGTAATTCCTACGAGTTCTGGAAATGAAAGTATCTGTCTTGCTAAGTCTTTCAGCAAATCAGTATTTGTGAGTTTTTAGATTCTCTTAAGTAAGAAAAATGTCTATATTTTGCATTTGTCTAAATTTATCCAAGTGCACATGTTCCATCAAGATCATTTAAAACAACCAAACCATCGATGTCGTCTGATCTCCGCATTATATTGGACTACTAGTCTTTAATTTTAGTTGACTTCTCCTAATTTCAATTATAACTGGTGAGATCTGAATAGATCTTCTTTTGGCATAAGATAGAGCTTAGTAAGTCTGATTACTTTCTGGTCGGTTATGTAGGATCTTAAATAAAGTAAGTTCTGATCAGACTTTGCAGTAATATGAGCTGATTTAACAAGATTTGCACTACGATTTGTGTAGTGCACCTTGTGTAGAAGACTCGAGGCTATTTTGACAAAAAATGACTGAAGAATTCTGTTCATCTTGCATTTAATTCACACAAGTTTGCACCAGAAGTTCTCCAATCACGAAAATCATTGAATAATGGAAACTTCTTAACCGATGGGCATAGAAATCTTTACAATATCATTCATGATTGCGCTTCGATCTCTATAGACATATCCTCCAGAATTAATTACCTCAGGAAGAGTTAAGCAGATCACAGGATTGTGATATTAATCAGCTCTGATTGCGGTATAGTCTTTCTACTAAGTCCAATGGAGCTCAGACTGCACTTACTACGCGTTTTTTATTGAGATGGTGCTGAGAATGGTGGTAGGGTGCGCAGACAGGGGTATGTGGTGCAGAGACAGTGGATAAATATATGATTATCATGGGAAGTGGTGCAGAGAAGGGGTTTATGGTGCTGAGACAGGGTTTAGCGGTGGTGCAGAGACAGTATATATATATATATATATATATATATATATATATATATATATATATATAATGACAACGCACGGCCCAGTAAGATAGATATCCACGAAAAGTATGAAGTTTTCAACATAAAAATTAAACCTAAATTAACTGAACTTAGTAAAATATACACAGTACTCACGAATTATATTTATAGTGTGGCACTCATTCATACTGCAAGTGCAAATGTTTACAAAACGCTATACGCGTTAAAATGTGTATTTCATGATAGTCAAATTCTGGTTTAGCACAATTCTACATGTAGGTAGACAAGACAATTGCAGTTGAAAGGGAAGAGCACTTGTTAATGTATTGTTTCTTTTTCAGGTTGGATCAGCATCAGCTTAATTTGAAACGACATCTGGAAAGATCACACATGGAGGAGTCAAAGTTAGTTCAGGAACATGATGCTCTCAAGTCATATTCAACGAATCCAGCAAAAGTTTTGAACAAATTCTGCACCTGGACTCATTGCAGAACAGCCTATTTCTTCATTTTTCAATATCAAACAAACTTCAGTCAAAATTGAAATGACCGCAGTCAATTTAAAGCATGGAATTGTTTAAAATGGTGCGACTGGAACTCCATTACAGCATTTGGAAAACGATGGATTTCGAATGCTAGGTTGTGAAATGGCTAGTAAACTTGGTTTTAGTATAGATCGGGGGCCATCTGCAAGTATAGTCTTGACGAAGGCAGAAAAACGAAACAAAACGAATTGAAATCAATGCTATCAGGAAATTGCTTTTCGTTAAAGCAGGATGCTGCCACTTGCTTAATAGAAAATTTCTTTGCAGTAAAATGTCAGTTCTATAGTGAACAGAATCAGTCCAACCCCAATGTGTTGTGAAAACTTTAGGAATACTCGACAGTGGTGGTAAACATCAGGGAAAGATGTGGCTAATATGACTGAGATTATAATATCGGAAGTTCGGATCAAAAAGAGTCAGGTTTTTAGCTGTTGTTGTAGATACGCTTCTAAATGACGAGGAGTTAAAATTAGTCAATGACCATTCAGACGGATTGAGATCGAGGAGATCGAAGAGGAAAACTGATCCTACAGATGATGATTAACGTGAAATTGAAAAATGGCATTGAAAGCATCAATATCCATTTATGAGATGTGGGATTCATACATTACAAACTCTCCATTAGGGATGGCCTGAAGAAACAAAAACTGCAAAATCGCCTTGCAAATTGCGGTTTGTTTTCGAAAGCTTCGGACACCAATCTACAAGCCCTTCTGAAAAAAAGAGGATGCAAGATGGCGATACTGACAATGAAACTAGATGGGGATAAACATACATGGATGCTACATCGTCTTCTTGAGATAAAAGAAACGATTCAAAGATATTGGAGAAATCAACAATGATCTGATACTGAGCGCGGCTATTTGGGCTTGAAGTTGCGCAAATGTAAAAAAATATTGAAGTTTCCCTTGAAGTTACTTTGAGACTTCCAATCTGCAGATTTCTCCAGGAGACTTCTTCAAACAGT
>CAJQUW010014584.1:0-48811 GCA_907163375.1 Prostheceraeus crozeri | reverse complement strand
TTAACTCTCTAGGGTAAGGGTTAGGGTTATTGTGGTTAGGGTTAGGGTTATTAGGGTTATTGTGGTTAGTGCTAGGGTTATTGTGGTTAGGCTTAGGGCTAGCGTTTGGGTTATTGTGGTTAGGGTTAGGGTTATTTTATGAAAAAAGTTTCCTCTCCCATGGCTTTCAAATTTGCGATGCCGACATAGAATTTGACTCTGAATCCGAATCTGCCCTCCGTTTTGCCATCGGATGCTTCGTTTTCGCTCTACAGCCCAAAACATCCCAAGTTCGCCGTTAACTCTCTAGGGTTAGCGTTAGGGTTAGGGTTATTGTGATTAGTGTTAGGGTTATTGTGGCTAGGGTTAGTGCTAGGGAAACGGTTAGGGTCATCTTAGGAAAAAATTTTTCGTCTCCGATGGCTTTCAAATTTGCCATGCCGACATAGAATTTGACTCTGAATCCGAATCTGCCCTCCGTTGTCCCATCCGATGCTTCGTTTTCATTCTACAGCCCAAAACATTTAAAGTTTGGCCACTAACTCTCTAGGGTTAGAGGTATTGTGGTTAGGGTTAGGGCTAGGGTTAGGGTCATTGTGGTTAGCGTTAGGGTTAGAGTTATTGTGGCTAGTGTTAGGGTTATTTTGGTTAGGGTTAGGGTTATTTTAGGAAACAAATTTTCCTCTCCCATGGCTTTCAAATTTACCATGCCGACATAGAATTTGACTCTGAATCCGAAACTGCCCTCCGTTTTCCCATCGGATGCTTCGTTTTCGCTCTACAGCCCAAAACATCCCAGGTTTGCCATTAACTTTCTAGGTTAGGGCTAGTTTTAGGGTTATTGTGGTTTGGTTAGGATTATTGTGGTGAGGTTAGGGTTTATTCTGGTAAGTGTTAGGGTTGGGGCTAGTTTATTGTGGTTAGGGTTAGGGCTAGGGTTGGGGATAGGGTCATTGTGGTTAGGGTTAGGGCTAGGGTTACGGTTACATTTATTTTTGGAAAAAATTTTTCCTCTCCCATGGCTTTCAAATTTACCATGCCGATATAGAATTTGACTCTGAATCCGAATCTGCCCTCCATTTTCCCATAGGATGCTTCGTTTTCGCTCTACAGCCCAAAACATCCCAGGTTCGCCGTTAACTCTCCAGGGTTAGGGTTATTGTGGTTAGGGTTAGGGTTGGGATAAGGGTTATTTTAGGAGAAACTTTTTCCTCTCCCATGGTTTTCAAATTTACCATGCCGATATAGAATTTGACTCCCAATCCGAATCTGCCCTCCGTTTTCCCATCCGATGCTTAGTTTTCGCTCTGCAGCCCAAAACATCCCAAGTTCGCCGTTAACTCTCTAGGGTTAGGGCTAGGGTTAGGGTTATTGTTGTTCGGGTTGGTGTTAGGGCTAGGGTTATTTCGGTTAGTGTTAGGGTTAGGATTATGGTTAGGGTTATTGTAGTTGTGGTTGGGGTTAGGGCTAGGGTCATTGTGGTTAGGGTTAGGGTTATGCGTTAGGGTTGGGGTTATTGTGGTTAGGGTTAGGGCTAGGGTTGTGGTTAGGGTCATTATGGTTAGGGTTAGGGCTAGGGTTACGGTTAGATTTATTTTGGGAAAAAATTTTTCCTCTCCCATGGCTTTCAAATTTACCATGCCGATATAGAATTTGACTCCGAATCCGAATCTGCCCTCAGTTTTCCCATAGGATGCTTCGTTTTCGCTCTACAGCCCAAAACATCCAAAGTTTGCCACTAACTCTCTAGGAGTAGGGTTAGGGGAATTGTGGTTAGGGTTAGGGCTAGGGTTAGGGTCATTATGGTTAGCGTTAGGGTTAGGGTTAGAGTTATTGTGGCTAGGGTTAGGGTTATTGTGGTTAGGGTTAGGATTATTGTGGTTAGGGTTAGGGTTATTTTAGGAGAAAATTTTTCCCCTCCCATGGCTTTCAAATTTGCCATGCCGACATAGAATTTGACTCTCAATCCGAATCTGCCCTCAGTTTTCCCATCGGATACTTCGTTTTCGCTATACAGCCCAAAACATCCCGAGTTCGCCGTTAACTCTCTAGGGTTAGGGTTATTGTGGTTAGTGTTTGGTTTAGGTCTAGGGTTATTTTGGCTAGGGTTAGGGTTATTGTGGTTAGGGCTAGAGCTAGGGTTGGGGTTATTGTGGCTAGGGTTGGGGATAGGTTTAGGGTTATCTAGGTTGGGGTTGGGGCTAGGGTTAGGGTTAGGGTTACTGTGGCTAAGGTTAGGGTTATTTTAGGAAAAAATTTTTCCTATCCAATGGCTTTCAAATTTGCCATGCCGACATAGAATTTGACTCTGAATCCTAATCCGCCTTCCGTTTTCCCATCGGATGCTTCGTTTTCGCTCTACTGCCGAAAACATCCCAGGTTCAACGTCAAACCTCTAGAATAAGGGTTAGGGTTATTTTGGATAGGATTAGGGTTAGGGTCAAGGTTGTTGTGGTTAGGGTTAGGGCTAGGGTTGGGGTTATTGTGGCTAGGGTTAAGGTTGGAGTTAGGGCGAGGGTTAGGGTTAGGGTTGTTGTGGTTAGGGTTAGGGTTGTTGTGGTTAGGGTTAGGGTTATTTTAGGAAAAATATTTTCCTCTCCCATGGCTTTCAAATTTACCACGCCGATATTGAATTTGACTCTGAATCCGAATCTGCCCTCCGTTTTCCCATCCGATGCTTCGTTTTCGCTCTACAGCCCAAAACATCCCAAGTTCGCCGTTAACTCTCTAGGGTTAGGGCTAGGGTTAGCGTTATTGTTGTTAGGGTTAGTGTTTGGGGCTAGGGTTATTTAGGTTCGGGCTAGTGTTATTGTGGTTGGGGTTAGGGCTAGGGTTATTGTGGTTAGGGTTGGGGTTAGGGCTAGGGTCATTGCGGTTAGGGCTAGGGTTAGGGTTAGTGCTAGGTTTGGGGTTATTGTGGTTAGGGTTAGGGCTAGGGTTGTGGTTAGGGTCACTGTGGTTAGGATTGGGGATAGTATTACGGTTAGGTTTATTTTAGGAAAAGATTTTTCCTCTCCCATGGCTTTCAAATTTACCGTGCCGATACAGAATTTGACTCTGAATCCGAATCTGCCCTCCGTTTTCCCATCGGATTTTTCGTTTTCGTTCTACAGCCCAAAACATCCCAAGTTCGCCGTTAACTCTCTAGGGTAAGGGTTAGGGTTATTGTGGTTAGGGTTAGGATTATTATGGTTATTGTGGTTAGTGCTAGGGTTATTGTGGTTAGGGTTAGGGCTAGCGTTAGGGTTATTGTGGTTAGGGTTGGGGTTATTTTATAAAAAAAATTTTCTTCTCCCATGGCTTTCAAATTTGCGATGCCGACACGGAATTTGACTCTGAATCCGAATCTGCCCTCCGTTTTCCCATCGGATGCTTCGTTTTCGCTCTACAGCCCAAAACATCCCAGGTTCGCCGTTAACTCTCTAGGGTTAGCGTTAGGGTTAGGGTTATTGTGTATAGGGCTAGGATTATTGTGGTTAGGGCTAGGGTTATTGTGGTTAGGGATAGGGTGAGGGTTAGGTTTACTGTGGCTAAGGTTAGGGTTATTTTAGGAAAAAATTTTTCCTCTCCAATGGCTTTCAAATTTGCCATGCCGACATAGAATTTGACTCTGAATCCTAATCTGCCTTCCGTTTTCCCATAGGATGCTTCGTTTTCGCTCTATAGCCCAAAACATTTAAAGTTTGCCACTAACTCTCTAGGGTTAGAGGTATTGTGGTTAGGGTTAGGGCTAGGGTTAGGGTCATTGTGGTTAGCGTTAGGGTTAGAGTTATTGTGGCTAGTGTTAGGGTTATTTTGGTTAGGGTTAGGGTTATTTTAGGAAACAAATTTTCCTCTCCCATGGCTTTCAAATTTACCATGCCGACATAGAATTTGACTCTGAATCCGCACCTGCCCTCCGTTTTCCCATCGGATGCTTCGTTTTTGCTCTACAGCCGAAAACATCCCAGGTTTGCCGTTAACTCTCTAGGGTTAGGGCTAGTTTTAGGGTTATTGTGGTTTGGGTTAGGATTATTGTGGTGAGGGTTAGGGTTATTCTGGTAAGTGTTAGGGTTGGGGTTATTGTGGTTAGGGTTAGGGCTAGGGTTGGGGATAGGGTCATTGTGGTTAGGATTAGGGTTAGGGTTACGGTTACATTTATTTTTGGAAAAAATTTTTCCTCTCCCATGGCTTTCAAATTTACCATGCCGATATAGAATTTGACTCTGAATCCGAATCTGCCCTCCATTTTCCCATAGGATGCTTCGTTTTCGCTCTACAGCCAAAAACATCCCAAGTTCGCCGTTAACTCTCCAGGGTTAGGGTTATTGTGGTTAGGGTTAGGGTTGGGATAAGGGTTATTTTAGGAGAAACTTTTTCCTCTCCCATGGTTTTCAAATTTACCATGCCGATATAGAATTTGACTCCCAATCCGAATCTGCCCTCCGTTTTCCCATCCGATGCTTAGTTTTCGCTCTGCAGCCCAAAACATCCCAAGTTCGCCGTTAACTCTCTAGGGTTAGGGCTAGGGTTAGGGTTATTGTTGTTCGGGTTGGTGTTAGGGCTAGGGTTATTTCGGTTAGTGTTAGGGTTAGGATTATGGTTAGGGTTATTGTAGTTGTGGTTGGGGTTAGGGCTAGGGTCATTGTGGTTAGGGTTAGGGTTAGGGTTATGCGTTAGGGTTGGGGTTATTGTGGTTAGGGTTAGGGCTAGGGTTGTGGTTAGGGTCATTGTGGTTAGGGTTAGGGCTAGGGTTACGGTTAGATTTATTTTAGGAAAAAATTTTTCCTCTCCCATGGCTTTCAAATTTACCATGCCGATATAGAATTTGACTCTGAATCCGAATCTGCCCTCAGTTTTCCCATAGGATGCTTCGTTTTCGCTCTACAGCCCAAAACATCCAAACTTTGCCACTAACTCTCTAGCAGTAGGGTTAGGGGTATTGTGGTTAGGTTTAGGGCTAGGGTTATAGGTTTATTGTGGTTAGGGTTAGGATTATTGTGGTTAGGGTTAGCTTTATTTTAGGAAAAAGAATTTCCTCTCATATGGCTATGAAATTTACCATGCCGATATAGAATTTGACTCTGAATCCGAATCTGCCCTCAGTTTTCCCATCGGATACTTCGTTTTCGCTATACAGCCCAAAACATCCCGAGTTCGCCGTTAACTCTCTAGGGTTAGGGTTAGGGTTATTGTGGTTAGTGTTAGGTTTAGGTCTAGGGTTATTGTGGCTAGGGTTAGGGTTAGGGCTAGGGTTGGGGTTATTGTGGTTAGGGTTGGGGATAGGTTTAGGGTTATTGTGGTTGGGGTTGGGGCTAGGGTTAGGGTTAGGGTTACTGTGGCTAAGGTTAGGGTTATTTTAGGAAAAAATTTTTCCTCTCCCATGGCTTTCAAATTTGCCATGCCGACATAGAATTTGACTCTGAATCCTAATCTGCCCTCCGTTTTCCCATCGGATGCTTCGTTGTCGCTCTACAGCCCAAAACATCCGAGGTTCGCCGTTAACTCTCTATGGTTAGGGCTAGGGTTATTGTTGTTAGGGTTAGGGTTATTTTAGGAAAAACTTTTTCCTCTCTCATGGTTTTCAAGTTTACCATGCCGATATAGAATTTGACTCTGAATCCGAATCTGCCCTCCGTTTTCCCATCCGATGCTTCGTTTTCGCTCTACAGCCCAAGACATCCCAAGTTCGCCGTTAACTCTGTAGGGTTAGGGCTAGGGTTAGGGTCATTGTTGTAAGGGTTATTGTTAGGGCTAGGGTTATTTAGGTTGGGGTTATTGTGGTTGGGGTTAGGGCCAGGGTTATTGTGGTAAGGGTTGGATTAGGGCTAGGGTTATTGCGGTTAGGGTTAGTGTTAGGGTTGGGGTTATCGCGGTTAGGGTTAAGGCTAGGGTTTTGGTTATGGTCATTGTGGTTAGGGTTAGGGCTAGGGTTACGGTTAGATTTATTTTTGGAACACATTTTTCCTCTCCCGTGGCTTTAAAATTTACCATGCCGATATAGAATTTGACTCTGAATCCGAATCTGCCCTCCGTTTTCCCATAGGATGCTTCGTTGTCGCTCTACAGCCCAAAACATCCGAGGTTCGCCGTTAACTCTCTATGGTTAGGGCTAGGGTTATTGTTGTTAGGGTTAGGGTTGCGGCTAGGTTTATTGTGCTTAGGGTTAGGGTTATTTTAGGAAAAACTTTTTCCTCTCCAATGGCATTCAAATTTGCCATGCCGACATAGAATTTGACTCTGAATCCGAATCTGCCCTCCGTTTTTCCATCGGATTTTTGGTTTTCGCTCTACAGCCCAAAACATCCCAAGTTCGCCGTTAACTCTCTAGGGTTAGGGTTAGGGTTGGTGTGGTTAGGGTTAGGGTTATTTTAGGAAAAACTTTTTTCACCTCCCATGGCTTTCAAGTTTACCATGCCGATATAGAATTTGACTCTGAATCCGAATCTGCCCTCCGTTTTCCTATCCGATGCTTCGTTTTGGCTCTACAGCCCAAAACATCCGAGGTTCGCCGTTAACTCTCTAGGGTTAGCGTTAGGGCTAGGGTTATTGTGTATAGTGCTAGGGTTAGGGGTAGGGTTATTGTGGTTAGCGATAGGGATAGGGTTAGGATTATGGTTAGGGTTATTGTGGTTAGGGTTGGGGTCAGGGTTGGGGTTACGGTTAGGGTTATTTTAGGAAAAACTTTTTCCTCTCTCATTGTTTTCAAATTTACCATGCCGATATAGAATTTAACTCCCAATCCGAATCTGCCCTCCGTTTTCCCATCCGATGCTTCGTTTTCGCTCTTCAGCCCAAAACATCCCAAGTTCGCCGTTAACTCTCTAGGGTTAGGGTTAGGGTTGTTGTGGTTAGGGCTAGGTTTAGGGTTATTAGGGTTATTGTGGTTAGGGCAAGGGTCATTGTGGTTAGGGTTAGGGCTAGGGTCAGGGTTATTGTGGTTAGGGTTAGGGTTATTTTAGAAAAAAAAATTTTCCTCTCCCATGGCTGTCAAATTTGCCATGCCGACATAGAATTTGACTCTGAATCCCAATCTGCCCTCCGTTTTCGAATCGGATGCTTCGTTTTCGCTCTACAGCCCAAAACATCCCAGGTTCATCGTTAACTCTCTAGGGTTAGGGCTAGGGCTATGGTTATTGTGGTTAGGGTTAGGGTTATTTTAGGAAAAACTTTTACCTCTCTCATGGTTTTCAAATTTACCATGTCGATATAGAATTTGACTCCCAATCCGAATCTGCCCTCCGTTTTCCCATCCGATGCTTCGTTTTCGCTCTACAGCCCAAGACATCCCAAGTTCGCCGTTAACTCTCTAGGGTTAGGGTTAGGGTTGTTGTGGTTAGGGTTAGGGTTATTTTAGGAAAAAATTTTTCCTCTCCCATGGCTTTCAAGTTTACCATGCCGATATAGAATTTGACTCTGAATCCGAATCTGCCCTCCGTTTTCCCATCCGATGCTTCGTTTTGGCTCTACAGCCCAAAACATCCCAAGTTCGCCGTTAACTCTCTAGGGTTAGCGTTAGGGTTAGGGTTTTTGTGTATAGTGCTGGGGTTAGGGTTAGGGGTAGGGTTATTGTGGTTAGCGATAGTGATAGGGTTAGGATTATGGTTAGGGTTATTGTGGTTAGGGTTGGGGTTACGGTTAGGGTTATTTTAGGAAAAACTTTTTCCTCTCTCATGGTTTTCAAATTTACCATGCCGATATAGAATTTGACTCCCAATCCGAATCTGCCCTCTGTTTTCCCATCCGATGCTTCGTTTTCGCTCTACAGCCCAAGACATCCCAAGTTCGCCGTTAACTCTCCAGGGTAAGGGCTAGGGTTAGGGTCATTGTTGTAAGGGTTAGTGTTAGGGCTAGGGTTATTTAGGTTGGGGTTACTGTGGTTGGGGTTAGGGCTAGGGTGATTGTGGTAAGGGTTGGGGTTAGGGCTAGGGTCATTGCGGTTAGTTTCAGTGTTAGGGTTGGGGTTATTGTGGTTAGGGTTAGGGCTAGGGTTGTGGTTAGGGTCATTGTGGTTAGGGTTAGGGCTAGGGTTACGGTTAGATTTATTTTCGGAACAAATTTTTGCTCTCCCATGGCTTTCAAATTTACCATGCCGATATAGAATTTGACTCTGAATCCGAATCTGCCCTCCGTTTTCCCATCGGATGCTTCGTTTTCGCTCTACAGCCCAAAACATCCCAAGTTCGCCATTAACTCTCTAGGGTTAGCGTTAGGGTTAGGCATATTGTGGTTAGGGTTAGGGTTAGGGCTAGGTTTATTGTGCTTATGGTTAGGGTTATTTTAGGAAAAACTTTTTCCTCTCCAATGGCTTTCAAATTTG
Source organism: Prostheceraeus crozeri (assembly GCA_907163375.1). Classification (NCBI taxonomy): domain Eukaryota; kingdom Metazoa; phylum Platyhelminthes; order Polycladida; family Euryleptidae; genus Prostheceraeus; species Prostheceraeus crozeri. The sequence continues at coordinate 40,533 of CAJQUW010014584.1, read as the reverse complement.
GCATGCCGACATAGAATTTGCATCTGAATCCGAATCTGCCCTCCGTTTTCCCATAGGATTTTTCGTTTTCGCTCTACAGGCCAAAACATCCCAAGTTCGCCGTTAACTCTCTAGGGTTAGGGTTAGGGTTGTTGTGGGTAGGGCTAGGTTTAGGGTCATTAGGGTTATTGTGGTTAGGGGAAGGGTCATTGTGGTTAGGGTTAGGGCTAGGGTTAGGGTTATTGTGGTTAGGGTTAGGGTTATTTTAGAAAAAAAATTTTCCTCTCCCATGGCTTTCAAATTTGCCATGCCGACATAGAATTTGACTCTGAATCCGAATCTGCCCTCCGTTTTCCAATCGGATGCTGCGTTTTCGCTCTAAATCCCAAAACATCCCAGGTTCACCGTTAACTCTGTAGGGTTAGGGCTAGGGCTAGGGTTATTGTTGTTAGGGTTAGGGTTATTTCAGGAAAAACTTTTACCTCTCTCATGGTTTTCAAATTTACCATGTCGATATAGAATTTGACTCTGAATCCGAATCTGCCCTCCGTTTTCCCATCGGATGCTTCGTTTTCGCACTACAGCCCAAAACATCCCAGGTTCGCCGTTAACTCTCTAGGGTTAGGGCTAGGGTTATTGTGGTTAGGGTTAAGGTTATTTTAGGAAAAAATTTTTCCTCTCCCATGGCTTTCAAGTTTACCATGCCGATATAGAATTTGACTCTGAATCCGAATCTGCCCTCCGTTTTCCCATCCGATGCTTCGTTTTGTCTCCACAGCCCAAAACATCCCAAGTTCGCCGTTAAATCTCTAGGGTTAGCGTTAGGGTTACGGTTTTTCTGTATATTGCTAGGGTTAGGGTTAGGGTTAGGGTTATTGTGGTTAGCGATAAGGTTAGGGTTAGGATTATGGCTAGGGTTATTGTGGTTAGGGTTGGGGTTACGGTCAGGGTTATTTTAGGAAAACCTTTTTCCTCTCCCATTGCTTTCAAATTTGCCATGCCGACATAGAATTTGACTCTGAATCCTAATCTGCCCTCCGTTTTCCCATCCGATGCTTCGTTTTCGCTCTACAGCCCAAAACATCCCAGGTTCGCCGTTAACTCTCTAGGGTTAGGGTTATTGTGGTTAGGGTTAGGGCTAGGGTAAGGGTTATTGTGGTTAGGTTTGGCGCTAGGGTTAGGGTTATATTGGTTAGGGTTAGGCTTGGGACTAGGGTTATTGTGGGTCGGGTAAGGGTTAGGGTTTGGGTTATTGTGGTCTCCCAGGGCTAGGGTTATTTGTGTAGGGTTTGTGTATAGTGCTAGGGTTAGGAATAGATGCTTCGTTTTAGTTTAGGGTTAGGATTATGGTTAGTGTTATTGTGGTTAGGGTTGGGGTTAGGGTTAGGGTTACGGTTAGGCTTATTTTAGGAAAAACTTTTTCCTCTCTCATGGTTTTCAAATTTACCTTGCCGATATAGAATTTGACTCCCAATCCGAATCTGCCCTCCGTTTTCCCATCCGATGCTTCGTTTTCGCTCTACAGCCCAAAACATCCCAAGTTTGCCATTAACTCTCTAGGGTTAGGGTTAGGGTTATTGTGGTTAGGGTTAGGTTATTGTGCTTAGGGTTAGGGTTATTTTAGGAAAAAATTTTTCCTCTCCCATGGTTTCAAATTTGCCATGCCGATATAGAATTTGACTCTGAATCCGAATCTTCCCTCAGTTTTCCCATAGGATGCTTCGTTTTCGCTCTACAGCCCAAGACATCCCAAGTTCGCCGCTAACTCTCTAGGGTTAGGGCTAGGGTTAGGGTTATTGTTGTTGGGGTTAGTGTTAGGGCTAGGGTTAGGGTTAGGGTTATTGTGGTTAGGGTTTGGGTTAGGGCTAGGGTTATTGTGGTTAGGGTTAGGGCTAGGGTTGTGGTTATGGTCATTGTGGTTAGGGTTAGGGCTAGGGTTACGGTTAGATTTATTTTAGGAACAAATTTTTCCTCTCCCATGGCTTTCAAATTTACCATGCCGATATACAATTTGACCATGAATCCGAATCTGCCCTCCGTTTTCCCATAGGATGCTTAGTTTTCGCTCTACAGCCCAAAACATCCCAGGTTCGCCGTTAACTCTCTAGGGCTAGGGTTATTGTGGTTAGGGTTAGGGTTATTGTGGTTAGGGTTAGGGCTAGGGTAAGGGTTATTGTGGTTAGGTTTGGCGCTAGGGTTAGGGTTATATTGGTTAGGGTTAGGGTTGGGACTAGGGTTATTGTGGGTCGGGTAAGGGTTAGGGTTGGGGTTAGGGCTAGGGTTAGTGCTAGGGCTAGGGTTATTGTGGTTAGGGTTAGGGTTATTGTGTATAGTGCTAGGGTTAGGGGTAGTGTTATTGTGGTTAGGGATAGGTTTAGGATTAGGATTATGGTTAGGGTTATTGTGGTTAGGGTTGGGGTTAGGGTTAGGGTTACGGTTAGGCTTACCATAGTGGCCAAAATATTAGCCCACCCACTGAAATATCATGTTTTTGGTTTCCGTCTCATTTGGAACTAAAACTCAAAAAATATCCATCACTATCATTTATTGAATTCGAAAACAATCTATTTCATAGAAACATGATGTAAGAAGATCACTAGAATCAATATTTGGTAGGATAACCTCTGTTATCAAGGACAGCTTGGATGCGCGATGGCATGGATATTACCAATCGCCGACAGTATTCCGGAGATATTTCGGAGATCCAAACAGATTTCAAAATCCGAAGAAGATCACTTTCGGAAGAAGGACAATGAAGATTGACTTTTGACTTCATTACAGACCAGCAATTCTCGATGACATTGAGATCCGGGGAATTCGCCGGCCAGTTTTCCAGTAGTTGAACTTGATTATCGACGAACCACCTTTTAGTCACTTTTGATACGTGACAGGGTGCGGAGTCTTGTTGAAAGTAAGTCACTCCATGGATATTCATGTGCAATTTCACTTTCTCATCGAGAATTTCGATATAACCTTGAGAATTTAGTCGTTTCCCTTTCTCCAGGAATGCAATACCAGCCCGACCTTTGGCAGTAATGGCGCCCCAACACATGATTGACGGAGGATGTTTCACGGTTTTGATCGTAAATTTCGGATCGTACCTTCGGTTCGGTGGTCTTCGAATGTAGTTATATCCGCAGCTTCGAACTTGTTGAAATGTAGATTCATCAGTAAACATCACATTCTCCCACCAGTCCGGCGATTTATCCTTGTGAAGATTACAGAACTTGATTCGAGCCAGTCTCTGTTTCTCTGTTAATAACGGTTTCTTTGAAGGTCTCCTTGCTGGTAGATTGAAATCATCTGTTAATCTACGACGGATAGTGCGATCACTCACGGAGATGTTAAGTTCTGATGCAGCGTGAGCGATGTTTGCAGATGGCTTTGTAGGGTCTTTGGTAACAAGAGACTTGATGAATCTGTCCTCTCTATCGGTCGTACACCTCTTCCTGCCGGAAAGATAGCGATTGTTGGTTACCGGTAGCCCCAATGATTCTCGATCCAAGTGTCTCTTCACAGATCGCCGTGAAATCTTTAATCGACGTGCAATGTCAGCATGAGATAGATTCATTTTGGCATATGCACTTATCTGTCCTCGACAAAAGTCTGTGATGTCTTTCTTGCAACCCATAATGCGAAGAAATGAACGAAAAGTGGAATTCTGAATCATTTCCATTCTGATTCAAAAATTCGAAATTCAAATCTGTGATCACGTCAAATCGAAGTAAACAGATTTCACTGCATCAGACCATCATTAATGACTCATTTATGAAATCATAGATATCGTATTCAAATGAAAAGAACACGACAGAAGACGCTTAATCGTATCGCTTTATACTTTAGGTAAATCTAAGGGTGGGCTAATATTTTGGCCACCATGGTATGTTAGGAAAACTTTTTCCTCTCTCATGGTTTTCAAATTTACCATGCCGACATAGAATTTGACTCCCAATCCGAATCTGCCCTCCGTTTTCCCATCCGATGCTTCGTTTTCGCTCTACAGCCCAAAACATCCCAAGTTTGCCATTAACTCTCTAGGGTTAGGGTTAGGGTTAGGTTATTGTGCTTAGGGTTAGGGTTATTTTGGGAAAAAATTTTTCCTCTCCCATGGTTTCAAATTTGCCATGCCGATATAGAATTTGACTGTCAATCCGAATCTGCCCTCCGTTTTCCCATAGGATGCTTCGTTTTCGCTCTACAGCCCAAGACATCCCAAGTTCGCCGTTAACTCTCTAGGGTTAGGGCTAGGGTTAGGGTTATTGTTGTTGGGGTTAGTGTTAGGGCTAGGGTTATTTAGGTTAGGGTAATTGTGGTCGGGGTTAGGGCTAGGGTTATTGTGGTAAGGGTTGGGGTTAGGGCTAGGATCATTGCGTTTAGGGTTAGTGTTAGGGTTGGGGTTATTGTGGTTAGGGTTAGGGCTAGGGTTACGGTTAGATTGCTTTAAGGAACAAATTTTTCCTCTCCCATGGCTTTTAAATTTGCCATGCCGACATAGAATTTGACTCTGAATCCGAATCTGCCCACCGTTTTCCCATCTGATGCTTCGTTTTCGCTCTACAGCCCAAAACATCCGAGGTTCGCCGTTAACTCTCTAGGGTTAGGGTTAGGGTTGGCGTCCTTGTGGTTAGCGTTACAGTTAGGGTTACGGTTAGGGCTATTTTATGAAAAGATTTTTTCTCTCCCATGGCTTTCAAATTTACCATGCCCATATAGAATTTGACTCTGAATCCGAATCTGCCCTCCGTTTTCCCATCGGATGCTTCGTTTTCGCTCTACAGCCCAAAACATCCCAAGTTCGCCATTAACTCTCTAGGGCTAGGGTTATTGTAGTTAGGGTTAGGGTTATTGTGGTTAGGGATAGGGTTACGGTTATTGTCGTTAGGTTTGGGGCTAGGGCTAGGGTTATTGTGGCTAGGGTTAGGGATAGGGTAAGGGTTATTGTGGTTAGGTTTGGCGCTAGGGTTAGGGTTATATTGGTTAGGGTTGGGGCTAGCGTTATTGTAGGTCGGGTTAGGGTTAGGGTTGGGGTTGGGGCTAGGGCTAGGGTTATTGTTGTTAGGGTTAGGGTTATTTTAGGAAAAAAATTTTCCTCTCCCATGGCTTTCAAATTTACCATGCCGATATAGAATTTGACTCTGAATCCGAATCTGCCCTCCGTTTTCCCATCCGATGCTTCGTTTTGGCTCTACAGCCCAAAACATCACAAGTTCGCCGTTAACTCTCCAGTGTTAGCGTTTAAGTTAGAGTTATTGTGTATAGTGCTAGGGTTAGGGGTTAGGGTTATTGTTGTTAGGGATAGGGTTAGGGTTAGGATTATGGTTGGGGTTATTGTGGCTAGGGTAGGGGTTAGGGTTAGGGTTACGGTTAGGGTTATTTTAGTAAAACCTTTTTCCTCTCTCATGGTTTTCAAATTTACCATGCCGATATAGAATTTGACTCTGAATCCGAATCTGCCCTCCGTTTTCCCATAGGATGCTTGGTTTTCGCTCTACAACGCAAAACATCCCAAGTTTGCCATTAACTCTCTAGGGCTAGGGTTAGGCATTTTGTGGTTAGGGTTAGGGCTAGGGCTAGGTTTATTGTGCTTAGGGTTAGGGTTATTTTAGGAAAAACTTTTTCCTCTCTCATGGTTTTCAAATTTACCATGCCGATATAGAATTTGACTGCCAATCCGAATCTGCCCTCCGTTTTCCCATCCGATGCTTCGTTTTCGCTCTACAGCCCAAGACATCCCAAGTTCGCCGTTAACTCTCTAGGATTAGGACTAGGGTTAGGGTCATTGTTGTAAGGGCTAGTGTTAGGGCTAGGGTTATTTAGGTTAGGGTTATTGTGGTTAGGGTTTGGGCTAGGGTTATTGTGGTAAGGGTTGGGGTTAGGGCTAGGGTCATTGCGGCTAGTTTTAGTGTTAGGGTTGGGGTTATTGTGGTTAGGGTTAGGGCTACGGTTCTGGTTAGGGTCATTGCGGTTAAGGTTAGGGCTAGGGTTACGGTTAGATTTATTTTCGGAACAAATTTTTCCTCTCCCATGGCTTTGAAATTTACCATGCCGATATAGAATTTGACTCTGAATCCGAATCTGCCCTCCGTTTTCCCATAGGATGCTTCGTTTTCGCTCTACAGCCCAAAACATCCCAAGTTTGCCATTAACTCTCTAGGGCTAGGGTTAGGCATATTGTGGTTAGGGTTAGGGTTAGGGCTAGGTTTATTGTGCTTAGGGTTAGGGTTATTTTAGGAAAAACTTTTTCCTCTCCAATGGCTTTCAAATTTGGCATGCCGACATAGAATTTGACTCTGAATCCGAATCTGCCCTCCGTTTTCCCATCGGATTTTTCGTTTTCGCTCTACAGCCCAAAACATCCAAAGTTCGCCGTTAACTCTCTAGGGTTAGGGTTAGGGTTGTTGTGGTTAGGGCTAGGTTTAGGGTTATTAGGGTTATTGTGGTTAGGGTAAGGGTCATTGTGGTTAGGGTTAGGGCTAGGGTTAGGGTTATTGTGGTTAGGGTTAGGGTTATTTTAGAAAAAAATTTTTCCTCTCCCATGGCTTTCAAATTTGCCATGCCAACATAGAATTTGACTCTGAATCCGAATCTGCCCTCCGTTTTCGAATCGGATGCTTCGTTTTCGCTCTACTGCCCAAAACATCCCAGGTTCACCGTTAACTCTCTAGGGTTAGGGCTAGGGCTAGGGTTATTGTGGTTAGGGTTAGGGTTATTTTAGGAATAACTTTTACCTCTCTCATGGTTTTCAAATTTACCATGCCGATATCGAATTTGACTCTGAATCCGAATCTGCCCTCCGTTTTCCCATCCGATGCTTCGTTTTCGCTCTACAGCCCAAGACATCCCAAGTTCGCCGTTATCTCTCTAGGGTTAGGGCTAGGGTTAGGGTTTTTGTTGTTAGGGTTAGTGTTAGGGCTAGGGTTATTTAGGTTAGGGTTATTGTGGTTGGGGTTAGGGCTAGGGTTATTGTGGTAAGGTTTTGGGTTAGGGCTAGGGTCATTGCGGTTAGGGTTAGTGTTAGGGTTGGGGTTATTGTGGTTAGGGTTAGGGCTAGGGTTGTGGTTAGGGTCATTGTGGTTAGGGTTAGGGCTAGGGTTACGGTTAGATTTATTTTAGGAACAAATTTTTCCTCTCCCATGGCTTTCAAATTTACCATGCCGACATAGAATTTGACTCCGAATCCGAATCTGCCCAGCGTTTTCCCATCGGATGCTTCGTTTTCGCTCTACAGCCCAAAACATTCCAGGTTCGCCGTTAACTCTCTAGGGCTAGGGTTATTGTGGTTAGGGTTAGGGTGATATTGGTTAGGGTTAGGGTTAGGACTAGGGTTATTGTGGGTCGGATAAGGGTTAGGGTTGGGGTTAGGGCTAGGGTTAGGGCTAGGGCTAGGGATATTGTGGTTAGGGTTAGGGTTATTGTGTATAGTGCTAGGGTTAGGGGTAGGGTTATTGTGGTTAGGGATAGGGTTAGGGTTAGGATTATGGTTAGGGTTATTGTGGTAAAGGTTGGGGTTAGGGCTAGGATCATTGCGTTTAGGGTTAGTGTTAGGGTTGGGGTTATTGTGGTTAGGGTTAGGGCTAGGGTTGTGGTTAGGGTCATTGTGGTTAAGGTTAGGGCTAGAGTTACGGTTAGATTTATTTTAGGAACAAATTTTTCCTCTCCCATGGCTTTCAAATTTACCATGCCGATATAGAATTTGACTATGAATCCGAATCTGCCCTCCGTTTTCCCATAGGATGCTTCGTTTTCGCTCTACAGCCCAAAACATCCCAAGTTTGCCATTAGCTCTCTAGGGTTAGGGTTAGGGTTATTGTGGTTAGGGTTAGGGTTATTGTGCTTAGGGTTAGGGTTATTTTAGGAAAAAATTTTTCCTCTCCCATGGCTTTTAAATTTACCATGCCGATATAGAATTTGACTCTGAATCCGAATCTGCCCTCCGTTTTCCCATAGGATGCTTCGTTTTCACTCTACAGCGCAAAACATCCCAAGTTTACCATTAACTCTCTAGGGCTAGGGTTAGGCATTTTGTGGTTAGGGTTAGGGTTAGGGCTAGGTTTATTGTGCTTAGTGTTAGGGTTATTTTAGGAAAAAATTTTTCCTCTCCAATGGCTTTCAAATTTGCCATGCCGACATAGAATTTGACTCTGAATCCGAATCTGCCCTCCGTTTTCGAATCGGATGCTTCGTTTTCGCTCTACAGCCCAAAACATCCCAGGTTCACCGTTAACTCTCTAGGGTTAGGGCTAGGGCTAGGGTTATTGTGGTTAGGGTTATTTTAGGAATAACTTTTACCTCTCTCATGGTTTTCAAATTTACCATGCCGATATAGAATTTGACTCTGAATCCGAATCTGCCCTCCGTTTTCCCATCCGATACTTCGTTTTCGCTCCACAGCCCAAGACATCCCAAGTTCGCCGTTATCTCTCTAGGGTTAGGGCTAGGGTTAGGGTTTTTGTTGTTAGGGTTAGTGTTAGGGCTAGGGTTATTTAGGTTAGGGTTATTGTGGTTGGGGTTAGGGCTAGGGTTATTGTGGTAAGGGTTGGGGTTAGGGCTAGAATCATTGCGGTTAGGGTTAGTGTTAGGGTTGGGGTTATTGTGGTTAGGGTTAGGGCTAGGGTTGTGGTTAGGGTCATTGTGGTTAGGGTTAGGGCTAGGGTCACGGTTAGATTTATTTAAGGAACAAATTTATTCTCTCCCATGGCTTTCAAATTTACCATGCCGATATAGAATTTGAGTCTGAATCCGAATCTGCCCTCCGTTTTCCCATCCGATGCTTCGTTTTCGCTCTACAGCCCAAAACATCCCAAGTTCGCCGTTAACTCTCTAGGGTTAGGGTTATTGTGGTTAGGGTTAGGGCTAGGGTAAGGGTTATTGTGGTTAGGTTTGGCGCTAGGGTTAGGGTTATATTGGTTAGGGTTAGGGTTGGGACTAGGGTTATTGTGGGTCGGGTAAGGGTTAGGGTTGGGGTTAGGGCTAGGGTTAGGGCTAGGGCTAGGGTTATTGTGGTTAGGGTTAGGGTTATTGTGTATAGTGCTAGGGTTAGGGGTAGGGTTATTGTGGTTAGGGATAGGGTTAGGGTTAGGATTACGGTTAGGGTTATTGTGGTTAGGGATGGGGTTAGGGTTAGGGTTACGGTTAGGCTTATTTTAGGAAAAAATTTTTCCTCTCCCATGGCTTTCAAATTTACCATGCCGATATAGAATTTGACTATGAATCCGAATCTGCCCTCCGTTTTCCCATAGGATGCTTCGTTTTCGCTCTACAGCCCAAAACATCCCAAGTTTGCCATTAACTCTTTAGGGTTAGGGTTCGGGTTATTGTGGTTAGGGTTAGGGTTATTGTGCTTAGGGTTAGGGTTATTTTAGGAAAAAATTTTTCCTCTCCCATGGCTTTTAAATTTACCATGCCGATATAGAATTTGACTCTGAATCCGAATCTGCCCTCCGTTTTCCCATAGGATGCTTCGTTTTCGCTCTACAGCGCAAAACATCCCAAGTTTACCATTAACTCTCTAGGGCTAGGGTTAGGCATTTTGTGGTTAGGGTTAGGGTTAGGGCTAGGTTTATTGTGCTTAGTGTTAGGGTTATTTTAGGAAAAAATTTTTCCTCTCCAATGGCTTTCAAATTTGCCATGCCGACATAGAATTTGAATCTGAATCCGAATCTGCCCTCCGTTTTCGAATCGGATGCTTCGTTTTCGCTCTACAGCCCAAAACATCCCAGGTTCACCGTTAACTCTCTAGGGTTAGGGCTAGGGCTAGGGTTATTGTGGTTAGGGTTATTTTAGGAATAACTTTTACCTCTCTCATGGTTTTCAAATTTACCATGCCGATATAGAATTTGAATCTGAATCCGAATCTGCCCTCCGTTTTCCCATCCGATGCTTCGTTTTCGCTCTACAGCCCAAGACATCCCAAGTTTGCCGTTATCTCTCTAGGGTTAGGGCTAGGGTTAGGGTTTTTGTTGTTAGGGTTAGTGTTAGGGCTAGGGTTATTTAGGTTAGGGTTATTGTGGTTGGGGTTAGGGCTAGGGTTATTGTGGTAAGGTTTTGGGTTAGGGCTAGGGTCATTGCGGTTAGGGTTAGTGTTAGGGTTGGGGTTATTGTGGTTAGGGTTAGGGCTAGGGTTGTGGTTAGGGTCATTGTGGTTAGGGTTAGGGCTAGGGTTACGGTTAGATTTATTTTAGGAACAAATTTTTCCTCTCCCATGGCTTTCAAATTTACCATGCCGATATAGAATTTGACTCTGAATCCGAATCTGCCCAGCGTTTTCCCATCGGATGCTTCGTTTTCGCTCTACAGCCCAAAACATTCCAAGTTCGCCGTTAACTCTCTAGGGCTAGGGTTATTGTGGTTAGGGTTAGGGTTATATTGGTTAGGGTTAGGGTTAGGACTAGGGTTATTGTGGGTCGGATAAGGGTTAGGGTTGGGGTTAGGGCTAGGGTTAGGGCTAGGGCTAGGGTTATTGTGGTTAGGGTTAGGGTCATTGTGTATAGTGCTAGGGTTAGGGGTAGGGTTATTGTGGTTAGGGATAGGGTTAGGGTTAGGATTATGGTTAGGGTTATTGTGGTAAGGGTTGGGGTAAGGGCTAGGATCATTGCGTTTAGGGTTAGTGTTAGGGTTGGGGTTATTGTGGTTAGGGTTAGGGCTAGGGTTGTGGTTAGGGTCATTGTGGTTAAGGTTACGGCTAGAGTTACGGTTAGATTTATTTTAGGAACAAATTTTTCCTCTCCCATGGCTTTCAAATTTACCATGCCGATATAGAATTTGACTATGAATCCGAATCTGCCCTCCGTTTTCCCATAGGATGCTTCGTTTTCGCTCTACAGCCCAAAACATCCCAAGTTTGCCATTAACTCTTTAGGGTTAGGGTTCGGGTTATTGTGGTTAGGGTTAGGGTTATTGTGCTTAGGGTTAGGGTTATTTTAGGAAAAAATTTTTCCTCTCCCATGGCTTTTAAGTTTACCATGCCGATATAGAATTTGACTCTGAATCCGAATCTGCCCTCCGTTTTCCCATAGGATGCTTCGTTTTCGCTCTACAGCGCAAAACATCCCAAGTTTACCATTAACTCTCTAGGGCTAGGGTTAGGCATTTTGTGGTTAGGGTTAGGGTTAGGGCTAGGTTTATTGTGCTTAGTGTTAGGGTTATTTTAGGAAAAAATTTTTCCTCTCCAATGGCTTTCAAATTTGCCATGCCGACATAGAATTTGAATCTGAATCCGAATCTGCCCTCCGTTTTCGAATCGGATGCTTCGTTTTCGCTCTACAGCCCAAAACATCCCAGGTTCACCGTTAACTCTCTAGGGTTAGGGCTAGGGCTAGGGTTATTGTGGTTAGGGTTATTTTAGGAATAACTTTTACCTCTCTCATGGTTTTCAAATTTACCATGCCGATATAGAATTTGAATCTGAATCCGAATCTGCCCTCCGTTTTCCCATCCGATACTTCGTTTTCGCTCCACAGCCCAAGACATCCCAAGTTCGCCGTTATCTCTCTAGGGTTAGGGCTAGGGTTAGGGTTTTTGTTGTTAGGGTTAGTGTTAGGGCTAGGGTTATTTAGGTTAGGGTTATTGTGGTTGGGGTTAGGGCTAGGGTTATTGTGGTAAGGGTTGGGGTTAGGGCTAGGATCATTGCGATTAGGGTTAGTGTTAGGGTTGGGGTTATTGTGGTTAGGGTTAGGGCTAGGGTTGTGGTTAGGGTCATTGTGGTTAGGGTTAGGGCTAGAGTTACGGTTAGATTTATTTTAGGAACAAATTTTTCCTCTCCCATGGCTTTCAAATTTACCATGCCGACATAGAATTTGACTCCGAATCCGAATCTGCCCACCGTTTTCCCATCGGATGCTTCGTTTTCGCTCTACAGCCCAAAACATCCCAGGTTCGCCGTTAACTCTCTAGGGCTAGGGTTATTGTGGTTAGGGTTAGGGCTAGGGTAAGGTTTATTGTGGTTAGGTTTGGCGCTAGGGTTAGGGTTATATTGGTTAGGGTTAGGGTTGGGACTAGGGTTATTGTGGGTCGGGTAAGGGTTAGGGTTGGGGTTAGGGCTAGGGTTAGGGCTAGGGCTAGGGTTATTGTGGTTAGGGTTAGGGTTATTGTGTATAGTGCTAGGGTTAGGGGTAGGGTTATTGTGGTTAGGGATAGGGTTAGGGTTAGGATTACGGTTAGGGTTATTGTGGTTAGGGATGGGGTTAGGGTTAGGGTTACGGTTAGGCTTATTTTAGGAAAAAATTTTTCCTCTCTCATGGTTTTCAAATTTGCCATGCCGATATAGAATTTGACTCTGAATCCGAATCTTCCCTCCGTTTTCCCATAGGATGCTTCGTTTTCGCTCTACAGCCCAAAACATCCCAGGTTCACCGTTAACTCTCTAGGGTTAGGGCTAGGGCTAGGGTTATTGTGGTTAGGGTTATTTTAGGAATAACTTTTACCTCTCTCATGGTTTTCAAATTTACCATGCCGATATAGAATTTGAATCTGAATCCGAATCTGCCCTCCGTTTTCCCATCCGATACTTCGTTTTCGCTCCACAGCCCAAGACATCCCAAGTTCGCCGTTATCTCTCTAGGGTTAGGGCTAGGGTTAGGGTTTTTGTTGTTAGGGTTAGTGTTAGGGCTAGGGTTATTTAGGTTAGGGTTATTGTGGTTGGGGTTAGGGCTAGGGTTATTGTGGTAAGGGTTGGGGTTAGGGCTAGGATCATTGCGATTAGGGTTAGTGTTAGGGTTGGGGTTATTGTGGTTAGGGTTAGGGCTAGGGGTGTGGTTAGGGTCATTGTGGTTAGGGTTAGGCTAGAGTTACGTTTAGATTTATTTTAGGAACAAATTTTTCCTCTCCCATGGCTTTCAAATTTACCATGCCGACATAGAATTTGACTCCGAATCCGAATCTGCCCACCGTTTTCCCATCGGATGCTTCGTTTTCGCTCTACAGCCCAAAACATCCCAGGTTCGCCGTTAACTCTCTAGGGCTAGGGTTATTGTGGTTAGGGTTAGGGCTAGGGTAAGGTTTATTGTGGTTAGGTTTGGCGCTAGGGTTAGGGTTATATTGGTTAGGGTTAGGGTTGGGACTAGGGTTATTGTGGGTCGGGTAAGGGTTAGGGTTGGGGTTAGGGCTAGGGTTAGGGCTAGGGCTAGGGTTATTGTGGTTAGGGTTAGGGTTATTGTGTATAGTGCTAGGGTTAGGGGTAGGGTTATTGTGGTTAGGGATAGGGTTAGGGTTAGGATTACGGTTAGGGTTATTGTGGTTAGGGATGGGGTTAGGGTTAGGGTTACGGTTAGGCTTATTTTAGGAAAAAATTTTTCCTCTCTCATGGTTTTCAAATTTGCCATGCCGATATAGAATTTGACTCTGAATCCGAATCTTCCCTCCGTTTTCCCATAGGATGCTTCGTTTTCGCTCTACAGCCCAAGACATCCCGAGTTCGCCGTTAACTCTCTAGGGTTAGGGCTAGGGTTAGGGTTATTGTTGTTGGGGTTAGTGTTAGGGCTAGGGTTATTTAGGTTAGGGCTAGGATTATTGTGGTTGGGGTTACGGCTAGTGTTATTGTGGTAAGGGTTGGGGTTAGGGCTAGGATCATTGCGTTTAGGGTTAGTGTTAGGGTTGGGGTTATTGTGGTTAGGGTTAGGGCTAGGGTTGTGGTTAGGGTCATTGTGGTTATGGTTAGGGCTAGAGTTACGGTTAGATTTATTTTAGGAACAAATTTTTCCTCTCCCATGGCTTTCAAATTTACCATGCCGACATAGAATTTGACTCCGAATCCGAATCTGCCCAGCGTTTTCCCATCGGATGCTTCGTTTTCGCTCTACAGCCCAAAACATCCCAAGTTTGCCATTAACTCTTTAGGGTTAGGGTTCGGGTTATTGTGGTTAGGGTTAGGGTTATTGTGCTTAGGGTTGAGGTTATTTTAGGAACAAAATTTTTCCTCTCCCTTGGCTTTTAAATTTACCATGCCGATATAGAATTTGACTCTGAATCCGAATCTGCCCTCCGTTTTCCCATAGGATGCTTCGTTTTCGCTCTACAGCGCAAAACATCCCAAGTTTACCATTAACTCTCTAGGGCTAGGGTTAGGCATTTTGTGCTTAGGGTTAGGATTATCTTAGGAAAAAATTTTTCCTCTCCAATGGCTTTCAAATTTGCCATGCTGACATAGAATTTGACTCTGAATCCGAATCTGAACTTCGTTTTCCCATCGGATTTTTCGTTTTCGCTCTACAGCCCAAGACATCCCAAGTTCGCCGTTAACTCTCTAGGGTTAGGGCTAGGGTTAGGGTCATTGTTGTTAGGGTTAGTGTTAGGGTTATTTAGGTTAGGGCTAGGCTTATTGTGGTTGGGGTTACGGCTAGGGTTATTGTGGTAAGGGTTGGGGTTAGGGCTAGGATCATTGCGGTTAGGGTTAGTGTTCGGGTTGGGGTTATTGTGGTTAGGGTTACGGCTAGGGTTGTGGTTAGGGTCATTGTGGTTTTGGTTAGGGCTAGGGTTACGGTTAGATTTATTTTAGGAACAAATTTTTCCTCTCCCATGGCTTTCAAATTTACCATGCCGACATAGAATTTGACTCTGAATCCGAATCTGCCCTCCGTTTTCCCATCGGATGCTTCCTTTTCGCTCTACAGCCCAAAACACCCCAAGTTTGCCATTAACTCTCTAGGGCTAGGGTTAGGCATTTTGTGGTTAGGGTTAGGGTTAGGGCTAGGTTTATTGTGCTTAGTGTTAGGGTTATTTTAGGAAAAAATTTTTCCTCTGAAATGGCTTTCAAATTTGCCATGCCGATATAGAATTTGACTCCCAATCCGAATCTGCCCTCCGTTTTCCCATCCGATGCTTCGTTTTCGCTCTACAGCCCAAGACATCCCAAGTTCTCCGTTAACTCTCTGGGGTTAGGTCTAGGGTTAGCGTTATTGTTGTTAGGGTTTGTGCTAGGGCTAGGGTTATTTAGGTTAGGGTTATTGTGGTTGGGGTTACGGCTAGGGTTATTGTGGTAAGGGTTGGGGTTAGGGCTAGGGTCATTGCGGTTAGGGTTAGTGTTAGGGTTGCGGTTATTGTGGTTAGGGTTAGGGCTAGGGTTGTTGTTAGGGTCATTGTGGTTAGGGTTAGGGCTAGGGGTACGGTTAGATTTATTTAAGGAACAAATTTTTCCTCTCCGATGGCTTTCAAATTTACCATGCCGACATAGAATTTGACTCTGAATCCGAATCTGCCCACCGTTTTCCAATCGGATGCTTCGTTTTTGATCTACAGCCCAGAACATCCCAAGTTCGCCGTTAACTCTCTGGGGTTAGGGTTATTGTGGTTAGGGTTATGGCTAGGGTAAGGGTTATTGTGGTTAGGTTTGGCGCTAGGGTTAGGGTTATATTGGTTAGGGTTAGGGTTGGGACTAGGGTTATTGTGGGTCGGGTAAGGGTTAGGGTTGGGGTTAGGGCTAGGGTTAGGGCTAGGGCTAGGGTTATTGTGGTTAGGGTTAGGGTTATTGTGTATAGTGCTAGGGTTAGGGGTAGGGTTATTGTGGTTAGGGATAGGGTTAGGGTTAGGATTATGGTTTGGGTTATTGTGGTTAGGGTTGGGGTTAGGGCTAGGGTTACGGTTAGGGTTATTTTAGGAAAAACTTTTTCCTCTCTCATGGTTTTCAAATTTACCATGCCGATACAGAATTTGACTCTGAATCCGAATCTTCCCTCCGTTTTCCCATAGGATGCTTCGTTTTCGCTCTACAGCCCAAGACATCCTGAGTTCGCCGTTAACTCTCTAGGGTTTATGGCTAGGGTTAGGGTTATTGTTGTTGGGGTTAGTGTTAGGGCTAGGGTTATTTAGGTTAGGGTAATTGTGGTTGGGGTTAGGGCTAGGGTTGTGGTTAGGGTCATTGTGGTTAGGGTTAGGGCTAGAGTTACGGTTAGATTTATTTTAGGAACAAATTTTTCCTCTCCCATGGCTTTCAAATTTACCATGCCGACATAGAATTTGACTCCGAATCCGAATCTGCCCAGCGTTTTCCCATCGGATGCTTCGTTTTCGCTCTACAGCCCAAAACATCCCAAGTTTGCCATTAACTCTTTAGGGTTAGGGTTCGGGTTATTGTGGTTAGGGTTAGGGTTATTGTGCTTAGGGTTGGGGTTATTTTAGGAAAAAATTTTTCCTCTCCCTTGGCTTTTAAATTTACCATGCCGATATAGAATTTGACTCTGAATCCGAATCTGCCCTCCGTTTTCCCTTAGGATGCTTCGTTTTCGCTCTACAGCGCAAAACATCCCAAGTTTGACATTAACTCTCTAGGGCTAGGGTTAGGCATTTTGTGGTTAGGGTTAGGGTTAGGGTTAGGGCTAGGTTTATTGTGCTTAGGGTTAGGGTTATTTTAGGAAAAAATTTTTCCTCTCCAATGGCTTTCAAATTTGCCATGCTGACATAGAATTTGACTCTGAATCCGAATCTGAACTTCGTTTTCCCATCGGATTTTTCGTTTTCGCTCTACAGCCCAAGACATCCCAAGTTCGCCGTTAACTCTCTAGGGTTAGGGCTAGGGTTAGGGTCATTGTTGTTAGGGTTAGTGTTAGGGTTATTTAGGTTAGGGCTAGGCTTATTGTGGTTGGGGTTACGGCTAGGGTTATTGTGGTAAGGGTTGGGGTTAGGGCTAGGATCATTGCGGTTAGGGTTAGTGTTCGGGTTGGGGTTATTGTGGTTAGGGTTAGGGCTAGGGTTGTGGTTAGGGTCATTGTGGTTTTGGTTAGGGCTAGGGTTACGGTTAGATTTATTTTAGGAACAAATTTTTCCTCTCCCATGGCTTTCAAATTTACCATGCCGACATAGAATTTGACTCTGAATCCGAATCTGCCCTCCGTTTTCGAATCGGATGCTTCGTTTTCGCTCTACAGCCCAAAACATCCCAGGTTCACCGTTAACTCTCTAGGGTTAGGGCTAGGGCTAGGGTTATTGTGGTTAGGGTTAGGGTTATTTTAGGAATAACTTTTACCTCTCTCATGGTTTTCAAATTTACCATGCCGATATAGAATTTGACTCTGAATCCGAATCTGCCCTCCGTTTTCCCATCCAATGCTTCGTTTTCGCTCTACAGCCCAAGACATCCCAAGTTCTCCGTTAACTCTCTAGGTTTAAGGTTAGGGTTAGGGTTATTGTTGTTAGGGTTAGTGTTAAGGCTAGGGTTATTTAGGTTAGGGTTATTGTGGTTGGGGTTAGGGCTAGGGTTATTGTGGTAAGGTTTGGGGTTAGGGCTAGGGTCATTGCGGTTAGGGTTAGTGTTAGGGTTGGGGTTATTGTGGTTAGGGTTAGGGCTAGGGTTGTGGTTAGGGTCATTGTGGTTAGGGTTAGGGCTAGAGTTACGGTTAGATTTATTTTAGGAACAAATTTTTCCTCTCCCATGGCTTTCAAATTTACCATGCCGACATAGAATTTGACTGCGAATCCGAATCTGCCCACCGTTTTCCCATCGGATGCTTCGTTTTCGCTCTACAGCCCAAAACATCCCAGGTTCGCCGTTAACTCTCTAGGGTTAGGGTTATTGTGGTTAGGGTTAGGGTTATTGTGGTTAGGGTTAGGGCTAGGGTAAGGGTTATTGTGGTTAGGTTTGGCGCTAGGGTTAGGGTTATATTGGTTAGGGTTAGGGTTGGGACTAGGGTTATTGTGGGTCGGGTAAGGGTTAGGGTTGGGGTTAGGGCTAGGGTTAGGGCTAGGGCTAGGGTTATTGTGGTTAGGGTTAGGGTTATTGTGTATAGTGCTAGGGTTAGGAGTAGGGTTATTGTGGTTAGGGATAGGGTTAGGGTTAGGATTACGGTTAGGGTTATTGTGGTTAGGGTTGGGGTTAGGGTTAGGGTTACGGTTAGGCTTATTTTAGGAAAAACTTTTTCCTCTCTCATGGTTTTCAAATTTGCCATGCCGATATAGAATTTGACTCTGAATCCGAATCTTCCCTCCGTTTTCCCATAGGATGCTTCGTTTTCGCTCTACAGCCCAAGACATCCTGAGTTCGCCGTTAACTCTCTAGGGTTTATGGCTAGGGTTAGGGTTATTGTTGTTGGGGTTAGTGTTAGGGCTAGGGTTATTTAGGTTAGGGTAATTGTGGTTGGGGTTAGGGCTAGGGTTGTGGTTAGGGTCATTGTGGTTAGGGTTAGGGCTAGAGTTACGGTTAGATTTATTTTAGGAACAAATTTTTCCTCTCCCATGGCTTTCAAATTTACCATGCCGACATAGAATTTGACTCCGAATCCGAATCTGCCCAGCGTTTTCCCATCGGATGCTTCGTTTTCGCTCTACAGCCCAAAACATCCCAAGTTTGCCATTAACTCTCTAGGGTTAGGGTTAGTGTTATTGTGGTTAGGGTTAGGGTTATTGTGCTTAGGGTTAGGGTTATTTTAGGAAAAAATTTTTCCTCTCCCTTGGCTTTTAAATTTACCATGCCGATATAGAATTTGACTCTGAATCCGAATCTGCCCTCCGTTTTCCCATAGGATGCTTCGTTTTCGCTCTACAGCCCAAAACATCCCAAGTTTGCCATTAACTCTCTAGGGCTAGGGTTGGGCATATTGTGGTTAGGGTTAGGGTTAGGGTTAGGGCTAGGTTTATTGTGCTTACGGTTAGGGTTTTTTTAGGAAAAACTTTAACCTCTCTCATGGTTTTCAAATTTACCATGCCGATATAGAATTTGACTCCCAATCCGAATCTGCCCTCCGTTTTCCCATCCGATGCTTCGTTTTCGCTCTACAGCCCAAGACATCCCAAGTTCGCCGTTAACTCTCTAGGGTTAGGGCTAGGGTTAGGGTCATTGTTGTTAGGGTTAGTGTTAGGGTTATTTAGGTTAGGGCTAGGCTTATTGTGGTTGGGGTTACGGCTAGGGTTATTGTGGTAAGGGTTGGGGTTAGGGCTAGGATCATTGCGGTTAGGGTTAGTGTTCGGGTTGGGGTTATTGTGGTTAGGGTTAGGGCTAGGGTTGTGGTTAGGGTCATTGTGGTTTTGGTTAGGGCTAGGGTTACGGTTAGATTTATTTTAGGAACAAATTTTTCCTCTCCCATGGCTTTCAAATTTACCATGCCGATATAGAATTTGACTCTGAATCCGAATCTTCCCTCCGTTTTCCCATAGGATGCTTCGTTTTCGCTGTACAGCCCAAAACATCCCAAGTTTGCCATTAGCTCTCTAGGGTTAGGGTTAGGGTTATTGTGGTTAGGGTTAGGGTCATTGTGCTTAGGGTTAGGGTCATTTTAGGAAAAAAATTTTCCTCTCCCATGGCTTTCAAATTTGCCATGCCGATATAGAATGTGACTACCAATCCGAATCTGCCCTCCGTTTTCCCATCCGATGCTTCGTTTTCGCTCTACAGCCCAAAACATCCCAAGTTCGCCGTTAACTCTCTAGGGTTTGCGTTAGGGTTAGGGTTATTGTGTATAGTGCTAGGGTTAGGGGTAGGGTTATTGTGGTTAGGGATAGGGTTAGGGTTAGGATTATGGTTAGGGTTATTGTGGTTAGGGTTGGGGTTGGAGTTAGGGTTACGGTTAGGGTTATTTTAGGAAAAACTTTTTCCTCTCTCATGGTTTTCAAATTTACCATGCCGATATAGAATTTGACTCCCAATCCGAATCTGCCCTCCGTTTTCCCATCCAATGCTTCGTTTTCGCTCTACAGCCCAAGACATCCCAAGTTCTCCGTTAACTCTCTAGGTTTAAGGTTAGGGTTAGGGTTATTGTTGTTAGGGTCATTGTATTTAGTGTTAGGGCTAGGGTTACGGTTAGATTTATTTAAGGAACAAATTTTTCCTCTCCCATGGCTTTCAAATTTACCATGCCGAGATAGAATTTGACTCTGAATCCGAATCTGCCCAGCGTTTTCCCATCGGTGCTTCGTTTTCGCTCTACAGCCCAAAACATCCCAAGTTCGCCGTTAACTCTCTAGGGTTAGGGTTATTGTGGTTAGGGTTAGGGTTATTGTGCTTAGGGTTATTGTGCTTAGGGTTGGGGTTATTTTAGGAAAAAATTTTTCCTCTCCCTTGGATTTTTTAAATTTACCATGCCGATATAGAATTTGACTCTGAATCCGAATCTGCCCTCCGTTTTCCCTTAGGATGCTTCGTTTTCGCTCTACAGCGCAAAACATCCCAAGTTTGCCATTAACTCTCTAGGGCTAGGGTTAGGCATTTTGTGGTTAGGGTTAGGGTTAGGGCTAGGTTTATTGTGCTTAGGGTTAGGGTTATTTTAGGAAAAAATTTTTCCTCTCCCTTGGCTTTTAAATTTACCATGCCGATATAGAATTTGACTCTGAATCCGAATCTGCCCTCCGTTTTCCCATCGGATTTTTCGTTTTCGCTCTACAGCCCAAGACATCCCAAGTTCGCCGTTAACTCTCTAGGGTTAGGGCTAGGGTTAGGGTCATTGTTGTTAGGGTTAGTGTTAGGGTTATTTAGGTTAGGGCTAGGCTTATTGTGGTTGGGGTTACGGCTAGGGTTATTGTGGTAAGGGTTGGGGTTAGGGCTAGGATCATTGCGGTTAGGGTTAGTGTTCGGGTTGGGGTTATTGTGGTTAGGGTTAGGGCTAGGGTTGTGGTTAGGGTCATTGTGGTTTTGGTTAGGGCTAGGGTTACGGTTAGATTTATTTTAGGAACAAATTTTTCCTCTCCCATGGCTTTCAAATTTACCATGCCGACATAGAATTTGACTCTGAATCCGAATCTGCCCTCCGTTTTCCCATCGGATGCTTCCTTTTCGCTCTACAGCCCAAAACACCCCAAGTTTGCCATTAACTCTTTAGGGTTAGGGCTCGGGTTATTGTGGTTAGGGTTAGGGTTATTGTGCTTAGGGTTAGGGTTATTTTAGGAAAAAATTTTTCCTCTCCCATGGCTTTCAAATTTGCCATGCCGACATAGAATTTGACTCTGAATCCGAATCTGCCCACCGTTTTCCCATCGGATGCTTCGTTTTGGCTCTACAGCCGAAAACATCCCAAGTTCGCCGTTAACTCTCTAGGGTTAGCGTTACGGTTAGGGTTATTGTGTATAGTGCTAGGGTTAGGGGTAGGGTTATTGTGGTTAGGGATAGGGTTAGGGTTAGGATTATGGTTAGGGTTATTGTGGTTAGGGTTGGGGTTGGAGTTAGGGTTACGGTTAGGGTTATTTTAGGAAAAACTTTTTCCTCTCTCATGGTTTTCAAATTTACCATGCCGATATAGAATTTGACTGCCAATCCGAATCTGCCTTCCGTTTTCCCATCCAATGCTTCGTTTTGGCTCTACAGCCCAAGACATCCCAAGTTCGCCGTTAACTCTCTAGGGTTAAGGCTAGGGTTAGGGTTATTGCTGTTAGGGTTAGTGTTAAGGTTAGGGTTATTTAGGTTGTGGTTAGGGTTATTGTGGTAAGGTTTGGGGTTAGGGCTAGGGTCATTGCGGTTAGGGTTAGTGTTAGGGTTGGGGTTATTGTGGTTAGGGTTAGGGCTAGGGTTGTGGTTAGGGTCATTGTGGTTAGGGTTAGGGCTAGGGTTACGGTTAGATTCATTTTGGGAAAAAATTTTTCCTCTCCCATGGCTTTCAAATTTACCATGCCGATATAGAATTTGACTCTGAATCCGAATCTGCCCTCCGCTTTCCCATTAGATGCTTCGTTTTCGCTCTACAGCCCAAAACATCCCAAGTTCGCCGTTAACTCTCTAGGGTTAGGGCTAGGGTTAGGGTTATTGTTGTTAGGGTTGGTGTTAGGGCTAGGGTTATTTAGGTTAGGGTTACGGTTACGGTTAGGGTTATTTTAGGGAAAACTTTTTCCTCTCTCATGGTTATCAAATTTACCATGCCGATATAGAATTTGACTCCCAATCCGAATCTGCCCTCCGTTTTCCGATCCAATGCTTCGTTTTCGCTCTACAGCCCAAAACATCCCAAGTTCGCCGTTAACTCTCTAGGGCTAAGGCTAGGGTTAGGGTTACTGTTGTTAGGGTTATTGTGGTTAGGGTTAGGGCTAGAGTTACGGTTAGATTTATTTTAGGAACAAATTTTTCCTCTCCCATGGCTTTCAAATTTACCATGCCGACATAGAATTTGACTCCGAATCCGAATCTGCCCAGCGTTTTCCCATCGGATGCTTCGTTTTCGCTCTACAGCCCAAAACATCCCAAGTTTGCCATTAACTCTTTAGGGTTAGGGTTCGGGTTATTGTGGTTAGGGTTAGGGTTATTGTGCTTAGGGTTGGGGTTATTTTAGGAAAAAATTTTTCCTCTCCCTTGGATTTTTTAAATTTACCATGCCGATATAGAATTTGACTCTGAATCCGAATCTGCCCTCCGTTTTCCCTTAGGATGCTTCGTTTTCGCTCTACAGCGCAAAACATCCCAAGTTTGCCATTAACTCTCTAGGGCTAGGGTTAGGCATTTTGTGGTTAGGGTTAGGGTTAGGGCTAGGTTTATTGTGCTTAGGGTTAGGGTTATTTTAGGAAAAAATTTTTCCTCTCCAATGGCTTTCAAATTTGCCATGCTGACATAGAATTTGACTCTGAATCCGAATCTGAACTTCGTTTTCCCATCGGATTTTTCGTTTTCGCTCTACAGCCCAAGACATCCCAAGTTCGCCGTTAACTCTCTAGGGTTAGGGCTAGGGTTAGGGTCATTGTTGTTAGGGTTAGTGTTAGGGTTATTTAGGTTAGGGCTAGGCTTATTGTGGTTGGGGTGACGACTAGGGTTATTGTGGTAAGGGTTGGGGTTAGGGCTATGGTCATTGCGGTTAGGGTTAGTGTTAGGGTTGCGGTTATTTTAGTTAGGGTTAGGGCTAGGGTTGTGGTTAGGGTCATTGTATTTAGGGTTAGGGCTAGGGGTACGGTTAGATTTATTTAAGGAACAAATTTTTCCTCTCCGATGGCTTTCAAATTTACCATGCCGACATAGAATTTGACTCTGAATCCGAATCTGCCCTCCGTTTTCCCATCGGATGCTTCCTTTTCGCTCTACAGCTCAAAACATCCCAAGTTTGCCATTAACTCTCTAGGGTTAGGGCTAGGGTTATTGTGGTTACGGTTAGGGTTAGGGTTACGGTTATTTAAGGAAAAAAATTTTCCTCTCCCATGGCTTTCAAATTTGCCATGCCGACATAGAATTTGACTCTGAATCCGAATCTGCCCACCGTTTTCCCATCGGATGCTTCGTTTTCGCTCTACAGCCCAAAACATCCGAGGTTCGCCGTTAACTCTCTAGGGTTAGCGTTTTGGTTAGGGTTATTGTGTGTAGTGCTAGCGTTAGGGGTAGGGTTATTGTTGTTAGGGATAGGGTTAGGGTTAGGATTATGGTTGGGGTTATTGTGGTTAGGGTTGGGGTTAGGGTTAGGGTTACGGTTAGGGTTATTTTAGGAAAAACTTTTTCCTCTCTCATGGTTTTCAAATTTACCATGCCGATATAGAATTTGACTGCCAATCCGAATCTGCCTTCCGTTTTCCCATCCAATGCTTCGTTTTGCACTACAGCCCAAGACATCCCAAGTTCGCCGTTAACTCTCTAGGGTTAAGGCTAGGGTTAGGGTTATTGTTGTTAGGGTTAGTGTTAGGGTTAGGGTTGTTTAGGTTAGGGCTAGGGTTATTGTGGTAAGGTTTGGGGTTAGGGCTAGGGTCATTGCGTTAGGGTTAGTGTTAGGGTTGCGGTTATTGTGGTTAGGGTTAGGGCTAGGCTTGTGGTGAGGGTCATTGTGGTTAGGGTTAGGGCTAGGGTTACGGTTAGATTCATTTTGGGAAAAAATTTTTCCTCTCCCATGGCTTTCAAATTTACCATGCCGATATAGAATTTGACTCTGAATCCGAATCTGCCCTCCGCTTTCCCATTAGATGCTTCGTTTTCGCTCTACAGCCCAAAACATCCCAAGTTCGCCGTTAACTCTCTAGGGTTAGGGCTAGGGTTAGGGTTATTGTTGTTAGGGTTGGTGTTAGGGCTAGGGTTATTTAGGTTAGGGTTACGGTTACGGTTAGGGTTATTTTAGGAAAAACTTTTTCCTCTCTCATGGTTATCAAATTTACCATGCCGATATAGAATTTGACTCCCAATCCGAATCTGCCCTCCGTTTTCCCATCCAATGCTTCGTTCTCGCTGTACACCCCAAGACATCCCAAGTTCGCCGTTAACTCTCTAGGGCTAAGGCTAGGGTTAGGGTTATTGTTGTTAGGGTTATTGTGGTTGGGGATAGGGCTAGGGTTATTGTGGTAAGGGTTTGGGTTAGGGCTAGGGTCATTGCGGTAAGGGTTAGTGTTAGGGTTGGGGTTATTGTGGTTAGGGCTAGGGTTGTGGTTAGGGGTATTGTGGTTAGGGTTAGGGCTAGGGTTAGGGTCATTGTGGTTAGCGTTAGGGTTAGGGTTAGAGTTATTGTGGCTAGGGTTAGGGTTATTGTGCTTAGGGTTAGGGTTATTTTAGGAAAAAAATTTTCCTCTCCCATGGCTTTCAAATTTGCCATGCCGACATAGAATTTGACTCTGAATCCGAATCTGCCCTCCGTTTTCCCATCGGATGCTTCGTTTTTGCTCTACAGCCGAAAACATCCCAGGTTTGCGTTAACTCTCTAGGGTTAGGGCCAGTTTTAGGGTTATTAAGGTTAGGGTTAGGGTTATTGTGGTAAGTGTTAGGGTTGGGGTTATTGTGGTTAGGGTTCGGGCTAGGGTTGTGGTTAGGGTCATTGTGGTTAGCGTTAGGGTTAGGGTTAGATTTATTGTGGCTAGGGTTAGGGTTATTGTGGTTAGGGTTAGGGTTATTTTAGTAAAAAAATTTTCCTCTCCCATGGCTTTCAAATTTACCATGCCGATATAGAATTTGACTCTGAATCCGAATCTGCCCTCCGTTTTCCCATCCGATGCTTCGTTTTGTCTCCACAGCCCAAAACATCCCAAGTTCGCCGTTAAATCTCTAGGGTTAGCGTTAGGGTTATTGTGTATATTGCTAGGGTTAGCGTTAGGGGTAGGGTTATTGTGGTTAGGGATAGGGTTAGGGTTAGGATTATGGTTAGCGTTATTGTGGTTAGGGTTGGGGTTACGGTTACGGTTACGGTTATGTTAGGAAAAACTTTTTCCTCTCTCATGGTTATCAAATTTACCATGCCGATATAGAATTTGACTCCCAATCCGAATCTGCCCTCCGTTTTCCCATCCAATGCTCCGTTTTCGCTCTACAGCCCAAAACATCACAAGTTCGCCGTTAACTCACTAGGGCTAAGGCTAGGGTTAGGGTTATTGTGGTTAGGGTTAGGGCTAGGGTTATTTTGGTAAGGGTTGGGGTTAGGGTTAGGGCTAGGGTCATTGCGGTAAGGGTTAGTGTTAGGGTTGGGGTTATTGTGGTTAGGGTTAGGGTTGTGGTGAGGGTCTTTGTGGTTAGCGTTAGGGCTAGGGTTACGGTTACATTTATTTTGGGAAAAAATTTTTCCTCTCCCATGGCTTTCAAATTTACCATGCCGATATAGAATTTGACTCTGAATCCGAATCAGCCCTCCATTTTCCCATAGGATGCTTCGTTTTTGCTCTACAGCCTAAAACATCCCAGGTTCGCCGTTAACTCTCTAGGGTTAGGGTTATTGTGGTTAGGGTTAGGGTAAGGGTTATTGTGGTTAGGTTTGGCGCTAGGGTTAGGGTTATTGTGGTTAGGGTTAGGGTTGGGGCTAGGGTTATTGTGGGTCGGGTTAGGGTTAGGGTTGGGGTTAGGGTTATTTTAGGAAAGACTTTTTCCTCTCCCATGGTTTTCAAATTTACCATGCCGATATAGAATTTGACTCCCAATCCGAATCTGCCCTCCGTTTTCCCATTAGATGCTTCGTTTTCGCTCTACAGCCCAAAACATCCCAAGTTCGCCGTTAACTCTCTAGGGTTAGGGCTAGGGTTAGGGTTATTGTTGTTAGGGTTGGTGTTAGGGCTAGGGTTATTTAGGTTAGGGTTACGGTTTCGGTTAGGGTTATTTTAGGGAAAACTTTTTCCTCTCTCATGGTTATCAAATTTACCATGCCGATATAGAATTTGACTCCCAATCCGAATCTGCCCTCCGTTTTCCCATCCAATGCTTCGTTTTCGCTCTACAGCCCAAAACATCCCAAGTTTGCCATTAACTCTCTAGGGCTAAGGCTAGGGTTAGGGTTACTGTTGTTAGGGTTATTGTGGTTGGGGTTAGGGCTAGGGTTATTTTGGTAAGGGTTGGGGTTAGGGCTAGGGTCATTGCGGTAAGGGTTAGTGTTAGGGTTGGGGTTATTGTGGTTAGGGTTATTGTGGTTAGGGGTATTGTGGTTAGGGTCTTTGTGGTTAGGGTCTTTGTGGTTAGGGTTACGGTTAAATTCATTTTGGGAAAAAATTTTTCCTCTCCCATGGCTTTCAAATTTACCATGCCGATATAGAATTTGACTCTGAATCCGAATCTGCCCTCCGTTTTCCCATTAGGTGCTTCGTTTTCGCTCTACAGCCCAAAACATCCCAAGTTCGCCGTTAACTCTCTAGGGTTAGGGCTAGGGTTAGGGTTATTGTTGTTAGGGTTGGTGTTAGGGCTAGGGTTATTTAGGTTAGGGTTACGGTTACGGTTAGGGTTATGTTAGGGAAAACTTTTTCCTCTCTCATGGTTTTCAAATTTACCATGCCGATATAGAATTTGACTCCCAATCCGAATCTGCCCTCCGTTTTCCCATCCAATGCTTCGTTTTCGCTCTACAGCCCAAAACATCCCAAGTTTGCCATTAACTGTCTAGGGCTAAGGCTAGGGCTAGGGTTGCTGTTGTTAGGGTTATTGTGGTTGGGGTTAGGGCTAGGGTTATTTTGGTAAGGGTTGGGGTTAGGGCTAGGGTCATTGCGGTAAGGGTTAGTGTTAGGGTTGGGGTTATTGTGGTTAGGGTTATTGTGGTTAGGGCTAGGGTTGTGGTTAGGGGTATTGTGGTTAGGGTTAGGGCTAGTGTTAGGGTCATTGTGGTTATCGTTAGGGTTAGGGTTAGAGTTATTGTGGCTAGGGTTAGGGCTATTGTGCTTAGGGTTAGGGTTATTTTAGGAAAAAAATTTTCCTCTCCCATGGCTTTCAAATTTGCCATGCCGACATAGAATTTGACTGTGAATCCGAATCTGCCCTCCGTTTTCCCATCGGATGCTTCGTTTTTGCTCTACAGCCGAAAACATCCCAGGTTTGCGTTAACTCTCTAGGGTTAGGGCTAGTTTTAGGGTTATTAAGGTTAGGGTTAGGGTTATTGTGGTAAGTGTTAGGGTTGGGGTTATTTTGGTTAGGGTTCGGGCTAGGGTTGTGGTTAGGGTCATTGTGGTTAGCGTTAGGGTTAGGGTTAGAGTTATTGTGGCTAGGGTTAGGGTTATTGTGGTTACGGTTAGGGTTATTTTAGGAAAAACTTTTTCCTCTCTCATGGTTATCAAATTTACCATGCCGATATAGAATTTGACTCCCAATCCGAATCTGCCCTCCGTTTTCCCATCCAATGCTTCGTTTTCGCTCTACAGCCCAAAACATCCCAAGTTCGCCGTCAACTCTCTAGGGCTAAGGCTAGGGTTAGGGTTATTGTGGTTGGGGTTAGGGCTAGGGTTATTTTGGTAAGGGTTGGGGTTAGGGTTAGGGCTAGGGTCATTGCGGTAAGGGTTAGTGTTAGGGTTGGGGTTATTGTGGTTAGGGTTAGGTCTAGGGTTGTGGTTAGGGTCATTGTGGTTAGGGTTAGGGCTAGGGTTACGGTTAGATTCATTTTGGGAAAAAATTTTTCCTCTCCCATGGCTTTCAAATTTACCATGCCGATATAGAATTTTACTCTGAATCCCAATCTGCCCTCCGTTTTCCCATCGGATGCTTCGTTTTTGCTCTACAGCCGAAAACATCCCAGGTTTGCCGTTAACTCTCTAGGGTTAGGGCTAGTTTTAGGGTTATTGTGGTTAGGGTTAGGGTTATTGTGGTGAGTGTTAGGGTTGGGGTTATTGTGGTTAGGGTTAGGGCTAGGGTTGTGGTTAGGGTCATTGTGGTTAGCGTTAGGGTTAGGGTTAGAGTTATTGTGGCAAGGGTTAGGGGTATTGTGGTTAGGGTTATTTTAGTAAAAACATTTTCCTCTCCCATGGCTTTCAAATTTACCATGCCGATATTGACTTTGACTCTGAATCCGAATCTGCCATCCGTTTTCCCATCCGATGCTTCGTTTTGGCTCTACAGCCCAAGACATCCCAAGTTCGCCGT
This sequence comes from Prostheceraeus crozeri, assembly GCA_907163375.1. Lineage (NCBI taxonomy): Eukaryota > Metazoa > Platyhelminthes > Polycladida > Euryleptidae > Prostheceraeus > Prostheceraeus crozeri. The sequence goes on along the minus strand of CAJQUW010014584.1, from coordinate 12,437 downwards.
TAACTCTCTAGGGTTAGCGTTTGGTTTAGGGTTAGGGTTATTGTGTATATTGCTAGGGTTAGGGTTAGGGGTAGGGTTATTGTGGTTAGGGTAAGGGTTAGGGTTAGGATTATGGTTAGGGTTATTATGGTTTGGGTTGGGGTTAGGGTTAGGGTTACGGTTGGGGTTATTTTAGGAAAAACTTTTTCCTCTCTCATGGTTTTCAATTTTACCATGGCGATATAGAATTTGACTCTGAATCCGAATCTGCCCTCAGTTTTCTCATCCGATGCTTCGTTTTCGCTCTAGAGCCCAAAACATCCCAAGTTTGCCATTAACTCTCTAGGGTTAGGGTTCGGGTTATTGTGGTTAGGGTTAGGGTTATTTTAGGAAAAAATTTGTCCTCTCCCATGGCTTTCAAATTTGCCATGCCGATATAGAATTTGACTCTGAATCCGAATCTGCCCTCCGTTTTCCCATCGGATTTTTCGTTTTCGCTCTACAGCCCAAAACATCCCAAGTTCGCCGTTAGCTCTCTAGGGTTAGGGTTGTTGTGGTTAGGGTTGTTGTGGTTAGGGTTAAGTTTAGGGTTATTAGGGTTATTGTGGTTAGGGCTAGGGTTATTGTGGTTAGGGTTAGGGCTAGGGTTAGGGTTATTGTGGTTAGGGTTAGGGTTATTTTAGGAAAAAAATTTTCCTCTCCCATCGCTTTCAAATTTGCCATACCGACATAGAATTTGACTCTGAATTCGAATCTGCCCTCCGTTTTCCCATAGGATGCTTCGTTTTCGCTCTACATCCCATAACATTTAAAGTTTCCCACTAACTCTCTAGGGTTAGGGTTAGGGGTATTGTGGTTAGGGTTAGGGCTAGGGTTAGGGTTCTTGTGGTTAGCGTTAGGGTTAGGGTTAGAGTTATTGTTGCTAGGGTTAGGGTTATTGTGGTTAGGGTTAGGGTTATTTTAGGAAAAAAATTTTCCTCTTCCATGGCTTTCAAATTTGCCATGCCGACATAGAATTTGACTCTGAATCCGAATCTGCCCTCCGTTTTCCCATCGGATGCTTCGTTTACGCTCTACAGCCGAAAACATCCCAGGTTTGCCGTTAACTCTCTAGGGTCAGGGCTAGTTTTAGGGTTATTGTGGTTAGGGTTAGGGTTATTGTGGTGAGTGTTAGGGTTGGGGTTATTGTGGTTAGGGTTAGGGCTAGGGTTGTGGTTAGGGTCATTGTGGTTAGCGTTAGGGTTAGGGTTAGAGTTATTGTGGCTAGGGTTAGGGTTATTGTGGTTAGGGTTATTTTAGTAAAAAAATTTTCCTCTCCCATGGCTTTTAAATTTACCATGCCGATATTGACTTTGACTCTGAATCCGAATCTGCCATCCGTTTTCCCATCCGATGCTTCGTTTTGGCTCTACAGCCCAAGACATCCCAAGTTCGCCGTTAACTCTCTAGGGTTAGCGTTTGGTTTAGGGTTAGGGTTATTGTGTATATTGCTAGGTTTAGGGTTAGGGCTAGGGTTAGGGTCATTGTGGTTAGCGTTAGGGTTATTAGGGTTATTGTGGTTAGTGCTAGGGTTATTGTGGTTAGGGTTAGGGTTGTTTTAGGAAAAAAATTTTCCTCTCCCATGGCTTTCAAATCTGCGATGCCGACATAGAATTTGACTCTGAATCCGAATCTGCCCTCCGTTTTCCCATCGGATTTTTCGTTTTCGCTCTACAGGCCAAAACATCTTAAGTTCGCCATTAACTCTATAGGGTTAGGGCTAGTTGTAGGGTTATTGTGGCTAGGGTTAGGGTTATTGTGGTAAGTGTTAGTGTTCGGGTTGGGGTTATTGTGGTTAGGGTTAGGGCTAGGGTTGTGGTTAGGGTCATTGTGGTTAGCGTTAGGGCTAGGGTTACGGTTACATTTATTTTGGGAAAAAATTTTTCCTCTCCCATGGCTTTCAAATTTACCATGCCGATATAGAATTTGACTCTGAATCCGAATCAGCCCTCCATTTTCTCATATGATGCTTCGTTTTCGCTCTACAGCCTAAAACATCCCAGGTTCGCCGTTAACTCTCTAGGGTTAGGGTTATTGTGGTTAGGGTTAGGGTAAGGGTTATTGTGGTTAGGTTTGGCGCTAGTTTTAATGTTATTGTGGTTAGGGTTAGAGTTGGGGCTAGGGTTATTGTGGGTCGGGTTAGGGTTAGGGTTATTTTAGGAAAAACTTGTTCCTCTCCCATGGTTTTCAAATTTACCATGCCGATATAGAATTTGACTCCCAATCCGAATCTGCCCTCCGTTTTCCCATCCGATGCTTCGTTTTCGCTCTACAGCCCAAAACATCCCAAGTTCGCCGTAAACCGTCTAGGGTTAGGGCTAGGGTTAGGGTTATTGTTGTTAGGGTTGGTGTTAGGGCTAGGGTTATTTAGGTTAGGGTTAGGGTTAGGATTATGGTTAGGGTTATTGTAGTTGGGGTTGGGGTTAAAGCTAGGGTCATTGTGGTTAAGGTTAGGGTTAGGGTTATGCCTTAGGTTTGGGGTTATTGTGGTTAGGGTTAGGGTAAGGGTTATTGTGGTTAGGTTTGGCGCTAGGGTTAGGGTTATTATGGTTAGGGTTAGGGTTTGGGCTACGGTTATTGTGGGTCAGGTTAGGGTTAGGGTTGGGGTTAGGGTTATTTTAGGAAAAACTTTTTCCTCTCCCATGGTTTTCAAATTTACCATGCCGATATAGAATTTGACTCCCAATCCGAATCTGCCCTTCGTTTTCCCATCCGATGCTTCGTTTTCGCTCTACAGCCCAAGACATCCCGAGTTCGCCGTTGACTCTCTAGGGTTAGGGCTAGCGTTAGGGTTATTGTTGTTAGGTTTAGGGTTACCATAGTGTCAATTTGAATGTCAATAGTGTCAACTTGAGTGTCACTAGTGTCAATCTAAATGTCAATTGTGTCAATTTAAGTGTCAATAGTGTCACTTTAAGTGCCACTAGTGTCAATTTTAGTGTCAATAGTGTCAATTTGAGTGTCAATAGTTACAATTTGAGTGTCAATAGTGTCAGTTTGAGTGTCAATAGTGTCAATTTGATTGTCAATAGTGTCAATTGGACTGTCAATAGTATCAATTTGTGTATCACTATTTTCAATTTGATGTCAATAGTGTCAATTTGACTGTCAATAGTGTCAATTTGAGTGTCAATAGTGACAGTTTGGGTGTCACTAATGACAATTTGAGTGCCAATAATGTCAATTTGAGTGTCACCAGTGTCAGTTCGAGTGTCAATAGTGTCAATTTGAGTGTCAATAGTGTCAAATTTAGTGTCAATAGTGTCAAATTGAGTGTCAATAGTGTCACTTTGAGTGTCATTAGTGTCATCAGTCATCTGTCGGTTGTCAGTTAGGTTTCAGTTAGTAGTCGTATAGTTTTCATATGGTTGTCTTATAGCTTTGATAGAGTTTTCATATAGTTTTCATACAGGTATCGCATAGCTCTCATAGAGTTTTCATGGTGTTTTCATATAGTTTTCATATCGTTTTCATATAGTTCTCATATAATTTTCATATAGTTGTCATATAGCTCTCATGGAGTTTTCATGTAGTTTTCATATAGTTTTCATATAATTTTCATGCAGTTGTCAGCTAGTTGTCGTATAGCTTTCATATGATTGTCATATAGTTCTCATACAGTTTTCATATAGTTTTCATGTAGTTTTCATATAGTTTTCATACAGTTTTCAGTTGCTTCTCGTATAGTTTTCATATAATTGTCATATAGTTCTCATATAGTTTTCACATGCTTTTACATGGCTTTCATGTAGTTTTCATATAGTTTTCATATAGTTTTCATAAAGTTTTCATATAGTTCTCATATAGTTTTCATGTAGTCTTCATATGATTTTCATGTAGTTTTCATATAGTTTTCATGCAGTTTTTAGTTGTTAGTGGCTTAGTTTTTATATAGTGTCGTGTATAGTGTCTTGTACAGTGTCGTGTATAGTGTCGTGTGCACTGTTGCGTATAGTGCCGTGTATAGTGGCGTGTATAGTAGCGTGTGTAGTGCCGTGTACAGTGGCGTGTATAGTAGCGTGTCTAGTATTGTGTATAGTAGCGTGTCTACTAGCGTGCACAGTAGCGTGTGTAGTAGCGTGTATAGTACCGCGTATGGTAGCATGAATAGTGGCGTGTATAGTAGCGTGTATAGTAGCGTGTGTAGTAGCGAGCACAGTAGCGCGTACAGTAGCGTGCATAGTAGCGTGTATAGTAGCGTGCATAGTAGCGTGTACAGTAGCGTGTATTGCAGCGTGCATAGTAGCGTGTATAGTAGCGTGTATTGCAGCGTCCATAGTAGCGTGTCTACTAGCGTGTATAGTAGCGTGTATAGCTGCGTGGATAGTAGCGTATATAGTAGCGTGCATAGTAGCGTGTATAGTAGCGTGTATAGTAGCGTGTTGTGTACAGTAACGCGTGTGCTGTCGTCTATGGTGTCGTCTGTAGTGTCGTGTATAGTGTCGTCTATAATTTCGTGCATAGTTTCGTCCATAGTGTCGTGTATAGTGTCGCACGTAGTGTCCCATATAATGTAATATAGTGTCAATAATGTCAATTTGAGTGTCAATAGTGTCAATTTGAGTGTCACCAGTTTCAATTTGAGTGTCAATAGTGTCAATTTGAGTGTCAATAGTGTCAAATTGAGTGTAAATGGTGTGAATTTGAGTGTCAATAGTGTCAAACTGAGTATCAATAGTGTCAAGTTGAGTGTCAATAGTTTCACTTTGAGTGTCATTAGAGTCATCAGTCATAAGTCGGTTGTCAGTTAGGTTTCAGTTAGTAGTCGTATAGTTTTCATATTGTTGTCTTATAGTTTTCATAGAGTTTTCATATAGTTTTCATATAGTTTTCGTGCAGTTTTCATATAGGTATCATATAGCTCTCATAGAGTTTTCATCTTGATTTCATATAGTTTTCAAATCGTTTCTATATAGTTTTCATATAGTTTCACATAGTTGTCATATAGCTCTCATGGAGTTTTCATGTAGTTTTCATATAGTTTTCATATAGTTTTCAATAAGTTTTCAGTTATTTGTGGCATAGTTTTCATATAGTGTCGTGTATAGTGTCTTGTACAGTGTCGTGTACAGTGCCGTGTGCACTGTTGCGTATAGTAGCGTGTATAGTGGCGTGTATAGTACCGCGTATGATAGCGTGTATAGTAGCGTGAGTAGTAGCGAGCAAAGTAGCGTGTATAGTAGCGTGTATAGTAGCGTGTATAGTAGCGTGTATAGTAGCATGCCTAGTAGCGTGTATAGTGGCGTGCATGGTAGCGTATATAGTAGCGTGTATATCAGCGTGTATATCAGCGTGTATAGTAGCGTGTATTGTAGCGTGTATTGCAGCGTGCATTGTAGCGGCTATAGTAGCGTGCATAGTAGCGTGTATTGCAGCGTGCATAGTAGCGTGCATGGTAGCGTGTATAGTAGCGTGTATAGTTGCGTGGATAGTAGCGTGCAAAGTAGCGTGTATAGTAGCGGGCATGGTAGCATATATAGTAGCGTGTTGTGTATAGTAACGTGTGTGCTGTCGTCTACATTGTCGTGTGTAGTGTCGTGTATAGTGTCGTGTATAGTTTCGTGCATAGTTTCGTGCATAGTGTCGTGTATAGTGTCGTGTATAGTGTCGCACATAGTGTCCTATATAACGTAATATAGTGTCAATAATGTCAATTTGAGTGTCAATAGTGTTAATTTGAGTGTCAATAGCGTCACTTTCAATGTCAATAGTGTCAATTTGAGCGTCAAAAGTGTCAATTTGAGTGTCAATTTGAGTATCAATAGTGTCAATTTGAGTGTCAATAGTGTCAATTTGAGTGTCAATAGTGTCAATTTGAGTGTCAATAGTGTCAATTTAAGTGTCACTAGTGTCAATTTGGGTGTCAATAGTGTCACTTTGAGTGCCATTTGTGTCATCAGTCATCTGTTGGTTGTAAGTTAAGTTTCAGTTAGTTTTCAGTTAGTAGTCGTAGTTAGTAGTATTTCAAAGTTTTCATATGGTTGTCTTATGGCTTTCATAGAGTTTTCATATAGTTTTCATATAGGTATCACATAGCTCTCATAGAGTTTTCATGTTGTTTTCATACCGTTTTCATATCGTTTTCATATAGTTCTAATATAGTTTTCATATAGTTGTCATATAGCTTTCATGGAATTTTTATGTAGTTTTCATATAGTTTTCATGCAGTTGTCAGCTAGTTATCGTATAGCTTTCATATAATTGTCATATAGTTCTCATACAATTTTATTATAGTTTTCATGTAGTTTTCATACAGTTTTCAGTTGCTTGTCGTATAATTTACATATAATTGTCATATAGTTCTCATATAGTCGTCATATAGTTTTTATATGGTTTTTCATGGCTTTCATATAGTTTTCATATAGTTTTCATATAGTTCTCATATAGTTTTCATATAGTCTTTATATGATTTTCATGTAGTTTTCATATAGTTTTCGTACAGTTTTCAGTTATTTGAGGCATAGTTTTCATATAGTGGCTTGTATAGTGTCTTGTACAGTGTCGTGTATAGTGTCGTGTGCATTGTTGCGTATAGTGGCGTGTATAGTGGCGTGTATAGTGCCGTGTATAGTGGCGTGTATATTAGCGTGTCTACTAGCGTGCACAGTAGCGTGTGTAGTAGCGTGTATAGTACCGCGTATGATAGCATGCATGGTGGCGTGTATAGTAGCGTGTATAGTAGCGTGTGTAGTAGCGAGCATAGTAGCGTGTATAGTAGCGTGTATAGCAGCGTGTATAGTAGCGTGCCTAGTAGCGTGTATAGTGGCGTGCAATGTAGCGTATATAGTAGCGTGCATAGTAGCGTGTATAGTAGCGTGTATAGTAGCGTGTATAGTAGCGTGCATAGTAGCGTGTACAGTAGCGTGTATTGCAGCGTGCATGGTGGCGTGCATAGTAGCGTGCATAGTAGCGTGTATTGCAGCGTGCATAGTAGCGTGCATGGTAGCGTGTATAGTAGCGTGGATAGTTGCGTGGATAGTAGCGTGCTTAGTAGTGTGCAAAGTAGCGTATATAGTAGCGGGCATGGTAGCGTATATAGTAGCGTGTATAATAGCGTGTTGTGTATAGTAACGTGTGTGCTGTCGTCTACATTGTCGTGTGTAGTGTCGTGTATAGTGTCGTGTATAGCTTCGTTGTGATTTTCATGTAGTTTGCATATAGTTTTCATGCAGTTTTCAGTTATTTGTGGCATGGTTTTGATATAGTGTCGTCTATAGTGTCTTGTACAGTGTCGTGTATAGTGTCGTGTGCACTACGCGTATAGTAGCGTGTATAGTGGCGTGTATAGTAGCGTGTATAGTGGCGTGTATAGTAGCGTGTATAGTGGCGTGTATAGTGCCGTGTACAGTGGCGTGTATGGTAGCGTGTCTAGTATTGTGTATAGTAGCGTGTCTACTAGCGTGCACAGTAGCGTGTGTAGTAGGGTGTATAGTACCGCGTATGGTAGCGTGGATAGTGGCGTATATAGTAGCGTTTGTTGTAGCGAGCACAGTAGCGTGTACAGTAGCGTGTATAGTAGCGTGCATAGCAGCGTGTATAGTAGCGTGTACAGTAGCGTGTATAGTAGCGTGTATAGTAGCGTGCCTAGTAGCGTGTATAGTGGCATGCATGGTAGCGTATATAGTAGCGTGCACAGTTGCGTGGATAGTAGCGTGTATAGTAGCGTGTATAGTAGCGTGTAGTGTAGCGTGTATTGCAGCGTGCATGGTGGCGTGTATAGTAGCGTGTATAGTAGCGTGTAGTGTAGCGTGTATTGCAGCGTGCATGGTGGCGTGCATAGTAGCGTGCATAGTAGCGTGTACAGTATCGTGTATTGCAGCGTGCATAGTAGCGTGCAAAGTAGCGTGTATAGTAGCGGGCATGGTAGCGTATATAGTAGCCTGTATAGTAGTGTGTTGTGTATAGTAACGTGTGTGCTGCCGTCTACATTGTCGTGTGTAGTGTCGTGTATAGTGTCGTGTATAGTTTCGTGCATAGCTTCGTGCACAGTGTCGTGTATAGTGTCGTGTTTAGTGTCGCACATAGTGTCCTATATAATGTAATATAGTGTCAATAATGTCAATTTGAGTGTCAATAGTGTGAATTTGAGTGTCAATAGCGTCACTTTTAGTGTCAATAGTGTCAATTTGAGCATAAAAATTTTCAATTTGAGTGTCAATAGTGTCAGTTTGAGTGTCAATAGTGTCAATTTGATTGTAAATAGTGTCAATTTGACTGTCAATAGTATCAATTTGAGTGTCACTAGTGTCAATTTGATGTCAATAGTGTCAATTTGACTCTCAATAGTGTCAATTTGAGTGTCAATTGTGGCAATTTGGGTGTCACTAGTGTCAACTTGAGTACCAATAGCGTCAATCTGAGTGCCAATAGTGTCAATTTGAGTGTCACCAGTGTCACTTCGAGTGTCAATGGTGTCAATTTGAGTGTCAATAGTGTGAATTTGAGTATCATTAGTGTCAATTTGAGTGTCAATAGTGTCAATAATGTCAATTTGAGTGTCACTAGTGTCAATAGTGTCACTTTGAGTGTCATTAGTGTCATCAGTCATCTGTCGGTTGTCAGTTAGGTTTCAGTTAGTTTTCAGTTAGTAGTCGTATAGTTTTCATAGAGGTATCACATAGCTCTCATAGAGTTTTCATGTTGTTTTCATATAGTTTTCATATCGTTTTCATATAGTTCTCATATAGTTTTCATATAGTTGTCATATAGCTCTCATGGAGTTTTCATGTAGTTTTCATATAGTTTTCATATAGTTTTCATGCAGTTGTCAGCTAGTTGTCATATAGCTTTCATATAATTGTCATATAGTTCTCATACAGTTTTCTGATAGTTTTCATGTAGTTTTCATATAGTTTTCATACAGTTTTCAGTTGCTTGTCGTATAGTTTTCATATAATTGTCATATAGTTCTCATAGAGTTGTCATATAGTTTTCATATGGTTTTACATGGCTTTCATAAAGTTTTCATATAGTTTTCATATAGTTCTCATATAGTTTTCATATAGTTTTCATATAGTCTTCATATGATTTTCATGTAGTTTACATATAGTTTTCATGCAGTTTTCAGTTATTTGTGGCATTGTTTTCATATAGTGTCGTGTATAGTGGCTTGTATAGTGGCGTGTATGGTTGCGTGTATAGTAGCGTGTCTAGTATTGTGTATAGTAGCTTGTATAGTAGCGTGTATAGTAGCATGGCTAGTAGCGTGTATGGTGGCGTGCATGGTAGCGTATATAGTAGCGTGCATAGTAGCGTGTATAGTAGCGTGTATTGTAGCGTGTATTGCAGCGTGCATGGTGGCGTGCATAGTAGCGTGCATAGTAGCGTGAATTGCAGCGTGCATAGTGGCGTGCATGGTAGCGTGTATAGTAGCGTGGATAGTTGCCTGGATAGTAGCGTGTATAGTATGGTGACGTGAACAGTGGCGTGTATGGTAGCGTATATAGTAACGTGTATAGTAGCGTGTGTAGTAGCCAGCACAGTAGCGTGTATAGTAGCGTGTATAGTAGCGTGCCTAGTAGCGTGTATAGTGGCGTGCCTGGCATCGTATATAGTAGCGTGCATAGGAGCGTGATAGTAGAGTGTCATAGTGTCGCATATAGTGTCCTTTGTAATGTAATTTAGTGTCAATAATGCCAATTTGAGTGTCAATAGTGTGAATTTGAGTGTCAATAGCGTCACTTTCAGTGTCAATAGTGTCAATTTGAGCGTCAAAAGTGTCAATTTGAGTGTCACAAGTTTCAATTTGAGTGTCAATAGTGTCAATTTGAGTGTCAATGGTGTCAATTTAAGGGTCACTAGTGTCAATTTGAGTGTCAATAGTGTCAGTTTTAGTGTCAATAGTGTCAATTTGAGTGTCAATAGTATCTTTTTGAGTGTCAATAGTGTCAATTTGAGTGTCACTAGTGTCAATCTAAATGTCAATAGTGTCAATTTAAGTGTCAATAGTGTCAATTTGAGTGTCAATAGTAACAATTTGAGTGTCACTAGTGTCAATTTGAGTGTCACTAGTGTCAATTTGACTGTCAATAGTGTCAAATTGAGTGTCAATAGTGTCAATTTGACTGTCAATAGTATCAATTTGAGTGTCACTAGTGTCAATTTGAGTGTCAATAGTGTCAATTTGACTATCAATAGTGTCAATTTGAGTGTCACCAGTGTCAATTTGGGTGTCACTAGTGTCATCAGTCATCAGTCGGTTGTCAGTTAGGTTTCAGTTAGTTTTCAGTTAGTAGTCGTATGGTTCTCATATAGTTGTCATATATCTTTCATAGAGTTTTCATATAGTTTTCATATAGTTTTTGTGTAGTTTTCATATAGGTATCATATAGCTCTCATAGAGTTTTCATGTTGTTTTCATATAGTTATCAAATCGTTTTTATATAGTTTTCATATAGTTTCACATAGTTGTCATATAGCTTTCATGGAGTTTTCATGTAGTTTTCATATAGTTTTCATGCAGTTGTCAGCTAGTTGTCGTATAGCTTTCATATAATTGTCATATAGTTCTCAAACAGTTTTATTATAGTTTTCATGTAGTTTTCATACAGTTTTCAGTTGCTTGTCGTATAATTTACATATAATTGTCATATAGTTCTCATATAGTCGTCATATAGTTTTTATGAGGTTTTTCATGGCTTTCATATAGTTTTCATATAGTTTTCATATAGTCTTTATATGATTTTCATGTAGTTTTCATATAGTTTTCGTGCAGTTTTCAGTTATTTGTGGCATAGTTTTCATATAGTGGCTTGTATAGTGTCTTGTACAGTGTCGTGTATAGTGTCGTGTGCACTGTTGCGTATAGTGGCGTGTATAGTGGCTAGTATAGTGCCGTGTATAGTGGCGTGTATATTAGCGTGTCTACTAGCGCGCACAGTAGCGTGTGTAGTAGCGTGTATAGTACCGCGTATGATAGCATGAATGGTGGCGTGTATAGTAGCGTGTATAGTAGCGTGTGTAGTAGCGAGCATAGTAGCGTGTATAGTAGCGTGTATAGCAGCGTGTATAGTAGCGTGCCTAGTAGCGTGTATAGTAGCGTGTATAGTAGCGTGTGTTGTAGCGTGCATAGTAGCGTGTATAGTAGCGTGTATATTAGCGTGTATTGTAGCGTGTATTGCAGCGTGCATGGTGGCGTGCATAGTAGCGTGTATTGCAGCGTGCATAGTAGCGTCCATGGTAGCGTGTATAGTAGCGTGGATAGTTCCGTGGATAGTAGCGTGCATAGTAGTGTGCAAAGTAGCGTATATAGTAGCGGGCATGGTAGCGTATATAGTAGCGTGTATAATAGCGTGTTGTGTATAGTAACGTGTGTGCTGTCGTCTACATTGTCGTGTGTAGTGTCGTGTATAGTGTCGTGTATAGCTTCGTTGTGATTTTCATGTAGTTTGCATATAGTTTTCATGCAGTTTTCAGTTATTTGTGGCATGGTTTTGATATAGTGTCGTCTATAGTGTCTTGTACAGTGTCGTGTATAGTGTCGTGTGCACTACGCGTATAGTAGCGTGTATAGTGGCGTGTATAGTGGTGTGTATAGTAGCGTGTATAGTGGCGTTTATAGTAGCGTGTATAGTGGCGTGTATAGTGGCGTGTATAGTGCCGTGTACAGTGGCGTGTATGGTAGCGTGTCTAGTATTGTGTATAGTAGCGTGTCTACTAGCGTGCACAGTAGCGTGTGTAGTAGCGTGTATAGTACCGCGTATGGTAGCGTGAATAGTGGCGTATATAGTAGCGTTTGTTGTAGCGAGCACAGTAGCGTGTACAGTAGCGTGTACAGTAGCGTGTATAGTAGCGTGCATAGTAGCGTGTATAGTAGCGTGCATAGTAGCGTGTATAGTAGCGTGCCTAGTAGCGTGTATAGTGGCATGCATGGTAGCATATATAGTAGCGTGCACAGTTGCGTGGATAGTAGCGTGTATAGTAGCGTGTATAGTAGCGTGTATAGTAGCGTGTAGTGTAGCGTGTATTGCAGCGTGCATGGTGGCGTGTATAGTAGCGTGTATAGTAGCGTGTAGTGTAGCGTGTATTGCAGCGTGCATGGTGGCGTGCATAGTAGCGTGCATAGTAGCGTGTACAGTATCGTGTATTGCAGCGTGCATAGTAGCGTGCAAAGTAGCGTGTATAGTAGCGGGCATGGTAGCGTATATAGTAGCCTGTATAGTAGTGTGTTGTGTATAGTAACGTGTGTGCTGTCGTCTACATTGTCGTGTGTAGTGTCGTGTATAGTTTGGTGCATAGCTTCGTGCACAGTGTCGTGTATAGTGTCGTGTTTAGTGTCGCACATAGTGTCCTATATAATGTAATATAGTGTCAATAATGTCAATTTGAGTGTCAATAGTGTGAATTTGAGTGTCAATAGCGTCACTTTCAGTGTCAATAGTGTCAATTTGAGCATAAAAATTTTCAATTTGAGTGTCAAT
>CAJQUW010014583.1:0-17467 GCA_907163375.1 Prostheceraeus crozeri | reverse complement strand
CCAAGGGGAAATTTCGCAGCAAATCTTGGTAAGATTCATACTGAATCTTGTTCTGGTTTCAGTATCAAACTTTGACAACAAAAAATCATGCAGAAAGATATGCAAGGAATACCAAGTTTGTTCTCAATTTGAATTCATTAAGATCCTTCATGAATCAGCCATTTTCTGTTGCAAAATTCTTGCTGTTTCATAATGGTTCCAGAACAAAACTTACAAAAATATCGCGCACACATTATAGACAGCAGATCCCGTGGTAAGTTTCATAATTCCACTGATTTCCCATAAAATTAGCTGATTCCAGCAATAATCTTGGTAAATATTTCATTTTCCTTAATAAATCAGTACTATTAACTGATACTATTAATCAGTGTATTACTAGTATCAAGTCAATTGCATCTTCCAAACTCTCCTTAACACTGAGAGAGGAGAATCGAACTCTGATGCAAATAAATGGCATAGTATCGATAAATGTCTAAAATGTCATGTTAAGACCTGAAGTGGAAAAAAGGAGATGGTTGTCGTGCCTGGAGTTGAGTAGAGATCGGAAAACATTCGGTTGATAAGCATAGGCTTTTATTGACTGAAAACAGAACTACGACTGTTGCGACAATTTGAAAGGGACTACATAAAACAACAGAGAGTTCATACTAATAGTACTGCTAAACAATCACAATGCACGACACTCGCCCCCAGTCTATAAAGTTTGCATAGTATGCAAAAACAGTCACATGAATTTAGGTTGAGATTTTTCTTAACAGTCTCGACACTTGTATGGTATGGAAGACATTTATTTACAAACAGGTTACAGCAATCACAGCAGCAGTACTATTAATACGATAATCAGTGCTATTACTATTAAAAAATTTGAGATTCATGCAGATGGCCTTAATTAGACAGTAGATCAAAAAAACTTCAATATTATTTTCAGTAACTAAGTTTAAGTACATCTTTGGCTTAAAATAGAGCCATAAATATCTCTCACGACGTGCACCAGTTATCTGAAAACTGAGGTGAAGGATGAGGCCATATGGTCTGAAGTGACTATTTTGCAGCAGTCAATCTTCTTCCCTCTTGTGTTTCTATTCGACAAAAATAAACTATGTATTTCAATTACTACTCGGAACCGAAGAAATTCCTGAGATTTTTAGAGTAAGAGCAATTGAGAATTTTCATCTTGCGATGCCGAATCAGACCGGTCACGCCTCCACGGAACTAACATTCAGAAGAAAAAAATGCGACCCCTTAAGTGAATATATATTCTAGAAGTACTTTACATGTGTAACACGGCTATATGTGTCACTGAAATCATAACCTAGCTTTTCCATAGATATATCGATTTTAAAAAATGTATACTTAGTACTATTATTAAATGTAGTCAATCATAATTTTCTTTGATATTATGAAATATTGACATTAATTAGTTGATTATTGAGCCAATAATGCAAAAAGCATGCTAAAAGTAGAGAAACAATACAATTGTGCGTCAATTCATGGACAATTTCTGAAAAAATAGACTAATCATTTCTTTTGATAACATTATAAAGTAGGCTATTGATTCTTTAATTCGTGACTGCTGAAGGTTAGCGTAATAACGCGTACAGACACGCGTAAGACTATGAACTAAGCTTTGTTAATACTTATTTGTAAATGTATAATCGTCACAGGGTCGATGTTAGATACTGGAAACATTTAGCCTACTATGTCATTGAGAAATGATGGCTTTACATTTAACTTATCTTGTAAAAATTAGTAAGTAGTAAAAGTTGATAGTCCAATCAGTCAAGAGTCGTTGAGATAGAATTTATCAGTTTGATATTATACATGTATGATGAAGTAGCCTAAAACTGATTTAATCAAAAAACTCTGAACGTATACATGTAGATTTAGTTACATACAAAATGAAACATTGCAATGTATCTGATATCTACGGTAGTACACTTGTCGAAAATCAAAGTAACAACAGCATATTACATGTTCATCACTGAAAATGTTGTACAGTAGATGTCTATGGTTTTATTTAGTGACGTTTGAATTGAATTGAATTTCATAGCTCTATGATGTTTTTCACAACGAAAGAATTTGAATTTGTCGATTGATTTAAGAAGTTGCAATCATTATTTTTGAAATCTTGTCATCAACATCATGGCTGCAGCAGCAGGACATAATGTGCGAGCATTCAATCATTCCGAAAATCGAAGGAAAGTCTGTATTGTGTGCATGGACAAGGGCAACTACAATATCACACAGATAGTTGATCGAATACGAGCATATTTCATTGAAAATTACGACCCAAACGACGATTGTTGTCCATCTGCAATTTGTGCGAAGTGCCGATCAGATCTACTCAACATTTCGACGGGGGCAAAAATCTATCGACATCTTACCAGAGGTATTCGACTTCAGCTTGATTCAACCACATGTTCGTGTCCTACGATCCATTCCTCATCCAATTTGTGATTGTTGTATTTGTGAAACGGCTAGAGCCAAAGCTAAAACTGTAAATGTTCGTCACAAAGGCCGTCCCGATCTTCGCTAAATGACACTGGTAATTTTCCGCGGTTTGGGAAATCTGTTGTCAAACTCTGTACTTCATGTAAAGGAAATATACGCCGTGGATCTCTCATAAGTGCAATGTATCACTTTACGCTCGAACATGATTGAATTGTGCAATTCTACTGATAGTCGCACCAAGGAAGTCATTGCTAGTAAGATTGTCCGAGAAAAATGCGTCCAAATGAAAACACAAAATATCTCTTTGAATACTCGTGGGTCGAATGATTTACCAATATCTTTATTGGAGAAGTGTGATTTACCGAGTTTTTCTTCCTCTGACATTAATTCTCTACAACTTCAGCTTGGGGCCTCGAACAACACCATGGTGAGAAAAGTAATGCCATTTATTCGAAAAGTCTTGAAGAAAAAGTCATCTGTCGAGGCAAACACTATTGTCCATTTGCGAGCAAGAGACCGGAAACTCAGTGACTATTTCTCTTTCTCATACTTGCAGTTTGAGGATGGCTCTCAAATTGTCACCAAGTGTGTGATCTACTGTTGTGATATTGAACAACTTGTACAAGTGGTAGGCGACGAAAGAAGTTTTGTATCGATGAAACTTCTATCAAATTTGGAATCGATGGAGGTGGCGGTTTTTTGAAATTTTGCTCAGAATATTTCAAGATGACACAAACGCAGATGTCAAGTTTTCTGACAAAAGTGTGAAAAAGATCATAATCGTAGCTATTGTTCCTGATGTAAAGGAGACGTATCAGAACATAAAGCAAATACTCGAGCTGCTGAATATGAGAAATTGAAGATTGGATACACATTCGCTGTTGATTTGAAATTGGGAAACATAATTTCCGGAATACAGGCACACGGTTCATCTCATCCCTGCCTGTGGTGTGAATGTCCTAAGTCCGAATTCTGCAGCCGATCTTCTAAAAGACACCCTGTACGTTCTTTGGGTTCAGTTCGAGAAGCTGCTATTCGTTTTAACTCTCAGCGTGAAATTTCAAGAAGGGTTGCAGCTAAAGATTTCAAGAGCTGTGTTCACGAGCCTTTAATCAACGGCAATAATTCTGACATTTTTATTAATCACGTACCTCCCCCAGAGCTACATCTCCTACTTCGTTTGACGAACAAATTGTTCAGTGAGTTGGAAAAATTCTCCTCTAAGTCGATTTCCATTTCTATGGAGTTCTATGAAATAGTGGGAATCACACGCCCACAACTGCATTCGGGCGAGTTTGATGGCAACATGTGTCGACGTCTTTTGAAACAATTGGACTTCATGCAGTCACTTCTGGAACACGGTGAAGAGTATGACGCAATACCGTTTGTATTTTACCTGAAGAAGTTCAACGAAGTTTGCATTTCATGTTTCGGCTCTTTAACGCTCTATGGCAATTTCGAGGAAAGAATTCGAGATTTTGAAAACTCATACATGCGTCTGAGAATCAGTGTAACAACTGCAGCTCATGCAGTTTTCAATCATGTTGTGCAGTTTTGCAAATATCAAATTGCCCTTGGGATATTTTAGTGAACAGGCATCAGAATCAGTGCATCGAGACTTCTTATGTCTATGGGAGTCATCAGGAAAAGTGGATCAAAAGCATTCGAAGCACGATAGGAACCTTCTTGATACGGTGATCAGGTACAATGGACGTCATTTAAAAGAATAAATTCATCATCATCATTTCAGATGTTGACTTTTTACTAATACAATGACGCTGGAATACATTAATTGTTTTTAATTTATAAGAAATCGTGATATAATCATTTAGATGGTATCAAGCTAGAAATCTTACCACTCATGATAATAATGAAGCTAAAGCGTTAATGATAGAATGATATCTTTTAACTAGAGCATAAATGGTATAAAACATAATTATCGTGAAACTCGTTTGATAATTCAATTCAATGTGCATGTATGAAACAAAAGAATTCAAGATAGATAGTAGGTACCGGTACCTAGCTATAAGGTACATATTCAGTTAAAAGTATTACTGCTAGTAAAACTACTATTTGGCATCTTATCAATTACAAAATATTTACATTGAAGCTTAATAAACATAAAAGAATCAAATAATTGTGTGTACATCATACATACAATCGTAGCTTATAGATCAATAATTTTTGAATCGCTGGTAGGCCTATCTATAAATGTTTTACTAAATTTTCATAAAACAAGTTAAGTGTAAATCATTACAAAAATGAAAAAATGGCATATGTCTGATGCAGCTTATTCAAATTAATAGATCAATATGAACGTAGTAAGAATGATGTGAGTATAGAACTTAACATCAATACTTGATAATCTTATCTCTAGAAATGATTAGTTTATTTTTTCAGAAATTGTCCATGAATTGACGCACAATTGTATTGTTTCTCTACTTTTAGCATGCTTTTTGCATTATTGGCTCAATAATCAACTAATAAATGTCAATACTTCATAATATCAAAGAAAATTATGATTGACTACTTTTTAATAATAGTACTAAGTAGTACATTTTTTAAAATCAATATATCTATGGAAAAGCTAGGTTATGATTTCAGTGACACATATAGCCGTGTTACACATGTAAAGTACTTCTAGAATATATATTCACTTAAGGGGTCGCATTTTTTTCTTCTGAATGTTAGTTCCGTGGAGGCGTGCGGTGCCGGTCTCGCCGGTAAAAGTTTGTATACGGACAGGACCAGTTACAACAGTGAAAATAACGCAATCCTACTTAATCAAGTTGAGACAATGAGAAAGCTAAATCTTAGAAATCAAGAACACCCTGTGATTTCTGGCACTCCAACCTGCCCCACCCAAACTTTGTCCTTTAACTTTAAAGAGGGTGGGTTCGGGGGACGCCCACGTATCCGCGCGTAAAATTCTCATGCCTATCAATAGTCTTGAATATACAGGATATAGGGGAAAATGGGGTGACATGGCAGTATTTTTGACAATCATCCCTCGTGTCCAGATTGTGATAACAAACTAAAAATGAATACTTTATCCGTATTACCGTACTTTCTGGTCTATAGGGCGCGACTTTTTTACTTGGATACAGCCAGTGCGCCTTATCTACGGAGTGCGCCTATCTAAGGTTAAATTAGAATTTTTAGTTCGGTAGAGATTAGTAGGCATTCATTTACAAGTATTGTAAAGTACTTATTATGATTTAAAAGTATCTGGGAGCAAGTGCCAGAAAAGGTTATTCGAAGTGGCTTCAAGAAAGAGTTAGGGGCGTCATTTTCTTGACATTGATTTCGTCACCGAAACTTAATTCAGTTACCGAAGCCAATAGTGATAGTGAGTATCACACTTGAGACGAACATTGATTGTAACACTGAACGAGTCTTGATTCAGATACGAGGTGAATATTGAAGTGAATAGTGAAACTTCCTGCGTGCAGGTGAACCAAACATTTCATACACAAGACTCTGACATGTAGCTTCTGTTGGTTTAGCTGAGCCTTATGTATTGGAATATTCTTTGGCTATAATGACAATCATGAACCTTCGTGGTTTGTCAAGAGACCTATTATAACATAGCTGTTGCTTATTCTGAGCTACCGGTAGTGCTTCAATCGGTGAAATTAGCTTCAATTATTGTTTCCTACTGTACAAGATATCATCTAAAAGTAGGTATACATGTGCGCCTTAACCGCGAAATGCGGCTTATCTGTTGACAAAATACGAAATTATCTAAAAATCGGCTTGTGCGCCTTATAGGCCGGAAAAGTACGGTACATAGCGTATTTCTCAACTTTTTGTACAGGTCAAAATAATGTGATAAGAGTTCTTGACCTTCTGATTTTGATTTTTAAAAAAGTTCAAAAACTGCCATGTCGCCCCATCGATGGGGTGACATGGCAGTATTCAGCTTAACTTTGTATATCTGTCCAATTATCGTTTGTAGACTAGATGTAAGAGTTATTATTTTTGTTTTAACGGGTCATTTAATTACTCGATTCTCTCATGACCTTATATGAAATTTCGCGAGTTGATCGCATTTTTATTATCGGCTGAACCTAGAAATCTTGCGTTCGCGGTAACATTGATATTTGATGGTAAGTTGATATAGCTATGCG
The DNA here is from genome assembly GCA_907163375.1 of Prostheceraeus crozeri. NCBI lineage: Eukaryota > Metazoa > Platyhelminthes > Polycladida > Euryleptidae > Prostheceraeus > Prostheceraeus crozeri. The sequence goes on along the minus strand of CAJQUW010014583.1, from coordinate 10,886 downwards.
ATCCTGGACTGTATATACGAAGGTTGTCCGAAAAGTCCTGTTACGAAGTATATAGACTTTTATTCAACAAACTTTTATGGAACTATTCAAAGTCCATCTTCTCAAACCACTCTCCCTGTACACTGATGCACTTCTGCCAACGTTCTGGAAGCTTCTGAATCCCGTCAGCGAAGTACTGAACATCAGTTTGTCTCACCCACTGACTAATTGCACCAGTTAGGCCTTGAATGGTTTGAAATTGTTTGCCGCCCAGGTATTTTTTCATAGGTCCGAAGAGCCAGTAGTCGCATGGAGCAAGATCTGGGCTATAGGGCGGGCGAAGAAGCAGTTCGAAGCCAAGTTTTTCGATAACAGATAATGTCTGATGACTTGTGTGGGGCCTGGCATTATCCTGCTGAAGGATTGCTCCATGTGAAAGCAGTCCCCTGCGCTCAGTTTTGATAACCCTACGGAGTTCTGTCAACAGATCAACGTAGTAATCACTGTTGATTGTGTGTTTCTCTGGAAGCCATCTAATCATCAGGATTCCCTTCTTGTCCAGAAGACAGTGGCCATTCTCTTCCTCGCAGAAGGTATGGAAACGTGCTTTGGTGGGCGTTGGCTCGTCAGGTCGCTTCCATTGCGTGCTTGCTGCTTTTGACTCCGGCTCATAGTGATGGAACCAGGATTCGTCAACTGTTATCAACCGGTCCAGGAAACGTGGATCGTCTCGGAAACGTCGAAGCAGTTGCTTGCAAACTTGAACTCCTGTTTTTCTGGTTTCGGTAAGCAGTTTCGGTACCCATCGAGCTGAGACTCGTGCCATTCCAAGATGTGCCTTCAAAATGTCATGAATGGTGGTATGGGGAATTCTCAGTAAGTCCTCGAGCTCTCGGACGGTCAGTCTCCTGTCTTTATCAATGGCGGCTTGTACACGCTGAATGTTCTGCGATGTTGTCGTGGTCACGAGTCTGCCGCATCTTGGAGCATCACTGACTTCTTCACATCCACCATCAAACTTCTCCATCCAGCGATGGTCATTTTGGAAGGAGTTTCTTCTCCGAAAACGGGTTGCATCTCACTGTGAATCTCAGCATTCCGTTTCCCTTGCTTCCAGAGAAACCAGATCACCGCTCTCTTCGTTGAATCACTTTTCTGCATTGTGTTCTGCAAACTGAATGAACGCAAGAAATTCTTCATGTGGCAATAGATTGATAACGACTGCAAAGTGAACGGATTTCACCGAATTTCACATAGTTCCTGAAACCATGTGCTAAGCAAATGACATTTAGTGAATACAGATCAAATCGAATTGATTGAAAACAACCAAGTGGGTTCACAATGTTATGTTAGTCAAGACTTTCAAGTAGATTTGATCTTGCTTTCGTCTTCATTACCACAGCTTGATTTGTAACAGGACTTTTCGGACAACCCTCGTAGAATCTAAGCGTTAGTGTTTTTGTAACAGACTATGTATGTGTCATAGTAAGCCAGTAATTTCTGTGATTATTGATGATATAGCTTTTTTGACTTTTGAGAAGCTGTTACTAAGCAATTTTGTGATCTGACAGTTTCGGTTTGTACGTATTGTAAACTGGTGACTTAAGTGGTCGTAAGTGTATTTTGATATATTGCTTCAATATACTTAAGTGAGTTTGGGCCAGAAATTCGTTCTTACAAGCTAGCCGGGCGTATAACAATCGATATGAAGGCAATGAAGAAAGTGAGTAATTATACAGGGGAAGATGAGGTTCAGCGTTGGATTGATAAGTTTGAGGTGGCGGTGGACATTGATGGGTTAAAAGAGAAGGAAGCTCAATTGCTGACGATGTATCTTGAGGGTCCAGCATATGATACGTGGAAAAATCTGTCTGAATCAGACAGGAAGGACGCCACTGCCATTAAAGCTGCTCTAAGAAATGCGTTTGGGTTGCGAAGGGTAGATGCGTGGCGATCGGCATTGTCAAAAAGAGTGCACATAGGGGATTCAATTGATGCAGTAGGGGATAACATTCGGAAACTCATGACAATTTCATGTGCAGGTGGTGACCCATTCGAGTACATATCAGGTATAGTGTTGCTGGAATCTTTGCCAAGAAACATTCGTGAACAGGTGGTCTTATTTCTGGGGAACAATCTTACGTACACGATGGTATTGAGTGTTGCTAAAAGAATCACCCCATCTGTGACTCCATCCGCTTCGGAAATAACTGCTTGTAGTGGCGTGTATGCACCATCTGAGAATAGAAGGGTCGGCAGTCACGCTGAAAAAGCGCTCAGATGCTACTGTTGTCAACGCATAGGTCATCTTCAAAAGGACTGTAGAATCACTTGTCATAAATGTGGACAGCGTTGTCACATGAAGCACAATTGCTCTGCGGTATCTTTAAACGTCGAACAGGGGGCAACGGCCTCTCCGATTGCCCCCGGTTCTCAGAAGCCTTTACGCAACCAATAGCTATTGCCACAACAGCAACAAACACCAGAGCTACAATTGTTCCTGGTAAAGTTGACAACAAAGACTGCATAGTGATGATCGACTGTGGCTGTAGTATGTCAATGGTTTCTTGGCGATTTGTAGGAAACCGCAAAATGACAGCCGAAACATTCTCTCTAGAAATAATGGACTGTAGGTTCGTTTAATACCAAGGTTGTGTTAAGTTGCCCAACGTTACTGTTGGTGAAAGTGAGTACAATGTTGGACCAGTCGATGCAAATGTGCTGCCAAGGTTGCCGCTTGATGTTGACTTGATCGTGGGACTAGATGTCATCGGCCGAGTTGGTTTGTGGATTCCACCTAATTTTGATGGTGATAGTAGGAAAGTGAAACTTGGACTTTCCACTGCGATGATGCAGTGCATTGACATGCCGCTCGTAAAAAGCAACGGTATTGCGTCAGCTAGTTTGCGTCAAGATGACATTGACTTTCGTGCTTCTTTTGATGGGACTTGGACAGTGAGTTGGAAATGGAAAAGTGCTCCTCCACCAGATAACAGTCGAAGATGCAATTATAAGGTGTAAGATGATGATCTGGAGTTGTTCGATCGGGAAATTGAGGCATGGATCTCCGACGGTGTGCTTGTTCCTTGGGACATAGCAAGAGATGGCGACATTAAGAATGCATTGCCTCTCATGAGCGTTAGGCAAGAGAAGGGAGAGACTGTGAAGGTGCGCCCTGTGCTTGATTTCCGCTATTTGAATGACTTTATTGTTAGTCACACTGGATCTGCTACACCTTTATGCCAGGACCGTTTGAGAGAGTGGAGGAGGCTGGGACCAAGTTGCTCCGTTGTTGACCTCAAAAAAAGCTTATCTTCAAGTCAGGATCGATCAATCATTGTGGCCGTATCAAGCAGTTCGTTGGAAGGGCAAGACTTTCGTCTTGACCAGGTTGGGATTCGGATTGAACATCGCTCCGAAGGTGATGACGAAGATTGTCGAAAATGTTCTGGGGCGTGACAAAAACGTTGAGGCAGCGGCTACCAGTTACATTGATGACATATATGTGAACGAAACCGTGACAAGTGTCGAGAAGGTCGTGTCTCAATTGAAGGAGTTTGGTTTAGTCACGAAACCTGCTGAGCGACTGGGGACTGAGAGTGTGAGGGTACTGGGTTTGAAGGTTGATAAGAATCTACGATGGACTCGAGACAGCCAGTTGCCGGAAGTAGCAAAAGAAATGATGACGAGACGGCAAGTGCATAAGGTTTTGGGGGAATGGTTAGGACACTTCCCGGTTTGTGGTTGGTTGCGGGTCACTTGCGCGTTTCTACAACGTACAACGGCAGAAGAAAGTATCGGATGGGATGAAAACGTGAGCAAATAGACGATGGACAAAGTTGTGCAAGTGAATGAAAGACTACGTTCAGGCGACGACCCAGTTGCTGGTCGATGGCTGGCTCCTGAAAATGGTGCTTTGACAGTGTGGACTGACGCCAGTAATCTGGCTTTGGGAGTTGTGGTTACGATCGATTCGCAAGTCGTAGAAGACGCAGCATGGCTACGAAAGAAGAATGACACGTCGCACATCAATATCAGCGAGCTCGATGCTGCCATCAAGGGAATCAACATCGCACTAAAGTGGAAGGTCAAGACGTTCGTGCTCAAAACGGATTCGTCAACCGTCAGTGGGTGGTTGAGGTCGGCTTTTAGTGACACACATAATGTCCATACTCATGCCCTGTCTGAACTGCTTATTTGCCGTCGTATTGATATTTTGCGGGAGCTCAGAAAACAAGAAGAATTGAAGGTTGAAGTTCAATCGTGAGGTCGGAGGAAAACATAGCCGATAAGCTGACGCGTGTCCCCAAATCTTGGTTGTCTTCCAAGGACGTTAAGCCTTCATGAATGCCTGTTCTGCGGGTAATGTTGGGAACAACAAATCCATTGATGAATCGATTCTAAATATTCATCGTCAACATCACTTGGGTGTACACAGAACGATGACATTAGCTAATTGAAGCATGGAGAAGTCATAACAAGAGACAGAGTAGCTGCAGTTTTATCGAAATGCGATGAGTGTTCGAGAATTGGTCCATCTGTCAATCCTCATTATCGAAAAGGGTTTTTGTCATCGAATGAAGTGTGGAAGAAGTTGTCTACTGATATGACTCATGTTGGGAACAGGCTATACTTAACAGTTATAGATATGGGTTCAAGGTACTGCATTTGGAAACACAAACTCACAAAGTGGATCATCAAGTGAAGTCTGTACGCATTTCAATGAAATTTTTGCTGAGTTCGGACCCCCCTGCAGTAATCCTGTCTGATAATGGTGCAGTGTACAGAAGGTGTTGATTTTAAAAAACTTGATGAGTGAATGGGTGTTGTCCAAGAATACTGTTGTGCGTACAGAACCTCGTGGAAATGGCATCAGTGAAAGGAATCACAAGACCATCAATACAATGATCGCTCGTTCGAGAAATTCAGTTCATCAGTGTGGTTTTTTGGTACAATTCTACCAGCAGTTTTGGTCACGTTCCTCCATTTACATTGTTGTTTCATGTTCGGAGTCGAATGCCAAGCGTTAGTGCAGAGAGCGACCGCTTATGTGTGAGGATGTCAGTGAGTGGAAAAGGCCTTGCTGAAGTGCAATCGAATGTGGAATATAACGAGAGAAATCCTTTTGTTGTTGGTGGACAAGGTTTATGTACGAGAAGTGATTGGTAAATGTGATTCTGCTTGGACCGGACCGCACAGAGTAACTTACAATACAATCTTTGGTATCACTCGAAATAGACAACGATGGTATTGTGAGACACATCTCTCATCTGCGGAGCGTCCCTTCAAAAACTGCAACTTATGGTGAACTATCTGATAATTCGGACTCCTTCTCTTCTGATTGAAAATGACAAATATTCTTATCAAGCCCCAGTGATTGTAGTGATATTTCTGTACAAGATGCAATTCAAGGAATTACTGACGCCAATGTGACGGTGCCTACTCAACCTCGCAGAAAGTGAACGTACAAAGGACGAAGACCAACCACCTATAGACTTTCTGATTCGTTGAACTGTTTCATGTGTCCATGTATCTGCCAATGATTTACAAATCATGGGGGGATGTAAGAGTTATCTACTTTTGTTTTAACGGTGGTCATTTAATTACTCGATTCTCTCATGACCTTATATGGAAATTTCGCGAGTTGATCGCATTTTTATTATCGGCTGATCCTAGAAATTCTTGCGTTGTGTGAGTTCGCGTGTAACATTGATATTTGATGGTAAGTTGATATAGCTATGCGATCCTGGACTGTATATAGAATCTAAGCGTTAGTGTTTTTGTAACAGACTATGTATGTGTCATAGTAAGCCAGTAATTTCTGTGATTATTGATGATATAGCTTTTTTGTCTTTTGAGAAGCTGTTACTAAGCAATTTTGTGATCTGACAGTTTCGGTTTGTACGTATTGTAAACTGGTGACTTAAGTGGTCGTAAGTGTATTTTGATATATTGCTTCAATATACTTAAGTGAGTTTGGGCCAGAAATTCGTTCTTACACTAGACATCAACAAGAACTCAACCAGCTCAATTACATCTCTATCCGCTCATATTTGATAGTAAACTTACCTATATAGTTTCTTACTTTCTCAAGATTTGAAGACATCAACTAATATTTAATATTTTGTAACATACCGGTAACCATGATATCTGCATATTGATCATCTGATTGATTAGATGAATAGGCCTACACGACCATACTAACGTTGCATCACGTCAAACAAAGCGATCTCCACGCACAGTTATGACCTTCTGTTTTCCGCCTCTACACTTCACATGGAACCACAAAACCGCTTTTACTAGGACTGCATTATGAAACGCCATGACAGCCTTATCAGAGTCATTGCCCATCGTCACAACACTCGTCAGTAGCGAACATCAAAGGAATCGAACAACGGCATCGACGGCAAAGCATTTCCAAACCTACGGCAATGCAACTAAGCAATTAGGCCAATATGATAAACGATAAGTTTTCTAAAGATGTGTCTACTGTTTAGAAACTAATGGTAAAATATTCAATCAAAGCAAATTTTCAAATACTAAAGCCCGATTAATTCAAACACCTCAGATATGTAAGTCTATCTAAAAGCCGCGATTAAACTGAATCGATTGCCAAAAATATTGAGAGAGTAGAAGAAAACGAGTAATTTAGGGAGTGGCTCTTCCTGTAAACCGAATTAATTAGAAAAGTACACACTGACTGTTTTGAGTTTTAGAGGCGATATCCTTAAAGGTATATGGCGGTCATTCTGTGACACTATCGGGTGACCATTCAAACATCCGTGGATTATGTAGAATTCCATTTCAGTTCTTTGAGTCAATGTAAGAGATTCATTCACGCGAGTAGTAGTACTGCTATTGCTTATCAATAAAAATGTTGTCAGCATTGACTAGCGAGAGAAGTTGCCACCATGATATTCACCTGTTGTGGACCTAGCGCACGCGCGTCATTGGTTAACTGGTCATCCATTCGTCATGTAATACAATTGTTATATGTACAGTATCGGCAATCGTTACGTTCAATGGTATTGTTAGGCTTCAAAAGATCGGTCCTCAGGCGAGCTGATGTCGGAAGCGTTGTACGATCGAACTGCCCGCTGTCATCACAAACATCGACTAATGAATCTATGTAATGGAAACAGATCTGAGGTGGTAGCGTGAGGACCCTATTGGTCTTAATACATGCTTACTAACAAAGGGTTAATACGTAATTGGCTAACTGTTAATAGCTTATTTACATTGATGAGCCCGGCAGCTTGGTACTACCCAAGGCATTATCCACAACGTGACATCAGTACAAATTAGGCATGACATCCTAATTCACTCTGGGAATATTCACAAGAAGGGAAGAACCGACTATTACGTCGGGAGATGACTCGAGTTATGTACAAAGGGAAAGAATAAAAGGGGAAAAGTCTCAACAGAGCATACTCAGATTAACCATCTCAGACCTAGTTCTGCGGCAACCGCACGCAGACCTAAACGAAAAGTGAAACTCTTTGTCAAATTGGCTGCAGATTAGTCACCTTTGTCCAGATAAACACTGTTTATATCTCGTTTATTACACTACCTCCCCTCTTTCACAGTGATCGTCGATCACAATAAGGGACCCCAAATAAGGCAGTACTCAGAGGTTTCACCCGTAATTTCACACCATTGAAGGGTTTATTCATCTGATTGTCGGATCCGTACCTGACTTGAAGTCTATAGCAAACTCTTATGATCGGAGTTGCAGGAGCCCAATCTGGCAGCGCCAACGAGGGGTCTCGCAAGGCTTATATTCTCGGCGGTTCAGAAGGATAGACGGTAGGAAAAACTTCGATCAAAATTGTAGCAGATTTGACATTTACTTTTGGCTGATTTCCGGACGTGGTGGATCACATACCGCAACAAATTCTCACACGCGTCAGCGCAGGAAAAAACCGCAGTTAACTCGACATAATTTTGCCATTCCAGGCTTTGTTGGGATTCCCTGTCCTCAACCATTGGGTTCGCAGCTTAATCGTGGTAGTCCAAAGCTCTTTGACACACATTCAGTTAGCTCAAAATTCTTCTGACAAAATGTTGATCAAGCGACTAAGAAATACCTCAACTGGTAAGAACAGCGTATTTGTGGCCTATATAACGTCTCCGGTTCCGCCAGAGAAAACCGTGATGAATAGCCTTTCTATTAATGCTGCCTCGCGGCTTTAGTGAGAGCTTTTTCTAACAAAGCGTGAATTTCTATGGAAGCGTGAATTCTATCAATAAGAGCACATTATAGCGTTCTTAACTGCGCTGCCACCAGTTGTTATGAACAGATCTGAGGTAGGTTGCGTTGAGGGACCTATTGGCTTATGACATGCATTTAAACAAAGGGTTAATACGTAAAGGCCTATCTGTTTATAGCTTATTTAATTGATTGAGCCGGCAGCTTGGTGTAAACTCACCACAAGGCATTATCCACAAACGTGACATCAGTACATAATCAGAAATACATTAGGCAAGGAATCCTAATACATCTGGATTATTCAATGAAGGAAGAACCACTAATATAAGTCGGGAAGATGACTGAGGTCTATGTACAAAGGGATGAATAATGGAAATGCTCTAACAGAGGCTTACTCAGATTAACCATCTCAGACATAGTTCTGCGTGCAACCGCACGGCGACCTAATTGTAAGTGAACTCTTTGTTCAAATTGGCTGCAGATTAGTCACCTTTGTCCCAGATAGACACTGTAATCTCGTTAATATAACATCTAGTAATTTTTGAAATTATCATGATTGAAATGGGTTTAAACAACGATAATACTATTTTAATTTATTGAATATTAGGAAAGCCTTAGATAGAAATCAGAATATCCTGTAATAGGCTAGAAGGCGCTATCAGGCCGTTTGCTATATTTCTTTACTTTTCGTGAATGCAAGCTATCTTCCAAGGCAACATTACCTTCAATCTTAACATATTCCGCTTCTATGCATTCAACATTGCCATGCAACAGCACTGTACAGGATCATGTACAGGATAAGTTTTCAGCCGTATATAACACCAAAAGCACAAAGTCGAGCATATTTTCCATGAGTTGTCCGTAGAGTACACTTTGCAGTGGAGTAAAGTAACGTCATAACAGAGCTTCGTTTAGGTTTGTATTCTTGAGACGTCAATGTCAGCATGTGTGACACTCAAAACTATGTGTGATATTCCTTCGACCACAGGATTTAAATGACTGCGTGATCCCGGGGCTTCGTCGATTGCGATATTTCTCTTTTTCGCGTCAGCACATAGTAATATGCTTGGTCAGATACATTAGATGCGTTACTGGCCAGTTGATGTAGAAATTGATGCAGGATTCGGTATGAAAATCAAAAAAATTATTACATGAACAATATAATGACTGCAATGTACAAACATACGTAGAGTAAAAATATCATGTAATTATTACGATTTCTGCTTAATTCCTATTTTTTGATTTGTTTAAGATTTGCCCTTTTTAAATATGTCGTTGTCAGAGTAATTGCATAAACAAAAGAATGTGACAATGGTTTTCCGTTGAGTTGGTACTAGTCTCTGTCAATTTCTGCTATATCATCCGGAAACAATAGCTATAATTAGCAGAGACTTCGAGCATCATTACAGCAATACCATTTTTCGTAAGTTCGTTATTCTCTGTGATATTTCAAGTGAACAATTATACATAAAGTATTTAATGAGACAGAATATCAATTCATTGACGAAAGAAAGCTTCTTTCTTTCTGATTCTCTTCAATTTCAAGAATGGACGCATAGTGTCGTTTTTTAACGTCTTATATGTCTTTGATTAGAATATATGGAATATAATTACCGTTATTCTGAGAACAGTGTGCAATGTCAATTAGGCCTACAGGTACTTTGCGTTGTCCACTACAAGTACAACGCATTAGTAATGTATGTATATCACAAAATTAATAGAGAAGTAAACAGGATTTAACGGGACGTTTGCGAAATCTACTTAAATCTTTCACGTCCCCTCGATTTATATCTAGATTCTCTATCATCTTTCAACGGGATCTTCCGAATTTTTGCCAAATATCATATCCATATGTGGATAGTGGCTATTAGCCCCCAGATGATCCCGACGAACAATACGTTGAATCTCATTCACCCTGAAGATCTCATTGCTTAATTGCCACGTTAACAGTATTTTTAAATTTGATATCAGAAATAATTTAACAATGAAACATATTTTGAAGCGATGATACAGACATGCTTACCATGAATTTCAATTTCTAGTTTCTGAATTCATGGGAATTTTCGAAAATTGTGCATCTTGAAATGTATTCCCAACAATAATGTTGATCTGGTTCTGGATGAATAGCATTGAATCAGTTATTGTTCGGGATCATCCGGGCCATTGCCATAATGTATAGGCTATGCTGTCATTTTTCTGTTGAAAAATTAATCTTAAGAAAAGCTTACAGATTCATGTCAAGAATCAGTATAGATTGCATGCTGTAATATTTTCCATAGAAAATCCTATGAATTCATGTCAAGAATCAGTAAATTACATGCTGTAATATTTTCCATAGAAAATCCTATGAATTCATGTCAAGAATCAGTAAATTACATGCTGTAATATTTTCCATAGAAATCCTATGAAGTCATGCCAAGAATCAGTAAATTACATGCTGTTATATTTTCCATAGAAACTCTATGGATTCATGCCAAGAATCAGTAAATTACATGCTGTAATATTTTCCATACAAAGCCATATGGATTCATGCCAAGAATCAGTAATCTATTCAATGGAATTTTTACACTGAAAATCTTGATAAGAATCAGCATGGTTTATTCTGTTAATTTCACTGACAAGTTTTTTTGCTGATCTACCAAGTTTTTTACAGAATCATCCTGATTTTTCAAGTTTTATCAAGATCCGTCCACTTGGG
>CAJQUW010014581.1:0-12963 GCA_907163375.1 Prostheceraeus crozeri | reverse complement strand
TATATTACTTAAAGTAGCAACGCTTTGATGTTGCTCGTTGATCAATTGTAGTTTAATGCTTACCGTTTCAGTCATCAAAAGTGACTCATGTATGGAGCTGACAAAATTGCTATTTATTTAAAGTAAAATTCAATCATATACTGATTTAGTGTCATGCATTATTGTTCGTTGTCTGATCACATTTCTTCATCAACGAAGTCTCTTATGTTCATTTATTCACCAAACAACGCAGTCAATTGTCATTTCTGAATTTAAACTTTCCTCTCCTGATTGTCGTGTAGAAGCCGAATTAAAGAAATCTGTCCATGCACGTAGATATTGAAATCCTTACAGATATAACTGACACTGAGGTTTTCTTGTGTGCTGTTTCCTTTTCTCTACAGTTTAAGTTAGCTGCATGATGGATCCACGTAAATTCATTTTTCAGTTAACCGACATTCTGACAGCGGAGCCTGTCTGGTAAGTTGGAAAACAGAATCTAGTTGTCACGATCGTGTGCAGGGTCTCACTGCAAGATCTTGCGCAATCAATTGTGTGACATGCAGCGCGAAATTTTTGAGTCTGACCAGAATTTGGGAATTGTTATGACCACTTATTTCATTGCTTTAAAACTTCGCAAAACAACATAAAATAGCATTTTCGAATTATGGAAAAATCATAAGAATATGTCTCAAATTAGAAAATGACGAATACGTTTTGAAAACATCTTTCAATTGTAATTTCCAGCCTAATCACACTGACATTCAATTACATGAAGATGCAGTGGGTCATCATGCATCCACCCAGGCATGCCATTCATCCGCAGATTTCCGTGTGGCCCGCCTCTTCGCATAAGTAGTAACAGCTGCGTAAATGGTGGTGTAATGTCAGGAGACCGTTAGGCATTTTTGCGGAAAATTGCCAATTTTGTTGTTTCATCAACAACGCCCGCAATCTCAAAATAATCCCTTAGTTGGGAAAAATATACAGAAAGCAGATTACTTTGAAAATTAGGTGGTTTTGCAATGCTAAATGCGCAGCTGCGCCTGTTAACTGCGGTAGTTTTATCGGCTTGTGGTAATCCTACATCCGAAACAATGTATAAGGTCAGGAGACCGTTAGGCATTTAAGAATTCTCTATTGGTCATCAAACGTACCTCTTTCAGTAGACGCGATTAGAAGTCTTTCATGCTCTTGTAAAACAGCTGTCTAAAATCAAAAGTAAGTTGCTAACATGATATTAGCACATACTAAATCAATTCTGTTGATCTCGAACTTTTCAAATAAGTATATAGTTCCATTATAATTTATATCATTAGAGATATAATTCATTGTCAAGCATAAAAGATGAAATAATTGTCAAGGAGGTTGCGTGATATCGAGGGGATAATTAAATTTAGTTTCACTTTTAAAAAACAAGTGTACTAGACTTGTGTACACTACACATTTCCCAAATTTTTGGATTCGTCTCCTGACTGTAGCGATGAAATCATTTCATTAAAACCGTGTACAAAACATGTGAACAATACAACATATCCTCTTGGTTTTCAGGGATATGAATTAGAAAAAGAATTCAGGCACGAGTCCATTATCCGGCTTGGTCGAAGGAAATATATAGGTCTCCTGGATCCGGTACTTTAGATTGGGAGGGGGGAGATGGAATGAATCTCCTCGTGCGGCTGGGATTTCCAATGGAATGAAATAATTTTGACTTATTCGACTTTATTATAAAATGCAAGTCCAGCCAGTGAGTCACAATCTGCTTCAGTTAGAACTTCTTTCAACACCCCAGCGGGCACGAGTCTCTCGCAACAATCTGTGGTGGATTCTACATCTGTATTTTCAGAGCACTAACGCATTGAGATGCATAAAGCTCATTGAATGAACAAGCAACAGCCTTCTATTAATCAAAAACATCTCTTCAAAACGTTCATGGTGAACTATGATGTGCGGCCAAACATTCTGAAGCAAATGCGTTATCTATAATTGCCAAGTGGCAAATATTCATGTATTTCTATTGGTCCCTTCAAAGCTTGTTGAAATTTTCGGTCCTGTTTTACATGAAGATTATGTATTAATACTGCTTCGCCTACTGTTAATTTGTTGAAGGCGATGTTTGATATAATTCTTTTTTGCGAAAAGTTTTGCGTACATTGTTTGGTCGAGCATGTGATTGTAACTCTGCAATTCATTGCTTAAGGTGCAAATTCTCCTGGCAATTCGCTCTCAAGTTCATCAGTGACCTTTAGGTATATTCACACGTAGTTCTAATCGGTTTTCGCTGGCTATATTGATGGGGTCTGAAACCCGTAGATGCTGGCGACTGATCTGTGGCGAGGTGTCAAACGGAGGAACTCGATGCCCATGCCGTTTCTTTCATGCATGAGTTCTTCAATAAGCATTTGTGCGTTCGAAGTCTCACCGCCTCGTTTGGAACATGTCCGGGGGGTGTTATTGGTGAGGTATGGGGGGGCGTGATTGTATATATTCACGACAGTAATTTTGTATATTTTTGGCAGTCTGTTTGGGGAGGCAGGGAGCGTGGGTTTATGGCGCTGGGAGCCAGTCCTGGCGAGCCAACTTCAATTATGACTGGGATTTTGAACGGCGGGGGGGCTGTGGCGGCTGGGGTTATTAGGGACTGAACTGGTAGTTTTGTTGGACGTACTGGAATTTATTTGTATCAGTGGTGGGGTGGGGGGGGCGGGCTGGGGTTGGGGGTGGGGGGGGAGGGGGGGCGGGAAGGGGGGAGTTGGGGGGGGGGGGAAGGAGGGGTAGGGAGAGGGGGTGGCGGGGGAGGTGGTGTAGGGTTTAGGGGGGAGGTGGGGGGGGGGGGGGGTGGGTGGGGGGCAGGGGTTGGGGGGTGCGGGGATGTGGGTGTGGCGGGATGGGGGGGGGGAGGGGGGGGGTGGGGCTGGGGGTGTTGGTGGGGTGGGGGCGGTTGGGGGAGGGGGGGGGGGGGAGGGGGGAAGGGGGGGGGTGCGGGAAGGGAGGTGGGAGTGGGGGGTTGGATCGGGGTGGGGGAAGGGCAGGGCGGAGTTGGGGGTGGGTGGGTCAGATGGAGGACAAGGTGGGAGGGTTTGGGGGGGGAGGGGTGGGGTGCGGGGGGTGGGGGGGGGACGGGGGGTGGGAGTGGGTGATGGGTAGGGCGAGGGGCAGGGGGGAGTGGGGGTTGGGTGGGGTGGGGGAGGGGGTGGGGGGTAGGGGCGGTGGGGAGTGGAGGGGTGGGGGGCGGGTTGGTGGAGTTGAGTTTTATTTTAGTTTTTTCTTTCTTTGCGACGTAGTTTTTTATTAGTTTTGTTCGTTTTTTTTTTTTTATATTGTTTTCTTTTCTATTTTTATTTGTTTGTTTTTTTTTTTTTCCTTTGTCTTTGCCTAGTTTTTTTTTTTTTTGTTTTGTTCCTTTTTGTTTTCCTTTCGTCAGATAGAGGCAGAGGTCCGATCAAATCAATACCAACCATCTGGTTGTGTCTTGCGTATGATGGGTAAAAGTTCTGCATTTCGAAAATGACGGTGAGGATCTTTACTTCTTACACAAACCGCGCACCCTCTCACGCAAGATCTTATGTCAAGACATTGTGCATGGCCACAGATCAGTGATTCTACCTATCTATCACTTCCTTTACTCCAAAATGACACCACAATTTACGCTTGTGTTATATCTGTATTGTTATTTTAGTGGTCATAGCATTATGTTTATTTTAATATCTTTATTGTTATCGCTTCTGATTCTCTGAATCTATTCTGTATCTTTGCATATCAGTTAGTTATTGGGTAATATTATGAAATTCATATTATTAGCATACTTGGTGACTGGCAGGTGGTCTTCTATCAATAATCTGAGTACGATTAACGGATTCCTACAGGTGGAGCATAACATTGGCGTCTGCGTGTACAGGTCGAACATTAGAGACTGCAAACAAAGTTCGACATTGAATCGAAAGAACTTCTGCTTCGACACGAATGGCTACTAAAATGGAACAGCTTTGAATTATAAGTGGATAAGAGATCTAACACTCACAGAGCGCAATTCTATTCGAATGGCATGCATTACGTTCTGCTGTTAGTAAAGAACCCTTTGAATTGTAAATCACTTACACTTGTATATATAAAGACAATCCTGATTATAGAAGTTCTTGAAGGTTTAAACAATCATATCCAAGGATCTGTCAATGAAGTTTTATGAACGAAGAGATTCAATATCCGGAATCAAAGGGAGGGTTGAGACATTCATCGACTGGTTAATGTCTTTAGGAGAAATTGATCTCGGTGTAATTTTGCGATATGCTGCAATAATTGTGAATCTTCTTCAGCTTCGAGTATGCGTAGTCACTGGATTGCGTGATCAGGATAACTGTCTTAGAAATTATTGAACTTTGTGGCTCACTTACTCTTCGCCAATGCTCGAGAAATTTGCGTGTCGTAGAGTAGTCTTCAAGGACTTCAATCGTTAAAGATAAACTGGCAATAATTCCTATGGTGGCAACAATAAGGTAGAAGTCGTCATCTTATAAAAATTCAACGACATTACCTTGCGGCGGTTGGCATCAACACCACTGTAAAAGTGGTGTAAGTTTTGTAACACGCAAACACGAAATGCAGAAGAACTTTGTCCGGCATTTAACAAGAGATGTGAAATGTGCCAGAGATTTAATCATTTTGCTGTGAAATGCTCCTTTCACAATGAATGATTTCTTTCTAAAAATAAAACTTTCAAACGTATTGCAGTTTATTTTCGGTGGTGATAATTCTCAACACTCGTCAAAGTTGGTCAGTCATGAAAATTCTAGCAACCCGTTTATTCTTACTGATACGGTGTGCTGTGATTGATGCAATTCCTTCACAATGCTGAAATTCTTGAATAAAGTTATCAACAATTTATCTTCTACATACATAAACTCGAAAGCAGAAAATGGTGATATATTATACGGCCTTTTGGTTAATTTTCGGCTGACATCATCTAGGGTACAGGTGCATTTACTACAACAGTATTTGTTATTATCAGGTTTGCACGGGTAACATTTATCAAGGAGCTCTTGCGCGTCGATTGCGTTGATACCATACGTTTTTCCCAAAAAGCAGCTAAAGCCACACATTTCACATTCAAAGTCGCGTACGCCACAAGAATCATCGAAAATTTCTAGTGGCGGCAAAGTAAATACCTTGAGTGATTATAAAAAGGCTTGAATCTAAAATAAAGAAGGATTTTCCTACATCTTCACGGTAGGAGTAAAGCACAATGAATGGTGACGAAGTAGAAGTTTTCAATCAAACTACGAAAATTGATGCTGTACCTTTTACTATTCGACTCCTCGGCGAATTGCTGATCCTTTAAAGCCAAAATTGAAAGCTCTGATTTAGAATCCTGGAATCACAAGGAATAATCACAAAAAGTGACATATCCAACAGAGTGTGTGCTCCTTTTGCTGTAGCCTGAAAATATGATCGAATTATTCGTCTCTGTGTTGACTTAAAGTAACTTGAATAAGTTCGTTGTTCAGCGAACGTTTGCTGAGTCCGACGCCTTTTGATGCTGGGTGTCAACAATACCTTCTCACTGCAAGTTTTTCACTACATTTGATGCCACTCAAAGGTTATCAGCAAATACCTATGGATGCCCTATTCTCAAGATTGATACATTCATAACTCTTTCGGTAGATATAAATACCTAGAAAGCCTTGTTGGCAATAGCACTTTTAGTTGTGAAACATTATATAGAAGTATTGATGAGTCGAGCGAAGGTCCAGATGAATAATGTCACATTGTGGTTGATATCCTTTTATAGCTGACTCGATTATGATGAAATCATAAGTTGTCTAAAACGTGAACAATTTCATCAAAAGATGCGAACAGCACAGCTTATATTTAAAACCGTCATTAACTTTAGTTGCTTTACCTCAAGCAGATTTTGCAGGTTTGTCACTTGTCTTCCTCGAATTCAGAGTGGATTAATAATTCTTATAAAGATATTTAAGGACTTTCCAACTCCAGAATCGCACTGATGTAAGTCATGGTTTTGGCCTGTAAATCAAATTGGAAACACAAAAAATGAATTATCTGGGAACTCTCAGGATCTTTGAGACCACTCACTTAATAAGGATAGTGAATTTGTATGGACTATTCTGAGCATAATCTTTCTTTCCTAAGCATGCGTGATAAGTTGTCGAAACCTCCATTCTTAGCTACTATGAGTCAATCGTGACATGTGTTATTCACTGACGCTTCGCGCCGTGAAAAAAGAAAATGACGCTGTGATGCATTATCACGTGCACCGAGTAGTCCTAACGATCCGTCGGACGATGTTGGTGAACATAATTAGGCACCGAGTGTCCATAATCTCCGAACTTTCATATATTTCACATGAAAACGTCGATGTTTGGCGGAGTAAATTTCGGCCGTTGTAAATTCCGCTAAGATTATCACAGCTGAAGGAACTATAAGTCAGGGGGATTACCACTTGTCAAAAACGAAGTTCCTGACCGCTCCGACATACTTCTATATGAGGATTAGGCTCAATGTAGACGCGATTTGATCGTTTTAGGACAACGACTACGGGTTCCTGCCAAATGAGAAGAATGTCGTGAGAAGCTCACTAAACATGCACCAAGGAGTTACGAAAACTATGCAGAGGGCAAGAATTGGTCTTATGTTTTGGCCAAGTATGAATAAAGAATAGACAACACTGTCAGAAATGAAGTCATGCCAAGCTGTGGCCTAGGGTAAATCTATGAAATTATATGACGTTTGTTTGGTCACTGCAATCTGTGCCTTTAAATACCCTAACTTCTAATGAACTTTGTTATTGGAGAAATTTATGAAAAATACCAGAATCGAGTTTCGAACAAACGAAGTGTTGTTTTGATTCGCTGACGATGTACATACGGCAAAGTCAATACTGATGTGCATGCGACCCTAACTGTAAACATTACATTGGCGATAGGATGTTTGATATCTGAGAGTGTTGAAGTTTCTTTCTATGCAATTATAATTATTACTAAGTAGGAATAGGATTGATCATAACTTAATAATATTTGCATTACTAAAGTTCTAGAACTGAGCTGCTACTTTTTTCTTTTGAGTTAGGCTCAGCGTCATTACTGGCGTTCCTGCGCCCACACCTTTCCGTCACACTACAGGCGAACCACATTGCATGGATACTAGGATACGTACTTTCGACAACTACCTAGCCTTGCCGTAGGACTAAGATGTCACCACTGAGGAAGCTAGGGTGTAGGGGCTCTGTTGATCTCGTGCTAGGATCGGAAGTGTCAGAGGATTCTTGTACCCGTTTGACAGCTCCAGTGTTTCTTATTGGCCGACCTAAAGGGAAGGTCATGAAGAATAACTTTGTGGGAGGATCCACTCTAAGTGGACATACAGACTCAAACGTGCATGAGCGCATGCTGCGTCAGGGTGTGTCGATCGAGAGTTTCACATCTGATTTGCGGCAGATTGCTCCGTTGCGAGTTTAGGTTAGCCCCATACAGACCCGCTAAACGAATCACTGCTTGGACAATTCATTTTAGGGTGTTCATGACAACGGGTTAGAGAGATGCTTTTACTTCAAGATGACAGGCAAGCTGACGTTCGCAAAGGCGCTGTCGAACATTGCCAAAGGTATGAGCGTGTCAAGCAAGAAAGCTCCACTTTTAGGTAACATGGATCTGTTTAGTCATGCAGCACTCCAAATTCGTTCTTCTAAGGACAGCGTGCTCTTTTTTCATAGGTCACAAGCAAAATTCAAGTAAGCATATCGTGAAGGTAACCAGCTCACGCGATGCTATCGTTGTGGGTTTGATAAGCATGTCATGTTGCCACGTATGGACCAATGCCCATAGCCAGAGAGTAAGTTTGCATTTTTTGTAGAGATGGGTTCACTTTTCAAAAGTCCTGTAGCAGTCGACCTAGAAGTCAGTCTAAGTCCACAGTTCGCATCGAGCTCCAAGTCGTTCTAACCGTGGTCAGTCACGGGGTAGAGGTTTTAGAGTGAATGAAATCACCGATGGGGCTGGATGAAGATTCCATGTTTGGTCGCATCACAATTGCAATTTAGGGTAATCCTAATCACGATGAGAAGTTACATCGAGTTGGATTGTGCAGAGCCAGGTTTCTCAGGTGTTTTGGATACCGGTTGTGGCAATTACTTCTTTCCACATCAAGTTCGGTCAACGTTTTGGTCTCAGAAGAACGAATTCAGGATGCGCTTCTTCATGTGCCATCAGAGTGTTCTCTTATACACGGAGAAAGAGTTCAAGTGATGGGAAGAATAGAAATTTTTTGCACTAATCTGCCTGGACGGCGAAGAGAGTTGCACAGTACCCTTCGTTGTTGTCTCACTGAGAGAGATGGAAGTATTGTTTGGCCGTTGTCGTGACTTGTTGAGACGCGTTCATTAGTATTAGGAAAAGTTCTGTGGGATCTACTTTCTCCAGCCAGATCGAAACTTGAATGTCTCTCATGAATGCTGCGGTTTTTTTCGAACTCTCCGCAGACAATGATCCACCACATGTACATTCTGTGTCTACAAATACTATCTGTCAACGGACGAGTTTATTGTCAGTCACCACTGCCCTCAGGTTTCTCATGCTGATCATGAATTCCTTTTGCATAAAATTTCACACAGTGATTCGTCTCTACATCACTCACTTTCCCCTGCTTCTTCAGCCAGATGTCGTTGCTCTAGGATTGCATCAAAGGCTACACTCACAAAGGTTCGTGTAACTCGGATGGTTGAGACCTGTGCGCAGTCATTGCGCCAAATTCCTTTCTCGATTCGGAAATTCAGGTCTCTTGATTGATGAAGTGAAGCGTTTACTTGCTGCCGATGTCATTGAAGAGAAGTTGAGGCATCTGAGGTGGAATTTCCAACCTGGTTCATAGTAACAGAAATGCGAACGGGAATGCTTAGAGTATGTGTTGATTTGCGAGCCGTGAATTCAAGCTTGGTCGTTGTTGGTATGGCTATCCGCTCCCAAGGATGCAGGAGAAGATTACTGCACTCCATGAAAAGGATTCCTTTTTTTCCGGGACTTTTTCAAAGACTAGATTTGTCCAGAGGCATACTTGCCAAACTAACCACTCCATATTGAATCTAGAAAGTCGAGATTTGACTACGTTCATAGTACCTGACGGTTTGTTTCCGCTTCAAGCGATGCCCTTACGGGTTGGCCTCATGTCCATCTGCTTTTCCAGTTCCGTCATTGTCCTAGATTCTGAAAGGTATTTGACGGTGTTGTATGCTACCTGGATGACGTTTTGGTCACTGGACCTTGCTACTGAAAAATCCACAAACCAGAGATTAAAGGGCAGTGCAGAACCGACTGAATTGACCACAATGTGAAGCTGAATGAAGCCATAGTGCATTTACGGCTAGTCAGCAAGATCACATAATTAGGACACGATATTGACAGACATGGCATCAAGCCCTCATGTGAAAAGGTCATCAAGGCAGGGACTGATCGAAGTCCCCCGCCCCAACGTCATTCACTGAGCTGTCGCACGGGACATTGGGTGTGCTTTCGGTTTTTACGCAAAACACATTCAACAATTTTTCAACCTTGGTAGAACCTCTGACGGTTGTTTGTTAAGGTTCTTCCACAGTTTCTCGTCCCCCCCCTGGGTTCTCAGGAAGCTCATAGTGACTTTTGACAGTATGAATGTCTAACTTATAAGTCTAAAGTTCTTGCCCTAGCAACATTTTGATGCCAATCTGCCAGTCATTGTGTCGACTGATGCATGTTCATAGGTTGGACTAGGAGCTACGACTTCTCGTATTGTTGATTCCACATTTTGGAAAAGAGAACAGTTGAATTTGCATCCAAGAGGCTCACAGCATCAAGAAAAAGGAAGTTTTCCACAACTGAGAAGGAAAGGTCTTGCGCTAGTTTGGGCCTTGCGAGAGATGGAGGACCGTACCTTTTAGGAATGAAAGTTTGTGCTTTGAAACTGACCATGAACCGCATTCTCGCCATTGATTTTCTCAAGAAAGGGTTTTGGACCGAATGAGTTTTGCGACTCAGTCTCGCTGGGCAACAAGGCTCATGGCGTTCAATTTTCGATGTGCAATATAAGCGTGGTTGTGATAAACACAATTCCCGATTAACTGCTCTCGTTTTCCGATTGAGGACCATGGTTTAAACTTGCTATCGGTATGATCAGGATGAAGACTTAGCTATTGTTCAGTTCCATGTCAGTAAAAAATTTCCAAGATGCGGTGCGAGTCATGTCCAGATCTGTCTAGGATAAGAATTTTCATTTGAAAACAGGTTGGCCAAGCTAAGAAGAACATGCCCTAAGCGATGTGCAGCCCTTATTTTCTGATTCGAGATTGAACTCTCCATTCACCAGCATCAAAGTTATGAGAGGGAAGAAGAGTTAGTTGCTCCAGTTTCTGCTAGAGACGATTTGATTGACATAGGCACAATGAATCTCACATGGGTTATTCAGAATAAAACCAAGACGAGACTCAGGTTCTATGTATTGGTGGCCAGTGGCGGGTGTTTGTGTGGGGGGACTAGACAATGCTAAATCGAAGAAAAGATTAGGAACTTGCAGTGTTGGTAGTGTTTGCCAGATGGCAAGCAAAACTTTCAAAAGTGGTCCCAGCAACCTTTCATAAAGAAAAATTTGCCTACTTCCAGAGTTTCCGTGTGGAAGCGTTGTGTCAATTGGACCATTAAGGGTTTCCAATCGTACTACTTGCCTTCATATCTATGATATGCAATTGTTGTGATTGATCTCCACTGTAAATGGGCCTGAAGTTTCCTTTGGCGTCAGTCTGTTGAAACTGGATTTAAAGTCACTTGAATGTTTTGGCATGGTAATTTTATTTCGAGGGAAGGATTTCCAAGAAGAGCTGTTGTCCGACAATGGTGACTCAGTTTACATCCACATCGTTTTCTGATTTTCTGTGCAAGGAGGAAATATTGTCCACATTCGCGCACCCATTTACAATCCTGAGTCCAATGGCCGTTCGCGTTAGAGAGAATTTTTAACGCAACACTGGCTGAACAGATCTCGAGTTGGCTTTGGTTTCAGAAGACTCCAGTACCTCAGTACATTCGTCAGTTCCTTCTTACCTACCGATCCTCGCCACACTCAACAAACTCTTCAGTCTCCCAGTTTTCGTCTTCACCAATAGGGAAATGCGAACACAGCTCAGATGTCACTATTTTCATGTGAAACCAAAGATGAAAGTTCGATTCGAAAGAGCCATTTCAGGTCAGGTGACCGAGTCTGTGTGAAGCAATCCGAGATTCAGGAGAGATCAAGCGTGGTTTTAAAGTCTCAAGAAACATTGGCAGTCGGTCTGTCTTCTCGATGATGGCCAGAAGTGGCACACGAGCATGTGTCGAGCTGGATCGATCGACACAGCAGGATGGAAAGAAGAAGAATGCGGAGCTACCGGATGTTCCGCGAGAAGTGCGATTGGTGCCGTGCGAGTACCGTGTTAGTGCTAGACCGACGAATAAAGGAGGGAAGGCGACAATAGTTTCAAGAAGACGAAGACATGTGCGAACGAGAACTTTATCTACTATAGCCTGTGGTTGTGATCGAAGTGATGAAACATTTTGTAAACGGATGGTTTGTCAACGTGAAGTCCCGTTATCAAATACTTTTACGCCTCTAGCGTTAATGCAAGGTGCGTGTTTGACATGTTTCGAACATTTGACATATTGTTTTTCATACAGGAGGTTGAATATGTGGCATAGTGAAATCTATGACATTATATCGACGTTTGTTTTGTTCACAGGCAAACTGTTACCTTTTGTTGTTTTTTTAAAATTACCCTAACTTCTAATGAACTTTGTTATTGGAGAAATTAATGAAAAATACACAGAACTAGTTTCGACACGAAGTGCTTGTTTTGATTCTCTGACATGTACAATCGGCAAAGGTCAATACTGATCGTGCATGCGACCCTAACTGAAAACATTTACACAAGCATCACTGTGCAAGTCAAATGCGCCGAAACCAATGGATGCCTGTTTAAACGTCCGGAACGAACCGGTTTCAAGTGCTCCACGTTAATTTGTTTGATTATGGCTGTGTTAAAAATACCTTGCTTGCAGTTGATGATTTATCGGGGGGCTCTCCCTAAATGCTCTGGGTAAGCACGCGATCAACGAAACCAAGTACTGACTGCCTCTCAGAGAGAGATTTATTGAGAAATCGGTCCCATTAGAGGTTTTGTTTTCTGACAAATGGGACCACAACTCGCCAGTCAATGAAAATGGAAACCATTTTTACGACAATGGGGGCCGTCGTGTAATTCACAAGACATCTTCACCAGGTTATCCACCAAAGTAATCGGAGAACTGCAGAGCGGAAGTAAAACAATTGAAGAAAATGGTAAAGGGGAAATTATGATCAAATAATGAACACGATCGACTGGGACAAATTTGGCCAAGGATTATTATCATACTTTACAACACGCCAAAGATATGATGGCCAGTCACCTGCGGAGCTTCTCTTCGGCCGTAATATACGCGACACTCTTCCGGCACATCGAAGATTTTTCAGGAAAGACTGGCAGCGATCTTTCGATGAGGCAGAAGAAAAAGCAACGAGGATTCGAGAGAAAGTCATGGAACACTACAACGCCAGATCTCGTCACTTACCTTCACTAAAAGTTAATGATAGAGTAGTGATGCAGGACAACCGTTCCGGGAAATGGAACAAATATGGATTGGTGGTCGAAGTCGGTAATAACCGTGACTACCTGATAAAGTTACCTAGCGGTAGAATATTTCGTCGGAACCGAAGATTCCTTCGAAGTCGAATGATAAACTTGCCAGGAATGGTAGACAATAAGACTGCGACGGAGCCGACTCCTGTATAACCTAGGCCACAAGGGAATCAAGCGACAAGATATGGACGTATCTCAGTCAAACCGGATCGGTTACAGATAGACCCGAAAAAATTAAGTTATTCATCTTGACCCACGGGGAAAAGGGAGATGTTATATCTCTATTGATATTTTAG